>JBBBVM010000055.1:7630187-7975794 GCA_037355625.1 Petunia x hybrida
ATTATGCTCAGTTGCATTCTTCTCTTTCTGTCCCTTATCGCTCTATGAAAGAAACTTGTGTTGATGTCACCTTACTCAAACTATTTTATCTGGACCTTTTGTTTTACCATTGAATGCTGCCTACCTAGCCACATGACATATTCTGCATGTGCTTTGTTCATTTTAGCCCTGATTTCTTCTGTGTTTTGCTCAACCTCTTCTTCCTCTAGGATTTGGATTTTTCCCTCACATTCCAGTACTTTTTTGTTCACATCACCTATTTCCTGCTTGGACCACTGACTTAGCCTCTTTGATAGTATTTCGAGCTTTTTCTGAAACCTCCACATAGCATTGCCATTGATCTGCTTGTCCCATTGTTCCTTTACTAACTCTTGAAATCCAGGAATCTCTACCTAAAAATTTATGAATTTGAAATATCTAGTTACAGCTATTTGCTCTGACATGTTTTTCATCAGTATTGGCTTGTAGTCTGAGCCTGTCCTGACTAAATGTCTGACTATGATATTTTGGAACAGTTGAACTCATGCATCATTAACTAGTACCCTGTCTAACCTTTTCCATATTATTTTTTCTGGTTTCATGTTATTACACCATGTGAATCTAGCACCCACAAAACCTGCATCCATTAGTTCACAGCTATCAATGCAGTTTACAAAATCAGTGCTTTTTGCTTGCCTGTGTGGCTTGCCTCCCTTCTTTTCTGCTGGATCTATGATGACATTGAAGTCACCTCCCACACATCATGGTTCATTTATTTATGAGTTTAGAACCTCCAGATTGTCCCACAACTCTTTTCTCTCTATTGTAGAGCTTTTTGCATACACTACTGTGATATGTACTCCTCTGGTGTCTGTTCCATATTTCAAGCTGATTGTTACTTGTTGATTTTTATTTGATACAATAGCTGCAATAAGGTTGCTTGACCAAAAATACCAGATCTTCCCATTTTCATTAGAGATGTAGTGTTGAAAACCTAAAAACCTCCTATATCTATTTATTTTTCCTTTGCCTACAAAAGGCTCCATGATGGCTATGAACTCTACCTTATTTATTGTAATGACATGTTTCAGTCTGTGTATTGCTTTTTGGGACCTCACCCATCTAATGTTCCAGAAAAGTACACTAATAATGGGAAACAAGAGCTAGTTGTTTTGTTCTTTCTTTCCCTTGGATCAGGTCCTTTGTCTGGTTCTACCTCTTCTAGCAGGTGACAATCCTCTTTGTCAATGACTTCCTATTGAAATAAGGAATCATCATTCTCCTTCTCTTCTTCTGAGTTATTTTCTAGTGCAAATGCTTGGATCAGGCTGTTTGCAACTTGATCATCTACACTTTCCTTCTTCTCTGAATGTCTGCTTCTATGGTTGCCATTTAAGTCCACAATCAGTTTAATTCCTTTATGAGTCTTGATTGCAGTAGGCAAGCTAGATGACATTGGTGTTTTTGGAACTTCTTTGTAGCTGCTTAATTGTATTTGAGAGTTTATAAATTCTGTATTCTCATTTTTGTTCAATGAAGATGTTTCTGCAATTTCTTGTTCACAACTTCTCTTTGTTGTCTCCTTGTCCTCCTCATTAGTATGTTGTTTCTGCTATTTGTTCTCCATGATTTCTTGTTGTTCCTTAGTCTTTCCAGGAGTATGAGTTTTGTAAAGCTCATTCTCATTCTGTACTGATGGCACTGAAATGTGTTCTTGCTGAATTCTGTCTTTTTTCTGCCTTTTTATTGCCATGAACATTACTTTGCTCTTCTTTTATGGTGTCTTTTTCCCTTTTTTCCTCCTCTTCTTTTCTTTTTGCAGAATCCCATTAGCTATATTCTCTTCTTTATTATCACTTGTTTCAGGTGTCTGAGTATTTTTACAGACTACTTCCCCACTTTCATTTCTTTTCTTCTCTAAATTCTTGTTTGTAACAATATGCTCATGTTCTTTGTTTTTTTCTTGGCTCTTTCCAATTCCTTCTCTTCTAAAATCTTTTTCTTTTGAACTATTCTACAATTAACTAGCAAATGCCCTAATTTTCTGCAATGTTTATAGTATTTAGGGATTCCCTCGTATTCAATTTTATGCTCAAATCCTTTCAAGGGGAAGTTCTCGTCTTCACACCCAACCCACACACTGTTTGGTAATGGTTTAAGTAAATCTACTTCTACTCATACCTTGGCCATGCTTGGTCGAGTTCTTGCTTTTGTTGCAGTGTCCAACTCTAGAGGAGTGCCAATTGAGCTGACAATTCGTTTGATACAGTTCCATGAATGTAGATGATAAGGTAGCCTTTGTAGCAGAACCCAAACAGGTACAATAGGAATATCTTCATCTGGTTTGAAGTTCGGAGTCCATTTTTTGAGCCACATTTGTTTACCATCAATCTCCACCATTCTTCTAAACCAAGTTGTGCTGTAGTCGTCGTCATTAATGAAATCAATGAAGATGTTGTAATTATCGAAAATCCCTATCCTTTCTGATCCTTTCAGTGGTAGTTTTTGTAAAAAATTTGCCTTAATATTTTCAATTTGAGGCCTACTCTTCATGAATCTTCCAACGATTGTTCTTTTGCATTGAGTGTCATAGTTCCATAGTAATCTTTTGCTTTAAAGATGACAGCTGGAGACCATTGTGAGTCGTTTTCCTGACTGAGATATGTTCCAAAATTTGTTTTTGTGAATTTGATGTTTCTGGGTTTTGTGAGTTGCTGGTGGTGGTAGCATATGAGGATTTTCCATCCTTTCCTTCCGTGGTTAGGGTTGTCATTGTTTGGGGGTTGTTTAGGGCTACTGCACGCGCCACAAGGTGGCCGTCCGGTGGCTCCACTTGGAAGGCGTGTGGCCGGACAAAGGTATTTGGGTTTCTATTTTGGTTGGCACGTGAGGCTCAAGAGAGAGAGACTTTATTTGGATGTGATATATAGTTATATTCGCAGTAAACTGCGTTTTTATGTATCTCACTCAAATGTATGAATCTTTTAGAATCTGGATAGATATTTAAATGATGGATAAAAAAAAATAAGCATGATTGTGCAAAATTCGTTTATAGATACTATTCAGGGAAATTTTGATCACTAGCCATTTTTGGACGCGCTCATTGGGGGACTATCCACCGTTTCAAAATTCATTGAAGAATAGCCAAAAATTCGCGCGCGCACTTAAGCTCCATTAGCGTTAGAAAAACACCTCAGACTAGTCCCATAACAAAATATTGGGGCTTTGAACAAAACTTGTTCAAAGCCCAAGTATTTTGTTATGGGACTGTAAAGCCCCAACATTTTGTTATGGGTTATGGGATTTTATATATAAAGCTTCAGTCCCATAACAAAATGCTGGGGCTTTGAACAAATTTTGTTCACAGCCCCAGCATTTTGTTATGGGACTGAAGCTTTATACAAAGTCCCATAACAAAATGCTTGGGCTTGAACAAAACTTGTTCAAAGCCCCAGTATTTTATACTGGGATTAATTTACTGAAGCTTCCCAGTATAAATACTGGGGCTTTGAACAAAACTTGTTCAAAGCCCCAGTATTTATATTGGGATCTGTCCGGAGGTGGCTATTTCTCAACGAATTTGTTTTTGACGGCTACAAATCAATTAACGCGCGCCAAACAGGCCATGCACGAAATTTTTACTCCTATTCAGCTATGCCAAAAGCCCATGAAAGATCTTTCTGTATTGATCTAATTGTACAAAGACAATCTTGGTTGCTTTACTAATGCACAAAGACATTCTTTTGTATTCTAACTATCCTCTTTCAATAGAGGATCTTATTTTGGAAGAAGTTTAATATAAGTTAAAAGACAAAAAGGGATGTCTCTAAACAACTTCCTACTCTTCAAGAGCTTCTCATCAAGAACCTCTCTTCTTATTATTCATTGCTTGTATTAGCTTTCTTACATTTTCTCCATTAACCAATTTTTGGCTCAATGAATGGAGAATTAAAGCCTGTTATATGGTCAATATACTGCTGGAATCTTGTTTGTCGTCACCAAAAATGCGTTGCCGGAAGTCATCAACCATTAGAGGAAGTCCTTGCCTGAGGGAAACTGTTGGTTCCCATCCAAGAAGTTGCTTTGCTTTTGTAATATCTGGCTTTCTCTTGTGAGGGTCGTCCTCTGTATTTGGCCTAAAGTCTATCTTTGCATTTGGATCTATTGTTTCTTGCACCACCTGCAAATATTAGCCCAACACGTCCTTTAATACTACTTATGTATCTTGAAACAAAGTAATGACTAATGACTATCAACTCATTCATATCTTTCAACTGGTTTGGCAATTTTCAGCTATGCAGATTCAGGTGATATACCGGATTGACATAATAAAGGATATATGACTTTCATGGGAATGAGTCAAACTTTTGTTTTACATTCATATAATTCTTTATACAAGCACTGTATCAGACTCATCAAAACTCTTATCAAGTGCTGCTTAGAAGGATTTAGGAAAAAACTATCAAATGGTCGACCGCGCAACACATCACAATTACAAAACAGTATACTATCCAACTCTTTACTTATTTCACTCTACAACATCAAGATGCATAGGTGGACTAAATAGAGTCCCTTACCTTAGCTAGTTCAAGCATGGTGAATTCACCAGGGTTCCCAAGGTTGAAAGGACCTACATGATCTCCTTCCATCAACCTCATCAAACCTTCTACCTGTTTATTAACCATCAGAAACAGATGTTCTATCAAGATGATTAAAGGTCTTATATTTTGGTCAAAAAGAAAAATCATTCTAATAAGCTTATAATAATAATATAGTAGTACTTATAATATAAGCTAAATTAGTGAAGAGCAAATGATTTACCAAATCGGAGACATACTGAAAGCTCCTGGTTTGCTTCCCGTCTCCATAAACTGTCATTGGTTCCTTTCTCAAGGCCTACAAATTTTTATAGAATAGAATAGTAAAGTTGCAAATCACAAATTCATAGCTCTCTTTATTTTGAAAATGGATATGGAATCAATCAAACACTAAGCATAGATAATTAGGATTGTACATCTTTTTATAAACAAATACAAACCTGTGCAACGAAATTGCTCACAACACGACCATCATCTATGCCCATACGTGGTCCATAAGTGTTGAAAATCCTAGCAATCCTAACCTGCCAAATAACAATTTCCTTAAATTGATAAACTCTTCAGCATAAAGGTTTAAAATGTTTTTTTTTTTTTTTTTTTTAATTTTAACATGTACATATATTCCCAATTCCCAACTTCGAACAATATAATCTTTTGCTTACAAATGTACATATTCAAGAAGAATACCTCTATGTTAAGTCCTCTATGATAGTCCATTGTCAAAGTTTCAGCCGTACGTTTTCCTTCATCGTAACAACTGCGGACACCTGCTCAATGCTCAAAGACAAGTTTAGATACAGTTAGATTAAGCTAATGACTGGACAGCCATTAATTGGTTACGTTCTCATTCAAAAGGTAAACTCGACAAATTTAACAAGTTCCCATATGAATTAATCGAGTTTAAGTCTCATGCACTGAAAGTGTATTTATATAATTAGTTCACTTATAAGTTAACTACATCTATATCTTTATGCTAAATATTACTCCTAATCCTTAACCTGATGCAAATGAAAATTAACTTGCTATCATAGCTTAAACTGCAATGATCGTGTTACTCACCGATGGGATTAACATTGCCCCAGTAAGTCTCGACCTGAGGATGCTCCAATGGATCACCATACACTTCACTGGTGCTTGTCAGCAAAAATCGAGCACCTACCCTTTTTGCTAGGCCCAACATGTTCAATGTTCCCATCACATTTGTTTTGTGATATCTATCCATTTTAAGTCAAGGAATCCTCCAAAAACTCCAAAATATAACAAACATGATTTACATGCGTACAACTCCCAAAAGACATGAATTTATGTGTATAATTCACAGCCATACTCGCTGACTTAAAATTTTGAATCCACCACGGAGCTCAAAAAATTCATACTTCCATATCGAAACTAGAGCCAAGTTTTCGAATAAAACACATGTAGTTTATCACATGAATACACTTGATTGCATAGATGGACAAAAACAAATTACAAATCAAATATTCAACAAGAATATATCACTTGACTACCTCTAATACTAAAATGACATAGTTCCTAGCGTGCCTGTGGGATGGTTAGCATTCTTCACTTTTAATTAATAGTTTTGAGTGTTTGAGCCTTCATAATGAAAAATCTTTTAGTAGTGAGTGTTTTACTCCCTTAGCGAGCCTCCGATAAGTCAACCGGTGAGTTTCAGATACCAAATAATTAGAACAGAAAACAATAATAAATGACATAGTTCAAAGGATATGATGGTCTTGACTGGATTATACTTGTAATGAACAGGAGAAGCTGGACAAGCCAAATGATAAATCTGATCAACTTCTAACAAAATTGGCTCAACCACATCATGTCTAATGAGTTCGAACCTTGGGTTCCTGAAATGGTGTAACAAATTCTCTTTTCGACCAGTAAAGAAATTATCAACCACAATCACACTGTCTCCTCGTGCTATTAAGCGATCCACTAGATGGCTCCCCACAAATCCACCTCCACCTGTTACTAGTATTCTCAACCTCTTGCCCTTCAATCCCAATGGAACCTTTCCACCTGCAAAAATTAGATTAATCAATAGTTAATACATTCATTATGTGGAAAGGAACAGAATGTACTCATTAGTAGTAACGCCCTAATTAACTTCGACGTAGTTGGGAATTGGGATCAATTACAAAAATTCTTTGTATCATGTTTTGTATCATTTGAGTCCATCCCAATCACAATTCAGATAATTTTATGGATGATCATTTAAGTTTTAGTTTATTGTACAAATTTTATAATACTAACGATGGAGAAAGCTATATCCATACCAAAAGAACGCATGTAGAATGCAACTTGCACTCTAAGACATTGTCACATTAACATAGTCACATTAGCAACTCACCTTACATAATATAGTAACAAAAATAACCTCAGTTTTATTCCAATATTCAATCAATTTTCCGTTAAGACCCTTCAAAATTAACAAAAAAAAATTCTCAGAATTTCATGCTTGTTCCTTCCTACAATGACATACGTGTGTCTAGCTAATGTCAAGCACGAAATTTAAAATTTTGCTCACTGCATGCAGCACAAAATCATCATACATAATTTTTTCCGGAAAGAAGGTAATGAGCGTTCACGACTTGACATAATTATTAGGAAAGAATATTATATTGAAATTCAATATTTCAGATAACTAGGATCTAAAACGATTTTTTTGGGTTGAACTAAACTAAATTATTTTTATTCGAGCTACGTTTACATATGCAAAAAATTCATATATATATATATATATATATATATATATATATATATATATATATACACACACACACTATCACACTCATTCTAAAACTCTTGTAACCATACCTGCATTAACGTTGTGGACAGATTCATCAACCAACTCATACGCTATTCTTCGAGGAATCGGATTCGATACAATTGTATCTTCAACATTTATGTTGTACTCTGATGGAGAAGAAGACACAGAAACCACAGAGAAAACAAAAGCTGACATAGCAATTCCAATCAATAGACAAACAAGTCGTTGCTTTTCAAGCACATATTGAATTGGAGATTTCAATGAAAATCTTTTCATGGTGTGTTTCTGTACGTTACTTCTATGAATTACCTCATGATCATCACGCCCCATGTTACAAAATTTTGGCTTATTATTTTTCTTGTTCTTTATTTGTGATCCAAGAATAGGGGGTCATAAGAAAAATTAAAAATGTGTGTATAGTGAGTTTCTTGTTAATTAGTGTGCAAGAAAATTAGAGGTGTTGTTTACTTTGTGTGAGAAAGACACTAAGATGGCGGTGAAAGAAGAAAGGTGGAGGCTTTTGCATGAATTTTCGCCATATATAAGATGGATCTATGTCTGGGGAAATTAGTGGCTTTCTCACTTTGCTTTATAGCAATTTAAGCTATTCCATGTGTAATTATATTTAATTTACCTCCAGATTTTGTAATTCTAGTACAAATTACTAATATCTTCTTTTTAACAACAAAAAATATATCTTCTTCATTTTTTTTTTCCTATAAAAGTAAGAGTTAATTTATATTCATAAAAAACAACAAAAAATTCCAAAATATCAGTATACTTTTACATATTATAGCAGGTAATTTATTGTACTTTCCACCTAACTAATTTCACCTTTTGCAGTAAAAAGTATATAATATTATTTTCAACTCAATGTGTAACTTGGTAATGTAAACAATTTTATATCATTTGTGTATAAAACTTCAACTCAATATATTACAAGCGTTTTTGTTAATATTATTTTTACTTTATTTATTATTTATTTATTTCTTTGATGTTTGCCGTTGTTTCATAATTTTCTAGTATACACGGGGGAGGTCATACTTTTAAATTTGTATTCAATCATAAGCCATTACTCATTTAGGTTAAAATGAATAATTCTTAATTGGCTTTAATTTGGGGCAAAAAACTACCAACTAATTTTGTCATTTATGTCATGTGAAAAGTACTTTGGTGAAAACTTAAAAGAGATGTGATTGCAGATGGCAAACAAAGCCAGCCTGCTTCAACGTGGAAAAAATTTGAGTATGCCAGTTCTTCTATGAAAATTATAATGATCACCAAAAACTGTAAACTACACTTTGCACTGAAAAATCATCCAAACCTTTTCTGCAGTACTATTGTTGGAACATTTGTTGATTTGGAAAACATAGTCGAAGTAAACAAATTTATGATATGATTACTTCACTTATCAAAATAAATACTAATACTTGTCTAATGCTTCAAAAGACGAGGCTAAAGACTTGCCACGACACTTGTCCGAAATGGTTGGATTTAACAAATAGGTAAAAAAGAGGGTGGTCTTGAGGAGCCGGGCACTTTAAAAGTTGACTTTAAAAATTGAGTGTTTTCGTAGTTTAAAAACTGCCACCGCACCTTAATGAAACCGTTATTATAAAATACCATCGCATCTTAATTAATCAATTACGGAGGCCATCTACCTTCTGAGGAGGTTGATTGAGCAGTATAGGGATAAGAAAATGGACTTACATATGGTGTTCATTGACCTAGAGAAGGCTTATGACAAAGTCTCAAGGAAGGTTTTGTGGAGATGCTTGGAATCTAAAGGTGTACCAATTGCATATATCCGTGCGATTAAAGACATGTACGACGGAGCCAAGACCCGCGTGAGAACAATTGTAGGTGACTCCGATCACTTCCAAGTCGAGATGGGATTGCATCAGGGTCAGCTCTTAGTCCGTTCTTATTTGCTCTATTGATGGACGAATTGACATGGAGCATTCAATGGGAGGTTACATGGTGAATGTTATTTGCCGACGATATAGTTTTGGTTGATGAGACTCGTGGCGGAGTTAATGATAAGCTAGAGGTTTGGAGACATAGTCTAGAGTCTAAAGGTTTCAAGCTGAGCAGAACAAAGATAGAATGCATGGAGTGCAAGTTTAGTGATGCTTCTAAGGAGTCAGAGGCGGAAGTGACGTTTGATTCTCAGGTCATTCCCCATAAGAGAAGTTTCAAGTACGTTGGCTCAATCATTCAAGGTAATGGAGAAATTGACCATGATGTCATCCATTGTAAAGGGGCAAGCTAGATGAAGTGGAGACCCGCGTCCGGTGTCCTATGTGATAAAAAAGTGGCACCTGCACTAAAAGGTAAGTTCTACAAAACGATCGTTAGACCAGCTATGTTGTACGGAGCAAAGTGCTGGCCAGTCAAGACCACACACATCCAGAGGATGAGCGTAGTAGAGATGAGAATGCTCAGATGGATGTGTGGTCATACGAGGATAGATAAGATTAGGAATGCAGTCATTCGCGACAATGTGTGAGTGGCCTCAGCGGCGGACAAGATGCGAGAAGCGAGGCTGTGATGGTTCGGCCATGTTAGAAGAAGGAGCACAGATGCTCCAGTGAGAAGGCGTGCGAGGTTGGTATTGTTGGGTCTATGGAGAGATAGAGGTAGACCGAAGAAGAATTGGGGCGAGGTGATTCGTCAGAACATAGCTCACCTCCAGGTCACCGAGGACATGACCTTTGATAGAAAAGCGTGGAGGTCGAGGATTAAGGTAGACAGTTAGGTAGTAGTCGTGAGAGTTCTGTCTTAGTATCATTTATATTATATTTATACACTGTTTATCGACTTTTGTGCCTTTAATACGTTTATTGTTGTCTGTTTACCTTAGTTATCAATAGTTTTCTTAACAGTATTTTCTTTATCATGGGTGGTTTCATCTTATTTTTCTAATCATGTTTCGAAATATTTTTCACAAGCCGAGGGTCTATCGGAAACAACATCTCCACCTTGGTGGGGGTAAGGTCTGCGTACATCTCACCCTCTCCATACCCCACTTGTGGGATTGCACTGGATATGTTGTTGTTGTATCTTAATATAACCGTAATTATAAAAAATATCACTGCTCCCTATAAATAGAAACAATGTCAATCCGTCTATGTTTACGCATATATTAAACAAAAAATTGTGTCCTTTTTGTAAAAAAAAAAAAGAAGCCAAACCAGCCTCACTTCATACATCCATAAAAAAGAACTTGAAGTGCTTATATTTAAAATAACACAATTCGGTCGTACTTATTCATACAATGAGCAAAAATATTATGTACATTTTGCATATAAATAAGGTCAAATTGTCGTTATTTCATTCATAAATATATGAAAACATAAAATAAAGATATTTTGTCTAATTTTTTATAAGTGAACCAAAATAGTCTGTCTATTTTACAAATAAATAAACGGAATCGTCGTCATTTTGCTCATATACAAAAATCCAAAGTAAAATATAACTAAAGACAAACTGTCTGCGTTTATTGATAAGTTAGAAAAAATACTCTACCTATTTTATAAATAAATGAGATCGAATCGTTATCACTTTCATTTCAAAATTTAATAATTAGAATCCACTAATTAATTCATTAAAATATTATTTAATTATTTTCCCTTGGCTATTGTAAATAGAACTGATGCCCTTTTGTCATCTTCCCCAACCACACTTCCTCCATTGAAGCCCTTTCATCTTCTTCCTTCATAGAAGATGTTGTTACTGTTGATAGTTACGACGACGGAGGTAGATGATCTCAACATCACTTTACACGGAATACAACAACTATGAAGATTAAACAACAAATAGTTTCCAAATCTCCAACCTTTCATATCCAAATCGTCGGATCACCGTTTTGCAGTAACATCGACGGTGAAAGGAAAGAATTATAGATGACGACAACAAATACGGTGGATTGGTCGCCAGACTAGTGGTGGATGGTGCGTTGGTTATTTTTTTAAAGTAAATGAAAGTGCTCAAAAATTCCAAGACTATAGAAAAAGTGTTCGGCACTTCAAGACCATACCCAAAATTGCTCAATTCACACAATTTTTTGTCCTAAAATGAGGTATGTAAGCACTCCTGATGGGCTACTCATCTATAGGGCTGAGCGAATTGGGCTTTCGAAGTTAAAACACCCCTTTTTAAGTGGGGGGAAATTGAAGAACTATGATATCATAGGCAATAGCTTGTTTTTTCTTTGACCCCCATACAGTAATTTAGCAAAAATAACCTCCGCTTCATTTAATGAATAAATTTCGAACGAAATGTACCCCTATAAATCTTATAATGACACTCGTATATCTGCCCTTCATTTTTCCGTAAGTACTGTCTAAGAGGCAACACTTGTCTTTGACTCTCTTTCTTAGGTAACACTTGCCCTTGAATACATTCTCCCTATTAAAGTATTGCTTGGGTAGTACTTGCCGATTGATAACTTGAAGTGTTGCCTACTGACGAAACGGAGGCCATTTTTCTAAAACCATATTAAATAAGGACAAACTCTTAGAATCATTCAATTTTGGGGACAACGGGTGAAATTTTACGCTCGTGGGATACTTAGCTAGTGTTGCTCCCAAACGCACACGCAAGTATACGCGGTCGCCAAGTAATAAAGTGACAAAGTCGAGTATCGTTCCCACGAGGACTATGCAGACTAGTGCTTAATAAACAATTCCTGAATAAACTATCCAGGGGTCTTGTTCCAATGGTTGTAAGAGTTTTTATACTAAAATGCAGTAATTAAAGTGCTGGAATGTAATCAAGCAATGGGGCAAAACTTTGGTTGTTAACAATATCAAGAGAGCGATCCAGGGTCAGAGTTACGAACAATCCAGTTGATGTATTCAATTGATTTCACTTCTTAAATCCCGAATTACTAACTGACAGGTTAATTGTAATTATGAAAACCTTTCAGTTCTTCACAATCTATGCAAGCTACTTTAATCCCTGTATGTCTACGGGTTAAATCACATGCACGCATTAACGATCCTGTAATTAGTTAAACTAGGCAAGCAAGTATATGTCTATCCTACCCGCGAATTGATTCCCCGATGCCCGGGTTCACAAACTAGTTCTATTCTTCCTTATTACGTAATTAGGTTCTCTCTTTCAAGTTCAACCCAAAAACCATAGATGATGTATAACTATCGAGCTCTAACAATTATACAAGTTAAATCAAGGAAGAATAAGTAACCCGTTATGGGATTCAATCAATGGAAATCAATCTTCAACAATCAACTTTCATGTAAACTCTAACCCCAGAACGTTAGGAAATTAGCCACACATATTCATAATCACAAGGCAAAGATTTGGTGTAATAATGAAATATTTGATGTAATAGATGAAAGATTTGGGAATAACCCTTGTTCAATGAAGTGTGTAGCTCTCAATATTGCTCCAAAGTCAAGAACCCTTTACAAAAACTAAGTAATAAGCTATTTATAATGTTTCCAAACCCTTGGTAATAAGTTAAACCCAAAACTAGAAGGAATAGGGAGTAAAATCGCGCACAAGGGGCGCTACAACGGGCGCCCCGCGCCCCGAAAAGCGTGACACCAACCAGACCACGCCACCAGCCTTCGTGCTTTAGCCCTGCGGCGCATGCCAAACGCGCCAGCCTCTGCGCGCGGTAGGCTGCGCGGCGCGGGCTCTAAAGCGCCAAGCCAAAATGTTCTTCTTTCGCTCCAAAACTCGGCTTGTGTCGTGCCTTTGTGTGCTCAATCCAATCTTCAAACATCCTTCAACCAATTCATGCTCAATCAAGCTCCGAAACGCTCCAAATGCATCGCGTAACGACCTACACACGAACAACACAACATCAGCGTAAAACCACATTCACAAGCTACCAAACAAGTGCAAAACAAGCTCAAATGTGCGGAAATATTAAGGAAAAGTAGGCATAAAATGCCGAACATCACCACCCCACACTTGAACCTTTGCTCGCCCTCGAGCAAGTCAAAACTAACTCCCCAACCTAGGTAAAACAGGTCTGCCTATGACTATGGTTGATACCGACCATTGAACCAATGCGCACATGACTACCATGGATCCACAACATGCCAACAATTTACCAAACTCAAAAATATGAGAACAACCACCCCAAAATAGCTCAAATGCACAAACTCAACTCAATGCAACCATGCTCCCACAAAATTACACCTATCTACTCAATCAAAAGCCATCAACTTTACCTACTTCATGCAAACCACGTGCCCTCACCAATATGAAAGAGAGTGCCCCCCAAAGATCACACACAAAAACAAATATCATGAATAGAACGGGGCAATAACAAATGAATTCTCTCACTCTCATGAAAGCTCACATGTCACACACAACGTACCATAGGCTTGCCCGTAGTGTAGGACTCCACTAATGTAGACTCACTCCAATCGGGATTAACTAGGACTTTAGAAAGGTCGTAATGTAGGCTAAGGGGCGGGTAGGATACATATGGTAATAGTGACTACCTCCCTAAGCACTTTAATACATCACATTTAATTTCAAGCACAATCCTCATCAAACCACCCAATCACAAGTATCACACATACCTTCTCAATAAGTAGCATATTTTCTTTTCAATCACACACTAGCAAGGACGGGATATCTTTCTCTTTTTTTTTCTTTTCCACAATTTTTTCAACTTTGCTATTTTTTTCTTTTCTTATCATTTCATTTTTTTTTCAATTTCATTAACTTCCATCCTTGCCAATGTTTTCCACTACTTCACAATTTTCATAAGTATTTCCCTTTTATTAGCTCCACTCAAAAGTCTCCCAACATCCAACCACAACTCCAATCATCTACACAATGTCAATAAAGTGCTTAAGGAGTAAGGGACAAAAGAGTCAATTAAGAACAAATGGGTAGGCTCGGGGTGTGGGTGCCAATCAAAAAGGGTCAATGAAATCACAACAACAATTTTTCAAGGTATATATGTAGGGGTAGGGAAGTAAAAGAAGGCCTTGTATCATCTCCCGACTAGAGCAAACCTAGGATTTCGCTTTGCACACACACGGGGCAAGTTCTAGACATTAATATGCAACATGGAGCAAATAAGAACATGCCTCACAACACACATTGCACGTAATCCACACAAAAAGGCTCAATCAACAACTCTCAACCAAGCTTCTAGAATGCAACTTGTGGAAATTTAAGCACTCATGCACAAAAGTTAGCAATCAAGTCAAGCAAGCGGACTCAAGCATCTCAAGGGGGTTGTTCCATTTTTTCTTTTTCTAAGCATGCATCAAATTAAAACCAAGGACACCACAAATAGCACATGCAATCAAGTCCAAGTCTACCGGTATCAAACAAATCAAAGGCACCTAGCATTCTACCTTTTTCCTTAGCCTAGGGTCATCTACAACTAACTATCCTAATCCTAAAAATGAAAAACTACCCGGTTCAAAGGTCACCCCGTGGAAAAGAACCGCGGCCATAAGAAAAACCACGGGGCGGATGACATGTACCACTAATAAAACTAAAAGGAAAATCTTTTTGGAATTTTTCATTGGTTTTCTAATTTTTTTTTTTTCATTTTTGCATATAGTAAAGCAAGAAATAAATCAAAACAAAGTCAAGTGACAAAATAAAAAGTCCTAAGGTACATGCATCCTAAACCTCAAAATAAAAACTAGATAAAGGGCAGTACCCCACCCCACACTTAAACTAAGCAATGTCCCAGTGCGACAAAGAAGTAAGTGCAAAAGTAAGAGTACAAGAAAACTGCCCTGAAAGCTGGATGGTGCACAGGAGTGTGGACCTAGGCCTCCGCCTCATGATCAGTCTCATACTCACTGCCTGGATCATTGGCCACAATATCTGAATCAGTGTTCTCATCCTCCCGCGGATCCACCGTTCCAGCCTCAACCTCGCCCAGCAGGACCTTCGAGGTCTCCGTCAGCGGGACTTGGTGGTCAATAGTAGTCATATCAACGCCCGACTGACGGGCCATAGCCTCTATCATCAAGTACTGACGCGCGGCCAAGTTGGCACTTGTCTCCCGCCAATCGTCCGCCGTCAGCTTCACCGGTGCTGTGGTGATCACCCCCTTGACCGAGGCAATGTCAAAAGGCCTCCCGAAATCAAGGACAATGCGATCCCCAACCTCATCTGCGGGGACGCCCGCCTTCTCTAAGTACCGGGTCAAGAGGTTCCCAAAATACAACCTACTACATGATTTTTCATACCTCTCTTGTTTCATCATTTTCAACATGTAGTACCCAATGTTCACCGGCCTCCCGGTCATGAAAAAGTACACCATGCACGCCCGAGTCTTAGTGACCTCGGAGTAATGGGAACATGGAAGAATCCGTGCATTTATGAACCGCATCCATACACGCGCCGGCTTGATAAACTGGGAGAAGTGCATAAATTTATGTCGCCCAGACGCTCCTCGCCCCCACTTATGCGTGGAGCCCTCACCACACAAGGTCTCCCGCAAGGCCGTGTAATCCGGTTTCTTGATGTAATTTCTCAACTCATCATAATCGGGGTCCGCTACCCCCAAGAAGGCATTCAATGCCGTTGGATCTAACTTCACCTTCACTCTCCTAACCGTCACCATGTTATCATCCCTCCACACCTCATCGGGCTCCCAGTTAGCATAAAGTTCTTGGACCATGTCCAAATTGGCGTGCCCCGGACTCTCAAACACTGAGTCCCACTTGAGGGCAATGATCTTCTCGGCCACATCTCTAAACTTTTGTAGCACCGGCCGTTTATCAATGGCTTGCTCGGGGATGTACCCCGCAAGCCGCACATTTTTATACCATGTTTGGCAATCTCCTTTCTTCACGAAAGGGAGGCCATACCGAGTCTTGCCTCCGGGACGTGGTATCGGCACCGCGTCCTTTGGAATCTTGGCCTTAGCCTTTGCTTTTGCCTTGGGCTTGGCCGGTGCCTTACCCTTTTGCTTTGAGGAGGAAGGCTCGGCTTGAGGTTCTCTCCTCGGGCCCGCAGTAGATGAAGAACTCGCCTTTTGAGATGTGGCTACCATGGTACCTACACAAACACAAACATCAATGTTAGATGTATAGCTATGCACCAAAAACAATTCAAGCTCAAGGGTACCACCCCACACTTAGCACACACTCTATGTGGCAATCACTTGTTTCAATGGCACGAGCACCCCACACTTGAACAAAACTAGCCTTGGCAAAATATGCCACGTTTTGAATTTTTAAAATCAAGCTAGTGTGGGTGCCTCATGATCAAATCTAGTGTGTATGCAACACCTAATGTTCATTGTAAGCCTAAGGAATGCATTGCTACTCAAGAATTCACAATGTCATTGATATTTTATCTTTGAGGCTTTTTCACAAACACCTAGTGTGCACAACTTTGAACTAGCAATTTCAATGGATTTTGTAATGTGCCAACCCTCCCAAATTGTTGGGAGATCTCTTTTTACAAGTCACAAGGTCTATACTAAGCATCATAGACAATTAAGCATATCAAGATTGAATTTTTATGAAGAAGCTTGTAACTAGTTAAGAGAATCACCCATGAGCACTAATGAAGACAACTTACATGTTATTGAGAAGGAAGAGTAGTAATGTACTTACTTGATGGTGTTAGAAGTGATTGCACAAGATTTGGGATGAGTTCAATTGTTGCAAGTGAATTAGTGTGTGTGTAGAGAGTGTTTGTGGTGAAAGTAAGGAAGAAATAGTGTTAGGAATCGGGGTTATAGGGGTGGGGAATTAAAGAATTTCGGGTCAAACCCGTTGACCCGTTTTTCAAACCAAAAATTGGCCCTCCGCGTTTAGGCCCGCGCCGCAGGCTCACAGCGCGCATGAATTTTTGCTTTCTGCCAAGCCCTCCGCGTTAAGGCTCGCGCCGCGTGCTTGTCGCGTGCAAGACTTGCCACTCACTGCCAAGCTCGGCGCGGTGGGAGGCGCGGGGCGCTCCCAACCGCGCCAAGCTTCTTGCTTCACTCCTTTTCTTGCGCGTTTGGGTGCGCGGGGCACTCCCGAACGCGCCTAAACACATTTTTCGCACCGAATTTCGCTTCCAAGTACAAACCCAAGCGTGGGACATGTCTCGAGACGTCCCATACCCCTCAACGCATTCATTTCACCTTATTAAGCTCACCCGATTCCTGCAAAAACGACACACAAAAACAACAAAAACGTGACACTATAAAAACAAAAGAAAACTAAACTATTACAAGTACAAAATCGGGTTGCCTCCCGAGAAGCGCCTTATTTAACGTCGTGGCACGACGGGTATAAATCAAGGGTCCCTCAAAGTGATTGAAGTGCGGTGATTCACCGTACCTCCCCAATAGTGTTTCACCCGTTGACCATTAACCAAAAATGTGCTTTCAGAACCCGGGCTCTCAATGCAACCGCTCCATGTGCGGTAACCCGAACAACTTCAAAAGGCCCCGACCATCTCGACTTCAACTTGCCCGGAAACAATTTCAACCTCGAGTTGAACAACAATACACGCTGCCCGGGCTCAAAAGAGCGATGCTCAATGTGCTTATCATGCCACTTCTTTGTCCGTTCCTTATATAATTTCGCATTTTCATACGCATGGAAACGGAACTCTTCAAGTTCATGCAGTTGGAGCATCCTCTTCTCACCCGCTAAAGCCATATCAAAGTTGAGCTTTTGAATAGCCCAATACGCCTTATGCTCTAATTCAACCGGCAAGTGACAAGCCTTTCCATAAACAAGCCTATATGGAGAGGTTCCAATAGGCGTTTTGAACGCAGTTCGATAGGCCCAGAGAGCATCATCTAACTTCATAGCCCAATCCTTCCTCGAGGCATTCACAGTCTTCTCAAGGATTTGCTTGATCTCTCTGTTAGACACTTCCACTTGGCCACTAGTTTGGGGATGATAAGCAGTAGCCACCTTGTGGCGAACCCCATACTTAGCCAATAATTTATTGAACAACTGGTTACAGAAATGCGTACCTTCATCACTAATGATAGCCCGCGGTGTCCCAAAACGAGTGAAAATATTCTTCTTCACGAACTTCACCACCACACTCGCATCATTTGTAGGAAGTGCAATGGCCTCCACCCATTTAGATACATAATCAACTGCTACAAGGATATATTTATTGCCCATAGAAGGTGGGAATGGACCCATAAAATCAATACCCCAACAATCAAACAGCTCAATCTCCAAAATATTGTTCAAAGGCATCTCGTGACGCCTAGTAATGGTACCCGTTCTTTGGCAACGATCACATTGCTTCACTAATGCATGAGCATCTTTAAATAAAGTAGGCCAAAAGAAACCAGATTGAAGTACCTTTGCAGCTGTTCGATCTCCACCAAGGTGGCCATCATAAGGAGAGGAATGGCAGCTCTGTAGAATCGGCTCTACTTCTTCCCTTGGAACACATCTCCTAGCTAGTTGATCAACACCTATCTTGTACAAATAGGGCTCATCCCACACATAAAACCTGCTCTCATGAAGGAGTTTACGCTTCTGCTCAGCAGTTGCCCCAGGGGGATACACATCACTCACAAGAAAATTTACCATGTCAGCATACCATGGTGTTTCAGCTTCTTCTAGAGCAAAAAGTTGCTCATCAGGAAATACCTCTTTAATCTCAGGCCCCTCATCTACATGATCTCTATTCTCCAGCCTTGACAAATGATCAGCTACTTGATTCTCAGTCCCCTTGCGATCTCGAATTTCAACATCAAACTCTTGCAATAGGAGAACCCATCGAATAAGTCTCGGCTTGGAGTCCTTCTTTTCAAACAAATACCGGATTGCAGCATGATCAGTGTAGACAACAACACGAGTGCCAACCAAATAAGATCTGAATTTATCAAAAGCATAAACCACGGCTAGCAACTCCTTCTCAGTGGTAGTATAATTGGACTGGGCTGCATCAAGCGTCTTGCTTGCATAATAGATGGAGTGAAAAATTCTTCCTATTCTTTGGCCTAGAACAGCCCCAATAGCATTATCACTAGCATCACACATCAATTCAAATGGCAAAGACCAGTCAGGAGCAATGATGATTGGTGCGGTCACCAACCTTTTCTTCAACTCTTCAAACGCCTTAATACAAGCATCATCAAACACAAATTTCACATCCTTCTCCAACAATTTGCACAAGGGAGTGGAAATTTTGGAGAAGTCCTTTATGAACCGTCTATAGAACCCTGCATGTCCCAAGAAACTACGCACCCCCTTAACAGAGATAGGTGGTGGTAATTTCTCAATAGCCTCTATCTTCGCCTTGTCAACCTCAATCCCTTGCTTTGACACCTTGTGCCCAAGTACTATGCCTTCTTGAACCATAAAGTGACATTTTTCCCAATTCAGCACCAGATTTGTTTCTTCACAACGGCTCAGCACAGCATCAAGATTCTTCAAGCATTCATCAAAAGAGTCACCAACTACTGAGAAATCATCCATGAACACCTCCACAAATTTTTCCACCATGTCAGTGAAAATAGCCATCATGCACCGCTGAAAAGTCCCCGGGGCATTACACAACCCAAATGGCATCCTCCTAAATGCATAGGTGCCATATGGACAAGTAAAAGTGGTCTTCTCTTGGTCTTCAGGAGCTATCACAATTTGATTGTAGCCCGAATAACCATCCAAGAAACAATAATACTCATGGCCTGCTAGTCTATCCAACATCTGATCAATAAAAGGGAGTGGGAAGTGATCTTTCCTGGTGGCCTTGTTCAGCTTCCTATAATCAATGCAAATTCGCCACCCTGTAACCGTTCTTGTAGGAATCAACTCATTGTTCTCATTCTTCACCACTGTCATGCCCCCTTTCTTAGGAACACACTGCACCGGACTCACCCACTTGCTGTCAGAGATAGGAAAAATAATACCGGCATCCAGCCACTTGATGACTTCTTTCTTCACCACCTCCTTCATGATTGGATTTAGCCTCCTCTGCTGCTCTATGGATGGCTTATGATCATCTTCCAAGAGAATTTTATGCATGCAGAAGGAAGGACTAATCCCTCTAATATCAGCAATAGTCCAGCCAATAGCTCTCTTGCGCTCTCGCAATACCCGCAACACCTTCTCAACCTGCACATCAGACAACATAGAAGAAAGGATCACGGGCAAAGTATTACCTTCACCCAAATAAGCATAACGTAAATGTGCGGGTAAAGGTTTGAGCTCAAGATTAGGAGCTTTCTCAATAGACGGTTTAGCAGGAGCTAAGGTCAACTGTCTATCAAGCTCCTCAAATTTCTTCCACCCTGGGATGAATCTACTCTGCATATTAAGAACCTCCACAAATTCTTCAGTATCTTCATCCTTCAGGATATCATCATCATCACATAAGAGTGCCCTTTCCAAAGAATCAACATTAGAAGCCAAGAATGACCTCTCATCAGCAGTCAACTCATCATCTATTACTTTTACCATGGACAACTCTTCATAATGAGAAGGAAGTTGGGTAGCTCTGAACACATTAAACACAGCTTCCTCCCCATTTACCTTCATGATCATCTTGCCAGCTCTGACTCTAATAACAGCATCCGCAGTAGCCAAAAATCCTCTTCCCAAGATGAGAGGAACCTCAGGATCAGCTTCATAATCAAGAATAATAAAATCAACGGGTAATATGAACTGACCCACTTGTACAAGCACATCCTCAATAATCCCCTCAGGGCATGTCAAAGATCTATCAGCAAGCTGCAGGGTCACAGTAGTGGGTCGTGGCTCACCCAGGCCTAGCTTCCTAAAAACTGAAGAAGGCATCAAATTCACACTAGCACCCAAATCACATAAAACACGACCAACCTCATGTTCCCCAATTTTCAAAGGGATGGTAAAACTGCCCGGGTCCTTCAATTTCTGCGGAAGCTTGCTTCTAACTCTGGAACTGCACTCCTCAGTAAGTGCAACTGTCTCAAACTCAGTCAATCTTCTCTTGTTAGCAACAATATCCTTGATGTATTTAGCATATTTGGGAACATCCCGCAAAAGCTCCACCAAAGGAATATTTACCTGAATTTGACTCAATATCTCCAAAAATTTCTTGCATGCTGCATCAACTTTCTGCTTCTGAAGTCTCTGCGGGAAAGGTGGTGGTGGTCTCACAATAGCAGACTCGGGCTGCTTTTCGGTTACCTTTTCTGCTTCTTTTTCCACTTCCCTATCAACATTTGGCTCTAACTCACCAACAGGCTTCTTTGGCTTTGGGGGAACTTCCTCCAGTGCTCTTCCATTCCTCAAAGTCACTGCTTGCACAAATTCTCTAGGATTCTTCTCTGTATCACTCGGTAAAGCACCCCGAGGTCTATTATTTTGTGCTCCAGCAAGCTGCCCCAATTGTCTTTCAAGATCTTTCTGTGCATTGCTCAAATCTTTTATTGTTTGTGCCTGAGATGCTGACTCATCAATGAGCTTTTGCTGCCCTGCAAGAATTTTCTTGAGCATATCCTCCATAGTATTAGACTGCTGTGGTTGAGCCTGAGACTGCGATCCCTGCTGTGGTGCATTATTTTGAGTAAATTGGGCTCTCTCATTACCCTGAAACTGCTCACGGGTATCCCTCCAAGAAAATTTTGGGTGATTACGCCAACCCGTGTTATAATTATTACCATACTGATTTCGGTTTTGGCCCTGTGATCTGTTCTGATTACCCACATAATACACTGATTCTGGGTTAGAGGGACAAACCTCAGTGCTATGATCCTCACCACATACCTCACAAAAGGCCTGAACTTGCTGCACTGGAGCTGGTTGTGGCTTTGCTTGGAGAGCCAGCTTGCTGATTTGATTGGAAATCGCATCCATCTTCGCTCGCAACTCTGTGATTCCATCTAGTTGAAGTACCCCAGCAGCTTTCTGCGTAGCCGCTCTGCTAGCCCCCTCACTAAGTATATTAGCTCTGCCATCACTAAGGCTGTCTATTGACCCGGTCCGGTCCGGTCCCGGTTCGGCTTGTCCGGTCCGGTCCGGTCCGGTCTTGTGTTGGCAAAAAAAATCCGACACCGGCCCGGTTCCGGTCCGGTGCACCGGTGCAATTGCACCAATGCCGGATCGGAACCGGAACCGGCAGCCGGATATTGTACCGGTCCCGGTCCGGTTTGATCCGGTTCGGTTCGGTTCGTTAATTATTTTTTTTTTTGTTTTAAATTAAATTTTTTATTTTTTAAAATACTAAAATCTAAATAAACAACACAAAACACATATATTATTCAACAATACACACATTACATTACGTTGGAAAATGAAAATGCATAATTAGAAAATAAAAACATGAAAATAGACTAGAAATTAGAAAAATACATAAATTTTCAAGTTCATCGACTCAACACTGACTCAACTCAGTCATCAGTCATCACGTGGTTGCAGATATTTGCCACCAGCACGAGCTGCCCATTCGGGGTCATGATGGTTTTCCAAGTGGGTCTTAAACCTCATTGTCCCTCCAGTATTTGTTCCATCTTCCCAATTCCAAACTTTCTGACAAAGAGTACATTGAGCTTTGCCGGTATCATTATTTTTTGTGATAAATTCCCAAACTTCGGATCGTTTAGTTCTTTTTGGAGCAGCAGACGGACCTACGTTAGTAGCACCTTGAACTTGATTTGCATTATTTGCATTTGCAGCCATGTTGATAGAAAATTTAATAAAATAGCTTTTTTTTTAGGAGAAATGAATAGAAAATATTGAATTGTTATTAATTTGATGAAATATGGGAGTATTTATAGGCAAAATAGGTAGGGGAGGGTTGTAGGGGCGTTTATGGGTGTGGGGGTGGGAAAAATAGCCGTTTATGGCCGTTGCCAACGGCTATTTTTCAAAATGGAGCGGATTTGGACATAAATTTGAAGTGGGCCGGTCCGGTCCGGCCCGGTTTTGACGTTTTCTTTATTTTTTTTTTGTTTTTTGTTTTTTGGTTATTTGTTTTGTTTAAATTTTAGTTTTATGTAATAACTTTTATATAATACTAGTAATCTAGTATTAAAATATTTATGTAATGTAGTATTTTAGTATTATAAAAGTATAATTGAGTAGTTTTTTTATAAAACTTAGTAATCTAGTATAACTTAATAACTTGTTATTTTTCAAACTTAATACTAAGTTAGTAGTATAATAGTATTTAGTATTTTAGTATTTTAGTTTTTAGTATTTAGTATTTTAGTATTTTAGTTTTTAGTATTTAGTATTTAGTTTTTAGTATTTATATATATGACATGCACATCTAACATGAAACAATTCTTCAAAAGGGGGATGCAATGCGGGTATTAACTTACTAATAGCATAATCATTGTTACTTGCATTATCAAGAGTTATACTTAAAACTTTATCACTAAGATAATACGCCTTACAAATATCCGAAACTTCTCCCTTAATAAAATTTCCCGTGTGTGGTTCATCGACAGCAGAATATGCTAAAATTCTTTTTTGCATTACCCAATTAAGATCTATCCAATGACAAGTAACTGTTAAATACTCATACCCATTTACACCACGACCCAAATCAGAAGTAAGACAAACTCTACAATCAAAGTGATAAAATATATATCGTAAATATTGTCTATATTCATTTTTAAATTTTATAATATCAGTTCTAACCGTAGTTTTTGGAAAACCTTGAAAAGATGGATTATATACGGTTTGAATATAACGAATAAAACCTTGACAAGAAGCAAATGTAAAAGGTAAGCACTCTACCGCAATCATTTTTGCCATTTGTTCCCTATCTTTCTTTTTATCATAATGCAAAAGCCCCCCCGTCACTGGGTTAATTTCCTGTTGGATTCCACTACCTTGCGATGGAGCCATTCTATTCCCTGAACGAGGGCCACCCGCCCTTGCTTCCCATTTTTCCTTATGATGGTTTTCTAAGTGTGTTCTCAACTTTCCCGTCCCACTATTATGGCTGCCGGTTTTAAATTCCCAAACTTTTTTACAAAGATTACATTTAGCTTTCTGAGCCGGAATATCTTTAGTCATAAATAGCCACACATCCGATCTTTCGGGTCGTGCATATCGTTCTCTACTAGGAGGCATAGATGGTAATTCAGTTTCTTCATGTTGATCGCCGTGAAATTGACTAGTGGGTGTTTCATCTAAATTAGCCCCTTCGGTAAACTCTTCATATTGTGTCTCTAACATATCATTATCTAGTGGTGCACCAACATTTATATCATGCAAAAATTGCGAGTCATCTTCCTGAGTAAAATCATCTAGAAGAGAAGGAGCGCTAGAAGTACCAACTGGTCTTTTACCTAAAGCACGACTACGTCTATCATCCCCCCCCCCCCCCCCGGTTAGAAGCACTTGATCTACGACCGCTACCCGTACGCCTAGTAATTGATCTCAAAATTCCAGACATTTTTTATAATTACTAAAATATGCTTCAAACAAATTACTAAAATATGCTACAAACAATAATATTGCACAAAAATAAAATAGATAATAAAAAGTAAGAACGAGTTTACTTGATATCGTGAACTTAGAATGTAGAACTTAGGAAGTGAAAATTGAAACTTGACCGGAACCGCACCGAACAATATTTCCACTTTACTCCAAATATTTTTTTAGTATGCAATTTAGCAAATAGCCTTTTGTAGAAATAAGAGAGATTGATAGAAATTTAGAGAGAATATTAGAGAAATTGTGAATAAATTGATGAAAAATGATGGTATTTATAGAAAAAATAGATAGGGGGGTATGGGGGCGCCCTAGGGGGGTGGGGGGGCCAAAATAGCCGTTTTTGGCCGTTGGGGCAACGGCCAAAAGTGAAATAGCCGTTGCCCAACGGCTAGTTTTGGCTAAGCCCATCAGTGTCCGGTCCGGTCCGGTTCCGGTCCGGTCCGGTCCGGTTCCGGTCCGGTCCGGTCCGGTTCCGGTCCATTTTGGTCCGGTTCGTCCGGTCCATTTTGGACGTGCCGGATCGAAACCGGGTCGTTTTTTTTTTTTTTATATTTGGCCCGTTTTGAGCCGGTCCGGTCCGGTTCGGCCCGGCCCAAACCGGGCTATTAGACAGCCTTAGCCATCACCCTGCCAATCAGGATTGCTCTGTGAAAACTTATCAAGTAAGTCATAGATCTGTTCAAAATTTAAGGCCAGCACTTGGCCTTCAGCAGCAGCATCAACCACAATCTTAGTATGTTGGTTCAATCCCTCAACAAAAGTGTGTGCAATAACCTCATTAGTTTGATTGTGGTGAGGACAATCTCTCAATAACGCTTTAAATCTCTCCCATGCTGCATATAATGATTCGCCTTCAAACTGCCTGAAGGACAAAATTGCACTCCTCAACCTGGCCGTCTTAGCCGACGGATAAAACTTAGCCAAGAATTTCTTAGCTAAATCCTCCCAAGTAGTGATAGACCCAGGCTTTTCAGCCTTTAACCACTTCCTTGCTGTCCCAATCAATGAAAATGGGAACAAAGTCATTCGCACATAATCAGTAGGCACACCTGTCGGTGTATAAGTATCACTGATCTCCAGAAAGTTCTACAAGTGTTGCTGCGGATCTTCATGCAGGAATCCACCATATTGCCCCGTCACATGCAGCAACTGAATCATGCCGGGCTTGATCTCAAAGTTTCCAGTAATAGCAGGCTTCACAATACTTGACTCTACTCCTTTCAGACTAGGAAGAGCCACATCTCGCACTGCTACTGTTTGTTCTTCAGCCATTTCAACAGGAAGGGATGCAAGTACGATTGCTAATGCTTCTCGATCTCTCGCTTCTTTCCTTGTCTTCCTCAAGGTTCTTTCAGGCTCGGGATCAAAAGGTGCGAGTGATTCGTCTTTTTTGTTCCTTTGCATTCAAAACCTATTGCCTGAAACAGCACAAGAAACTCAACAAAAAATTAAACCTGAATAGCAATTAAGTAATTAGTCCGTAATTAGTCCCCGGCAACGGCGCCAAAAACTTGTTGCTCCCAAACGCACACGCAAGTATACGCGGTCGCCAAGTAATAAAGTGACAAAGTCGAGTATCGTTCCCACGAGGACTATGCAGACTAGTGCTTAATAAACAATTCCTGAATAAACTATCCAGGGGTCTTGTTCCAATGGTTGTAAGAGTTTTTATACTAAAATGCAGTAATTAAAGTGCTGGAATGTAATCAAGCAATGGGGCAAAACTTTGGTTGTTAACAATATCAAGAGAGCGATCCAGGGTCAGAGTTACGAACAATCCAGTTGATGTATTCAATTGATTTCACTTCTTAAATCCCGAGTTACTAACTGACAGGTTAATTGTAATTATGAAAACCTTTCAGTTCTTCACAATCTATGCAAGCTACTTTAATCCCTGTATGTCTACGGGTTAAATCACATGCACGCATTAACGATCCTGTAATTAGTTAAACTAGGCAAGCAAGTATATATCTATCCTACCCGCGAATTGATTCCCCGATGCCCGGGTTCACAAACTAGTTCTATTATTCCTTATTACGTAATTAGGTTCTCTCTTTCAAGTTCAACCCAAAAACCATAGATGATGTATAACTATCGAGCTCTAACAATTATACAAGTTAAATCAAGGAAGAATAAGTAACCCGTTATGGGATTCAATCAATGGAAATCAATCTTCAACAATCAACTTTCATGTAAACTCTAACCCCAGAACGTTAGGAAATTAGCCACACATATTCATAATCACAAGGCAAAGATTTGGTGTAATAATGAAATATTTGATGTAATAGATGAAAGATTTGGGAATAACCCTTGTTCAATGAAGTGTGTAGCTCTCAATATTGCTCCAAAGTCAAGAACCCTTTACAAAAACTAAGTAATAAGCTATTTATAATGTTTCCAAACCCTTGGTAATAAGTTAAACCCAAAACTAGAAGGAATAGGGAGTAAAATCGCGCACAAGGGGCGCTACAACGGGCGCCCCGCGCCCCGAAAAGCGTGACACCAACCAGACCACGCCACCAGCCTTCGTGCTTTAGCCCTGCGGCGCATGCCAAACGCGCCAGCCTCTGCGCGCGGTAGGCTGCGCGGCGCGGGCTCTAAAGCGCCAAGCCAAAATGTTCTTCTTTCGCTCCAAAACTCGGCTTGTGTCGTGCCTTTGTGTGCTCAATCCAATCTTCAAACATCCTTCAACCAATTCATGCTCAATCAAGCTCCGAAACGCTCCAAATGCATCGCGTAACGACCTACACACGAACAACACAACATCAGCGTAAAACCACATTCACAAGCTACCAAACAAGTGCAAAACAAGCTCAAATGTGCGGAAATATTAAGGAAAAGTAGGCATAAAATGCCGAACATCAGCTAGACCCAAAATTCTCTCAAAATTTCACTACATGTACCTCCTTATCACTGGTTATGGTTTTTTGTCCCCACTTAAGAATGGTTTAGCAATGGCCTCGGGGGCAGCACTTCAAGTTATAAATTGACAAGTGGTACCACGGGTGCAGTACTTTAAGGTATAAACCGTCTCTTCAGAAAATATAAAGGACAAGTGCTTATCTAGGAGAATGTTAAAAGAGATAAAGGGTCAAGTGCTACCACGGGGCAATACTTACTTAAAAGGGATTGACAAGTGATGCCTGCAAAGTAGTACTTCAAGTTATCTAGGGATAATGTTGAAAGAGATAAAAGGTCAAGTGCTACCACGAGGGCATCACTTACTTAAAAGGGATGGCAGGATGCATGCGTCAATATAATATTTTCGTAGGGGTATTTTCGTCCACGGGTAGCACTTCAAATTATAAAAGGTCAAGTGCTGCCCCAGTGGTAGCACTTACTTAAAGTTAGTGGTGGCCGTTCTTACAAACCATTTTAAGCGACGCCAGTTAGGCAAACCATTGCCTAAGGTGGTTTGCCTAAGGTGTCATAGTTGTGTAATTCTCCCCAAAACTCTTGGAATAGCTGTCCTGAAGGACTAACATAAGGCCTAATTTCAGTTAAAATTTAACGTGGGAGCCTATTTTTTCTTTTCATTTTGGTTTTAGCCAGCCTAGCTGAACTTGTGCAAAAATAGCCTATTTTTGGTTATATGCCAACTGCTCCAGCTGTTTCTGAACAGCAAGTCTGAATTGCGAATTTCTTAAAAGAAAATTAGGTTGATGATAAATAGGAAAGTCTAGTGTTGGGGTTTGAAGTTCTAGTATTGAATGTTTCAAATTATTATGCCTGACTTCAAATCCCCCAACTTTAAATTTGAAGGTTTAAAGTTGAACTTCAGACTTTCGGAGCTGATGTTAAGAACTAAAGGCTTAAATTTCAAACTAATGACTAAAACTTAAATAATTATAAAATTAGTCAAAACCTGAATGGGGCACCAGAAATAGAATATTCGTGCACTTCCCTCCTAATTTCCCTGTCCAAACTAGTAAAAATTTCATAGGGCAGCTAGTAATGCCAATGACTTTTACTTTTTTTAATTAACTTGCAATTATAGCCACTCACTTTCAAACAATGGATGTTGAAGTTATGTATTTAAATTCAAACCATAGTTTAAAGTTCACTAGACTTAGTTTTTTTGATCTGAAAATGAGCCAACAAACTATGAAGTTGGACTCAACCTCAAACTAATTTGGTTTGCAGGTGAGTGAACAAGAAAATCATATATCAACTTCAAAACAAAAATGACTGAAGCTAGCTTAACGTGGACTGACTTTTAACCCCAATGAGTAACAGTATGAAGCTAAGCAATTTTCATTTGAAGCGATCATTCCTTATAAAGGTGCACCAGAAAAAGGCTCATATTAAAAGGGGACACCCACATGACAATAGGCTACACCTGAACTAACCCTTCAAACTCGATATGCAAAATTTTGAAGTTGTTCTATAATCATGAAGAAATAGTTTCAATATAATAACATACTTTTTATTAAGAAAGTATTCCTTGAGATACATTATATTCTGATTAATAGTCATGTTATATACTGACCATTCTCTAAATGAAGTGAACTTTTTGAAAGGGTATCAATGAGTTTTTGCTATACAATCAATAAATTTAAATAGATAAAAAATAAAAAAGTAAATGAAAAATGGTCGGGTTATCACTTAGGAGTATTATATTGTACAATTATTGCATCTTTGGTATTTTGTTCGGGACCATCACTTGGAGTAAGTGGAGCAAAGATTGTTTTAAAGTCCAAAATTGTCCTTCTCAATCCTTCTTTCAAATGAGCGACCATTTTAGGCTTCACTAAATGACTTTTAAAAGTAAACAAAAAAGAAGAAGAGTTGTTTGAAGTTCTATGCAATACTAGTGTATGGCCCATGTTAAATGCTGATTTTAGATCTAATCCAAGGAGCTAGAGCTGAATACTAATCAATTCATATATATATATATATATATATATATATATATATAATATATATATATATATATATATATATATTACTTAGAAATTTAATAAATCAAGGCATATTACATAGCTGACGGGATCTCATTGTCCCACATTCATTAATCATTAGAGTTAGTCCCCCCCTCCCCACCTCCCCCCCCCCTCTCTTCTCACAAGACCCACCAAAAATAAAGAAAAAAGAACCTAAAGGAGAAATGGACAAATAGTTAATTTTTATTTGCATATATTGCATTATATATATTTCTCATTACGTTAACTAATTAACATACTATTGCCGTGGCAGTGTACACAGGTTTATGTAATTACTCTATCCGTCCCATTTTAGTTGTTGCTTTAAGTTTTTTCACGTTCATTAAGAAAGTCATTAAATAAGGTGCTTATTTTACTATCTTATCCCTATTTAATGGTTCTCCATTAACTTTTTTTTAGAATTTTTTTAATTATTAGGGATATAGCTGGAAAGAACTAATCAATTTAGCTTTGAAATCCTAAAGTGACAACTAATTTGAGACAAATACATTTTGCTAACAACTAATTTGGGACGGAGGAAGTAATATATATAACTTACAGTCTTACATGCTTTAGTAAAAGAGTACTGTTTCACCTTCATCGAAGTCATAGCAACTTCCAATTCTATATATCTTCTGCGCGTAATTATGATGCGCATCGCTTGGAAAACGATAATTTTCTTTCTCTGTACTTAATTATTCTTCTATTTTTTTATGGAACTATTTCATTAACAAACTACTCCCTACATATATTGTTTACAAATCAAACGGATATTTTTTGTTATCACGAATTTTTCATTGTGATATAGTATTTTTTTTATGTAGTTTTTATTATGTATATATGATTTATAAAAATGTAAAAATTCTACATCTGAATGACTGAATCCACATAGAACATTGAGTTGCACTTACCGAAAACCATTTTGCATATTTCTTACTCTTATTCTGCGATGGCCGATAGATAAGTCACTCGAGTCTGAACAAGTCCTCGCTAAGAAAGAAATAGAGGGTTTCTTAGAAAAAGACTTCTAATTTTTCTAGTCTAAGGATTTCTACTAAGTCATGCATATTGACGTTAAGGTTCTGATTTGTGTATTATATTCAAACATACACGCGTTAAAAAGCGATTGCTCTTTTTAATGCCTTGAAAAAATATTAGGAACTTTAAAAAATTATTATGCATCACTACGCATGCGTTATGCGTATGTGTAATTTCATAATCTTATGCTCTATATTGTGTATGTCATATTTTTAATATGTGCAAAACAAGATTTGATCTTTCAATTCTAATGAATCAACAAAGCAACGGCATATATGACATTGAAGTTGCACCTAACCTGAGATGTTGCAACTCCATTTTCGCGTGCCAGCTCTTAGGTATAGAGTTAAATCTCACAAATGTTCGTTCTCTTCCCCTTTTTAATTTATGTGGACAGGGTCATTCCATACAGAAAACAGATTAAAGAGAAATACTATAACAGCAACATCCATCTAAGTTCTAACACAATATATAAATCGCTTTTCCATTTTAAATTATATGATATTGTTAACCCTCAAACGAAGAGTTCGATTGGTAAAAGGCACGACTTTGTCTGTCTCCGGAAGATAAGTAACCTTCAGAAATTTCTTATCGTCAAAATTTTATGTTTCGTCAAGTCTGAGTTTGTGAATAGAATTAATATGTCAAGGCAAGGAAATATATTTAGGGATTATTACCCCCACATAACAATTTTCACCCATTATCCATTTTTTGTAATTGCTCCACTTATATAGTAGAATTTTGTAATCTTTTAAATTTTAAAAATATATATTTTATTTAACTAAAATCGAGTAATATGTCTCATATATATATATACACACACACACACACACATAAATATGTAGAAAATATAGTACAAATATTTATTAAATATAATTTATGACAATACTGTGAAATGATATAGGTGTACAGTTAGGTGTACAGTTAGTTTAGTAAGAAGATCAGTTAGTTACGAATTAATTATGTCGGTGTATAGTTAGTGATTAATTGTTAGTTAGTGGTTAGTTAGTTGCTCACTATAAATAATTGTACCAGCTCATTATTGAGCTAAGAAGAAACATTCAGATATTTTCTCTCCCAAAATATTTCTCTCTCTAACACTTTCTCTTAGCTTAAGAACCAAGCTTCACTGGTGCTCAAACCCAGTGATCTTAACATGGTATCAGAGCATTTTTTATCAGATTTAGGGTTCTATTTCAACAATTTCATAAAGGATTCAAGCAATTCACAATCAATATCTCAATCTCTGTTCAATTTCTCCAATTATTTTGTACACAAAATGACGACTGTTGGCAATGAACCAGTCGCACAAACAGCGGTGACCGGAGGAGCACGTGGCGGTGTAAGGGTGGAGATCGATCACAATCATCCGTTGTACCTTCATCCATCGGACACTCCCGGTGCAGTGCAAGTCGGAATCCAGCTGAAAGGAATGGAAAATTACAGCCTCTGGAGCAGAGCAATGAAGGTAGCTCTCTTAACTAAAAATAAATTGGGGTTTATTGATGGGACTGTGGTGAGAGAAAATTACGATTTAGGGTTACACCAACAATGGGAAAGGTGCAACGACTTAGTAATTTCATGGATGATGAGTAATGTTAGTCATGAACTGAAAAGTGGAATACTATTTAGGGCTGATGCACACCTAGTCTGGAAGGATTTGAAAGAACGTTTTGATAAGATCAATTTGTCAAGAATCTATCATCTTCATAAAGAAATAGCAACCCTGGTTCAAGGCGTATCCTCGGTTTCAGCATATTTCTCAAAATTAAAAGATCTGTGGGATGAGTATGACTCACTAATTCCACCACCATCATGCAATTGTGAAAGGTCCAAAGACATTGTAGATCACATAGAGAAACAACGCTTATTGCAGTTCTTAATGGGACTGAATGAAGGTTACAATCAAGCAAAGAGCCATATCTTAATGATGTCACCTACTCCTAGTGTGAACCAAGCCTATTCATTAGTCATCCAGGATGAGAATCAAAGAGGGCTATACACAGGGGCTGAGTGTGTAGAACCAACAGCCTTATATGCTTCCAAAGGTGCAGGACAAAAGTCAAGGAGAAACTATAATCTGTACTGTGATCATTGCAACATTAAAGGTCACTCTAGGGAAAATTGTTTCAAGTTGATCAAGTGTGATCACTGTGGTCTAAAGGGACATTTGAAAGAGAATTGCTATGTGCTGAATGGGTATCCAGGTGACTTTAAAGGAAAGAGAAGGGCTAATCCAGTCACAAAAGGCCAAAATTCAAATGTTTCTGGGAACGAGTGGTTTGACTATCAGGGCCAGGAGTGGTCCAATCAGGGGTACACGAGAGGAGCAGAAAGAACAGGAGACCTCTATCATGCTGCTTCTTATGGAAACAGGGCTGATGCTACTTCTTATGGAAGCAGGGCTGATCCAAGGCCACCACCCATTTTTAGTCAGGAACAACTCAACCAAATCATGTACATGCTGAGCAAGAACAATATTGGTGCTAGTGCAAATGTTGCAGGTAATTTTACTGCATTTAGTGAGGCAGATTTAAACTGGATTGTGGATACTGGTGCGACTAATCATATGATTAGTAATGAACACTTACTGAACAATGAGATGCAAGTAGCTAATGCAGGAAGGGTCCAGATGCCCAATGGTCAATCTACTGAGGTATCACACATAGGACATTGTCAACTGAATGGAGGTGATGTAATAAAAATGTCTTATGTGTACCAGCGTTTAAACTCAACCTGTTGTCTGTGTCCAAAGTAACGAGGGACTTGAATTGTTGTGTCACCTTCTTTCCTGGATATTGTGTTTTCCAGGACCTCTTCACTGGGAAGGTGAAGCAGATTGGTAAGGAGAAAGATGGGCTTTATGTGCTGAGCTCAAAGGCTGCAGGGAGCCCTAAGAGTCAATCATGTGCAGTTCAGGTGTTAAGAGATGGAGCACTTTGGCACAGAAGAATGGGACATGTGCCAATGCCAGTTGAAGAAAATTTCAGTTTTTTCTAATAATGATAGTTTCTGTATGAGTCATTGTGGAGTATGTCCTATTGCAAGACAATGTAGATTACCTTTTCCTCATAGTAGCAGTAGAACAGCTGAGGCTTTCTCAATAATACATATGGATGTATGGGGTCCTTTTAAACATGCAACATATAATGGGATGAGATTCTTTCTCACTTTGGTCGATGATTTCTCAAGAATGTGTTGGGTATTTCTCATGAGGCTTAAATCTGATGTGGTAATGCTGCTAAAAAATTTCATTTCCATGGTCAGGAATCAATTTGGTAAGTCAATCAAGATGTTTAGGTCAGACAATGGTACAGAATTTTTCAATCACACATGTCAAGAACTGTTTAGTCTGCATGGGATAGTTCATCAGAGTTCTTGCCCATACACTCCACAGCAAAATGGAGTTGTGGAGAGGAGGCACAGACACATATTAGAGATTGCCAGAGCTATTAGATTTAAGGGTCATATACCCATTCACTTCTGGGGTGATTGTATACAAACAGCAGTTTACATAATTAACAGAGTTCCATCTGTAGTTCTGGGCAACAAATCACCCTTTGAGGTGCTGTATGGGAGAGAGCCTAACTTGTCACACATGAGAGTGGTTGGCAGCTTGTGTTATGCCACTAATGTTCAGAGGAAGGATAAGTTTGAACCAAGGGCCATACAGGCTGTCATGATGGGTTATGCCATTCATCAGAAAGGCTACAGACTCTATGATTTGTCAGATAAAGTCTTCTTTGTTAGTAGGGATGTGGTGTTTCATGAGGATATTCTCCCATTTCGGCAGCAAGGCATTCATCCCAGGAATGACATAACACTAGATATTTTTGAGACAACACATCAATGTTGTGACAGTCCAGTCATAACTGATTCAAAAGCTGATGCCACAGCAGTTGATCCTGGAATTGATCCCACTACTACAGACAATGCTGATTCTTTAGCACATCATCAAGCAATACCAGAGGTAGTAGATAATTCAGAAGCTACTGATATTCCACTTCCTGTCCCAGAAGTAGCTGCATCCAGTGGCAACACTGGGCAAACTACACTACCCAGGAAATCAACTAGGACTTCTAAACCCCCAGCTTGGATGCTAGATTATGTCAGACCAGCTAAGCAACAGCATACAGCAGCATCATCATGCTTATATCCACTTTCAGCAGTCATACAATATGACAATCTCACTCCCAAATACCAGAGTTACCTATCAAAATTTTCCTCTGATACTGAGCCAAGGACATACCATGAGGCTGCACAAGATCCCAGATGGGTTTCAGCTATGAAAGCTGAGATTCAGGCATTGGAAAACAATAAAACTTGGGTACTTGTCCCTTTGCCCAAAGGCAAGAAAGCAATAGGGTGCAAATGGGTTTACAAGATCAAGTATAAAGCCTCCGGAGAGGTAGAAAGATTTAAAGCTCGACTAGTTGCCAAAGGATACAACCAAAAGGAAGGGGTGGACTATCAGGAGACATTCTCACCTGTTGTAAAAATGGTCACAGTCAGAGCTATCCTAGCCATAGCAGCAGCCAAACACTGGAGCATTCAGCAGATGGATGTAGACAATGCTTTTTTGCAAGGAGATCTACATGAGGAGGTGTACATGCAATTGCCTCAAGGTTTTGTTGGTTCAGTACAAGGAAAGCAGGTCTGCAGATTAGTCAAATCCTTATATGGCCTCAAACAGGCCTCACGACAGTGGAACATCAAACTTACCAGTGCTTTGATGTCTTCAGGTTTCCGACAGAGTCAATATGACCATTCCTTATTCATTAAGAGATCCATGGGTCACATTGTAGTGATCCTCATTTATGTTGATGACTTGTTGATTACTGGGAGTGATAAATTTTTAATCCAGAATGCCAAAGACATATTGCAGAGCAACTTTAAAATAAAGGACCTTGGTGAGTTGAGATACTTTCTGGGGATTGAATTTGCTCGGAGTCCTGAGGGAATTCTTATGCACCAGAGGAAGTACACACTGGAACTTGTAGCTGACATGGGCCTCACAGCTTCTAAGCCACTTGGGGCCCCAATGGAGCTGAATCTCAAGCTTACTTCAGCTGAGTTTGATCAGCACACTGGTGGAGGATTGCAGAATGACAGCCTGCTCCCAGATCCTGGTCCTTATCAAAGGCTTATAGGAAGACTCTTGTACCTGACCATAACTAGACCTGACATTTCATTTGCAGTCCAATGCTTGAGTCAGTTTATGCATCAACCAAAGGCTTCTCACATGGAGGCTGCATCTCGTGTGGTGAGATATGTCAAGTCAGCCCCTGGGTTGGGAATTCTCATGTCTTCTTCTAGTTCTCCTCAACTAAGTGCGTATTGTGATGCAGACTGGGCATCCTGTGTAAACACCAGAAGGTCGATTACTGGTTACTTTGTCAAGTTTGGTGATTCCCTGATCTCCTGGAAGTCTAAGAAACAAGTGACAGTGTCTAGAAGCTCAGCTGAAGCTGAATACAGGAGTCTAGCAGCCACTGTTGCTGAACTTGTTTGGTTGATTGGCCTGTTCTATCAATTGGGTGTTCCACTTCAGTTGCCTGTGCCTATGTACACAGATAGCAAGTCAGCTATTCAGATTGCAGGCAATCCTGTCTTCCATGAGCGGACTAAACATATTGATATCGATTGCCATTTCATACGCGAGAAGATTCAACGGGGTCTGGTTCATACTCTATACTTGCACACTGCCGAACAACCTGCAGATCTATTGACCAAGAGCCTCACTCACCTTCAACATGCTTACCTTCTATCCAAGCTAGGAATGAAGAATGTTTTCGCAGCTCCTAGCTTGAGGGGGGGTGTGAAATGATATAGGTGTACAGTTAGGTGTACAGTTAGTTTAGTAAGAAGATCAGTTAGTTACGAATTAATTATGTCGGTGTATAGTTAGTATAGTTAGTGATTAATTGTTAGTTAGTGGTTAGTTAGTTGCTCACTATAAATAATTGTACCAGCTCATTATTGAGCTAAGAAGAAATATTCAGATATTTTCTCTCCCAAAATATTTCTCTCTCTAACACTTTCTCTTAGCTTAAGAACCAAGCTTCACTGGTGCTCAAACCCAGTGATCTTAACAAATAATATGTAAAAAAATATAATATTAAGGTATAAGTGCATCCCCTATTTATCGTTCTTGGTCAAAAACACAAATGAATAGGCATGTTACCAACTACTAAGTACTATATAGTGTATATTATATGGGTATACATACATATGCACGCACACTTAGTGGGAATTGAAGTAAAATATCCCATGTACAACAGCATTGGTCCATATAGAAATACCACAAGAGAAGAAACTAAAATATGAAAACCACCCACCACACACACACACACACACACAAGACTCATCTGTCTTTCTCACACTAAACGCGCAACTTGACATTATAAGACCAAAAGGAAAGGTCCCATCTACTCATTTCCTCATACCAAAGAGAATAGAACAAAGTCTAAGCAAGAAAAAACCAAGAACTAAACACTCATCTCACTCCTTAGAAATATAATTACATCCATATTCACAAAAACCATCTTCACATTCACTCATTATTTCAATCACTCATCCAAGAAAATGATCGAAGAACAACGCCATGGACCACCACACGCCATCCTACTAGGAGTGGTAGTATTAGCAGTGATGATAGTTCCATCATTGATTGGTGAAAATGGTGAAGCCATTACAGACTTCATATCTGAATCTCTTAGCCCTGTTGGTTTACTTCTTTTACCAATAATTCTACTACTTACTATACAATTCTTGTCTTCTGATAGTGGTTCTTTTGTATCAAATATTTTTTCCACTGGTGAACCTAACTCTATACATCGTGTTAGTGGTTCACCTGTTGGTGTTGCTCTTGTTCTTGTTCTTGTCTTGTTCCTTCTCTACAACCGATTTTCTATCTTTGGTGGTGAGGATGATGGCGATGACTGAAGCAATAAAGTTGATCAAGGCCTTGTTTACAAGGCGATTCAATATTTAAATTTTATGAGTTCGAGTTCGGAATTCGGAATTCTACGACGATTCATAGCTTATATTCTGCTTCCGCCTTTGCTTGTTTATACTGCTACAACGAAAATTAGTTATGCATCTTAATTTTAAACTAGTTGTGGTCGTTTATATGAATATTTCAAGATAGGTCAAAATGTCAAATGAATCTTAAGGCCCTGTCTTTGGATCTACAAGATTTTTCCACATGGCTTTTTTATTCATTTATTTTTTATTTTGTTTTTATTTCAAGGTTTACTTATGCTATTTGTTGTAAGAGTATGTATACGTAAATAGGGAGAGGTATATAGGACGTTCCTTGGCATGTAATATGTGAGATGTGTTTATTTGGTTTGAGGTAATTAATTCTTTTTTGTTGGACATTTTAGTGCTTGTCATTGGCAAATATATATATCGCAATGCTCAGTCCAATCCAACTAAAATATGTTGCTACCCTATATTTTGGTTTAGTATGATGATTTTTGTGAATAATATTCATAAAATTAGGTCACGTATAGTAGTTAAAAATATAGATGAATGTGGCATTTTGTTACCAACCAAAGAAAGCAGAATAACAACAACTAGTCCTTTTCAAGACTTTAAACTAATTGAAAGATACAAATATTATATTTTTTAATATCTCAACAAGCTTGTACATTTGTCCTATCTACGTAATAAATACAATTTGCATTTAAAGTCAACATTACCAATTCAAATATATTGATTAAGACACTTTGTATGAAAGGTTTTCTTCGTAAAAAACATATCTTGCAGTTAAAAAGTGGAGGGAGCTTATAAGTGACTCAACCAGATCTACTGAAAAACATAGAGGCTAGACTTTGCAAATAATGATTTTTTACTTGAGTGAGTAAAACAAAACATGCTAGGAAGCCAAACAAAGTAGTGTAAGTTGATAGTTGTATTAATATCCATAGAAAACCATCAAAAGTTATGATGGATAGTGGTAAATACTAATTTATCATTGATCAAAAGTTTTGACTTCAAATTTTAAGAGTAAAAATCACCATTTAGGAAGCGCCGAGCACCAAAACAGGCATCCAACACCAAATGGAAACCAAAAAAATATGCGTAGCAATGAGCAAGGGGAGGGAAAGAGTGGTGGGAAACTGTAGCATAGTCAAAAGAAGTGGAGTGTCACTATAGTTGCGCAGGAGACAAGAAGTGTGAAATTTTCAACTATGCCTGACAGACAGGTCCCAAGATTCTAATAGTTCGATCTGGTCATCAGATCTAGGCGACACGCCATGTGAAATGCCAAGCTCTTCTCCTATTATAAAATCTTATTTCAGATCCGATGCATCAACCGAGAAAGTTACTGAGACAAAGTAATCAAATACTACTTACTATATGTAAACCCCATATTATTCTTCTTTTCTTCTTCTTATGTTCTTTTGTTTAATCAGAAGTTCTAATTTCCAAAGCTGCTTCCTTTAAATAATAAGTAATGGAATGGAAGATAGTGACAAGAAACCAACTGACTGGAATTATCGGTTAAGGACTGCGGCAAAATCGACGGCAAATGTAGGCTATGGCAATTGACAAAACAGTAGAAGAATCCAAATTTGGTATTTAACGAACATTATTGGATGCATAACTTCCCTTACTTCCAATCTGGCATGTAGTTCATCTACTTTTAAACAAATATCCAAAATTCAGTTTTTAATTCCCTCAGAGGGAAAGTGCATATTTGTGAGACAAAAACTGGAGGAGCATTGGTTAGCTTCTAAAACAAATGATAAAGCAGGAACTTCAGGAAAACTTTGAGTCAGTATTTCACTCATCATACAGTTTAACAGCCTGAATATGCATGACTAGCCAGTATACAATATAACAAGACCTACTATCTTAGAAGCAAAGTAATCCAACAACAGGAAGACATGCCCAGATTATTTCGATATATATTGCATTCCTTCAGTTTCCTAAGACTACCAGCTTTATATAGCAGGCTGTGGAAGCAATTGATAGAAGAAGTACCCAAATATTGAAAAAAACATTACTGCCAAATAAAATTTGTTAATAATATGCCAGCAGCCTCGATTATTTCTTGGTCACCCAGTTCTGCGTTGTCAAGTGAACAGACATCCATAACAGGATGAGAATGATGGCCGGTGATAATTGTGGAACTGAAGCTTCATTACTAGCCTCATTGGCCAGCCAAGCCTCTTCTTCAACACACAAAAATGTTCAACTAGCCCCTGAAAGCTCCATCTACTCAACAAACCTACAAGACTAATAGAGCAACAAGCAGCAAATTAACTGGCAGTCTCAGTTAACATTTGAGTACTAGTTATTATGTACACGACAATGTTTCTGAATAAATATCATGCCTTGAGTCTCAATTTCTGCAGGATAATAGTATTCTATCCAACTAGGAAAGGGGCTACCAAGTATAGGAGGAGAAATAGGAGAGCTTTTGAGGGAAAAGAGAAGGATTTCTTGCTGTTGAGGAGTGGCTCTTATCCCTTATTTCTTTTTGGTGCACGCAAGAGGTTTTTGTTAGTATAGAAGATTGGGTGTTGTTAGTAGAAACCCATATTTTTTACAAGGTTTTCTACAGTTTAGTATACTTCTTGTGTATGGGTTTTTTGCCCTTCATTAATAAATCTTTATAATTTGATTAGAGAAAAGGTATAGGAGAAAACCTTAATAGTGGCAGCAATTAAACAAGCTATGACAGGAACCGAGGAGGCTCCAATTCCAACAATCCAAGACCTTTCTCAAGGAGCCAAACTAAAGAATTCAAGATGTCTAAGCTCTTATAATGAAGATGAAGAACTCAATAGAGTCACTGGAAAAGCCATACAAGATCTTCAAGGTTGCACAAGTGGAGCTCCAAGTGTTACAAGTTGAAGATCAAGTGCTGAAGGCAAAAAAAAGACATTTTTGGAGAGGCAGTCGATTGGCTAAGTGGCTCAGCCGAATGGCCAAACCAACTGTTCGTTCATATTTTGCCATAATTTGATGTTCAACCAATCTGTTCAGCCAGCCGGGCAGCCACCACAAAATGGCCAATCAGCCAACTACCCGTTCTGTGCCCGTTCTGTGCCACAAAGACTTGGTTTAAAGAGCTTCCTTAAGGGGCACTTTATTACTTTACTTAGACCTAACTGACCTAGTATAAATAGCCTAATTGGTCAATTTTACACCTACATTATTTTGGATACTGATGAACTTCTCTTTGATAGCTTTGGTTTGTAAACCCTTGATGCCTACAATCTTGATTTTCAAGAGGCAATCCTTCCTCTTGGGAACAAGATAGCTTAGGTACTTATGGAATGTTCTATTTAGAAGGTGTTACTTTTATCAATTGTTTCCTAATTGCTTTCAATCTGTGTCTAGTTTACATGATATAAAGGTTCAATCTTTACATTTTATTCAAGTAAACTTTTTTTCCTATCCTCTCCCGTTTTCAAAACTATTTTTTCTTGAGCTGAGGGTCTATCCGAAACAGCCACTCTACTTCATTTGAGGTAAGGATAAGGTCTGTATACACCTCACCCTCCCCATTATACTGGGTATGTTGTTGCTGTTTACATGATATATGGGCTTCAATCTTCAATATTTTTCAGAGATCCCTCATCAAAATATCATTCAGAGATCATACCAATTTAAAAAGAAAAAGAAAAAGAAAATTATTAAGCAATCAAACTGACAGAGTAAGCTTCAGAAGTCTAAACATGGATTCTTTAAGCACATACGCAAAAAGTGGATCGGTAAAAGCTGTGTTAAATAGCACTAACAAATTGAGTTGCAATTGGTTGTTCATTCGAAAAAGGACATAACTCATACCGACTAAAACAGCACCCAAAATAGGACCAAGCCAACACCCAAATACATACATCATAACTATAACCCCAGAAAACACTCTATATCATCCTAATTTTGGAAGAGATAAGGTGGTAAAAAGAGTGCGGCCACCAATAATAAAATAAATTAATTTTTGCCTCACTCACGATTGATCCTTAAGCTTATCCACAGTTAAGTTGGCATCACCCAGACACATTATAACTTATAAGTTTGAATAACAACCGCATACAACAACACTGAAAAAAGAACTGATATGATTCAAAAAAAGGAATTCTAGATCCACCCTTTTTCACTCTCCCAACAAAGGAGTTTAAAAAAAGGTGGCATGCCTTCAAAATATGAATGGTCAATATGATGCATAAACGTTAGCTCATGTTGTAAGACATCAAAAGCCGCTCAACATCTTGGAGAGTGATAAGCCTGATTATCAAAAATTTGCTTTTAATGGGCTTAAGAATCAGCAATACCATATGAAAAGTACATTAGTGGCAGGTCTGGGTCTGGGGCCGGGGCCGGGGCCGGTGAGAGGAGAGCTTCAGGTGGGTTGGGGGTCAATGGCAGCTAGGTTGCATTTGTCTCTAATTTTTTTATAGTTGAGGAAACTTTATCTCTCTCTCTTTTCTCTGGGATAGGTGAGAAGACTTCACTTTACTCCTATTTTCATTTCTGAAGTGACCTCATGGCAAATATATCTTCCTACAATGGCCCATATTTCTGTACATCTGTGAAGCTAGGAAAAAGTAAAAACAGTGCAAAAAAATTTTGGAAAACATTGGTACAAATTAAGTCCAGGTAAGGGAGCATTGCATAGTACATTGAATGATTATTTAATAGTCCAAGTCCTAATGAAGATATAAAGCCTCCCATAGTATATTGAATGACTATTTATCTTATTTTTTCTCCAAGACGCATAAACGTTAGCCCATGGTGTAAGGCCTCCGAAGCCGCTCAACATTTTGAAGAGTGATAAGCCCAATTATCCAAAAGTTGCTTTTAATGGCCTTATGAATTCAGCAATACATTATGCATTAAAAAAAAAAAATCAGCAATACATACGAAAAGTACATTAGTGGCAGGTCTGGGCCCGGGGCCGGGCCCAGTGAGTGAGGCAGGAGATTCGGGTGGGTTGAGGTCAATGATAGCTTGGTTGCATTTATCTTTAATATTTTATAATTGAAAAAACTTTTATTTACTTTTCTCCTATTTTCATTTCTGAAGTGACCTCAAAGCATGATATATATCTTCTAGAATGGTGCATATTCCTATACATCTGTGAAGCTGGGAAAAAAGAAAAAACAGTGTAAAAAAATTTGGATAACATTGGTACAGATTAAGTCCAGGTAAGGGAGCATTGCATAATATATGGAATGACTATGTTATAGTCTAAGTCCTAATGAATACATAAAGCCTCCCAAAATTTAAACACATTTATGAATTCACTAAAATTCAGTAAAGCAGCAAAGCTTTTTCACCAGAAAAACTAATACATAAGACAGAAGAGAAACTTAGCTAACCTCATGCTACTCCAAAAGTTTGAAGCCTGTCACAATGAGGAGTTGGGTACTTCCTGTTCCATTGTCGCCTCTGGAGTTCTATATGACAGTAACGACCAAGCATATTTTTGTAATCCCTAATAACATGGTCTTCGATGTTATCTCGAGCAGGACTATCTAGTGGATATTTCTGATCAAATTCAGGTGATTTAACAAAATATTCCACCCCATGTTTGTCTGTCATCTTCTTAAACTGATATGAATAGTTCTTCTGCAATGAATACTCAGGCTCCGAGAAAGGAAGATACGCAAGTAAGATGATAAGCAAAAATGGTAATAACTGAAGGAGGAGAAGTAAGTTGGGCCCAGTGGAACCCAAATCCTCTCTTTGCGGAGCAGCATGTGTTCGTGTCCTGTAAACATAAGATGTCCTAAACATATCAGATTGACGTTGACCAAAAAATGCCCTGAAAATCTCATCAGGATCAAATTCATCATCATAAAAGCTGTGCCCAGTTCTCCTCCTGCGTCTAACATTATGCTGCTGATTATGCTCGTATTCATCAACCAAACCTGTTTGGTCATACTGCCTCCTCGAATCATCATCACTCAAACACTTAAATGCCTTGGAGACTTTCTTAAATGCCTCTTCAGAACCCGGAGCCTTATTTTTGTCAGGATGAACTTTCAATGACAATTTTCTGTATGCCTTCCTAATCTCCTCAACTGAACAACCCTTTTCTAGACCAAGAATTGCATAATAGTCCTTTTTAATCTTAATTTGCCTAATCAACTGCACATGTTCTTCTGTATAATTCCTCTCCGTGTCAGATACCTCACCAGAATTGGCACGACTTGCAACATTTTCCGCATTTCTAACCTCACTTGATGGCTCGGCAGTCGATGACTCAAGATTTTCGCAAGCAACCAAAAGATCTTCCACAGACAGACTACTATTAAGGCGGCTTGCAATTCTAATAAACTTGAGTGCTCTCTGCTTATTGCCAGATGCAATTGCCTCCTTGGCAATACCAATGCACCTTAAAGCTTCATCCTTGTTACCCTCCATTCTTATTCGGAGCAACCCTAAAGCTGAACTCTGTCAATCTACTACGGATCACAATACTGACAGAGAAACAAGCGACGTAATTTCAGTTCACCTGATTACCAAAAGAAAAAAACAAATCAGTAAAAGCTATCACAGAGAAACATGCAATGAGTACTTTGCACTATTGGTTAGTATCACATCAATCAAGGAATAAACTAGATAATGCAAGTATGGCTTATATTGTCAAGCATCGTAGTCTCAGAATTGTCAAGAGTTGTACTACAAATAAATGAATCCACAGACCGGAAAAAATGCCCAATCTACTATAGATTATAATACACAGAAACAGCGATGCAAAATTCACCTGACTACCAAAATACAAAACAACTAACTCAAAATTATTACACAAGCATGTAATGATTAATGAAGCACTTAACGGTGACTACCAATATCACCAATCTGAAAATATAATGAGATCTTAGAATTAAGTCTTCCGTTGCATCACATCTGAATGAATGTCTACTGAAAAATTGATCATTCTACTATCAGATGACAATACTCACAAATAAGCGGCAGTTCACAAAACAAGTAAACAAAGCAATTTACAGTATCGTTCAACACAATTTTCGGAAAAATCCTTAAAATAGGACTCGAGTTGTGGTGAAATTGCATTACAAATGGAGGAAAAACCACAGAAAAACACCGATTCTACCAGAAACCATAATACTCATAGAATTACGAAAGCAGCTGAAAGCGTCTAATTACCCAAACACCTAACAAACTACTCAAAATTCACACACGAAAAGACGTAATGAAGCAAAAACTGAATCCAGTAGAGAATAGACATTTTACTAGGGACCACACAACGCCTCCAATCGAGTTCGCCTAATTATCATAGATAACAACCTGTTACTTAAAATCCTACACAAAAAAAAATAATGCTATGTGGAACAGTTAGGGCATGAAATTATCGATAATTGTATCATTTTTAATGAATTAATCCACTGAACTTACACATCTAATAAGGGATCACGATAAACACAGATAATCTGTGATCGTAATTAAAATTAACCTAATTATTAAAATACCTAACTAAATTACTCAAAATCACATACAGAAATGTAAAAAAAAAAATACGATGCGATATTAAAAATTAGGGATTTAATTTATGTAATTGAATTAAAATTAAATATAATTACTTACCAAACGTGTATCAAAAGTAAAATCTGAAAAGAGCGACCGGCAAGCGGAGGGGTAGAAGAAAAAATGAGTTGTGAGAAGATTTGCGGTGTTTATAGGAGAACCAATTCATACCCGCCACATCACTCAAAAGTGTCGACTCGTATATTTTAATTCTTTTATATTTAAAATTACGAATCGATTATTTTTACGTCATAGATAATATGTCACGATGATTTCTTTATATTTGTCTAAGTTTTAGAATCTTATTAAGAGAAATGTATTTCTGTTATTAATCATTAGATGATTCCTTTCATCTGTCTAAGTTTTAGTGGGAAGAAACGAAGAGTTACTTATATTTGTGTGGATCGTAGGTAGTGATATTCTGTGGAATTAATCGAGTTGTGCGCAATCTGACCTCAACACCATAATTATTAAAAATGTAGAATTAAATACTATACAAATGATTCGTAAAGCAGATCCTATCTTATTTTTTCTCCTAACAAAATATTTAAGTGATTAACATTTTACCATTCAGATGTAACTTAATTATCTTGTTTTTTTTTTTTGTCCCAAAGAAATAATTTATTTATTATTTTACACATGATAAGTTACAGTTGAGCAATTCCAATTGAATTGTACCAATTTTAAAGTTCGTGCTACGTTGATAAATTTTTTAAAGCTCTCGTCATTTTTTCATTTGGCTTAGAGCATACAACAACAATAACAACATACCTAGTGTATCCCATAAGTGGGGTCTGGAGAGGGTGAGATGCACGCACACCTTACCCCCACCAAGATAGAGAGGTTGTTTATGATAGACCCTCGGCTAGGAAAAGAAACATATTAGAAAACACATTTGAAAAATGAAACCACTGATATCATGCTAACGAGAATGTAAAATAAAGCATATCCAACACATATAATAACAGTAGATATAAAGACGGAGAGTAAATGAAATCCATCTACATAAGTATAATACTACATCTAATAAAAGGAAAATAAGCTCGACTACAACTTTACCTTCTACCCTAATCCTCGGCCTCCACGCCCTATCTGAGGACATGATAAGGTCATGCCCTCAGTGATTTTGATCCGGGTAATGTCCTGTCTAATCACCTTGGCCCAGTTCTTTTTCAGACTACCTCTACCTCTCCGTAGACCCAACACTGCTAATCTCTCATACCTCCTCATCGGAGCATCTACACTCCTACTCACGTAGCCGAACCATCGCAGTCTCGCTTCTCGCATCTTCTCCGTTGTTGGGGCTACATCAACCTTGGCACGAATGATTTCGTTTTTGGCTTAGAGCATGTAAGCCTCAAATCTTTATGAGGTCATAAGATTACATCTTTAATTTTTATAACTTGTTAAGTAATAGGCTACAACTTTTGTCCATCAGGCTACCAAATAGTACATGCACACCTATCATGACAATATTAAGAGAACTTGTACATATTATATTAACAAAAGAAGAACCATTGACACATTTTAGCCATGGAAATCATTGTGTTCCTTTTGTATAGGATTGTTTCAACATCAGAGCTACAAAAGAATTTACAATGCTTTCTTCCTAATTAAAACTAAAAGGCATAAGGCAGCTACAGTTATATTGCAAAAGGACTTGAGCTTCCAAGCTTTCAAGAATGGCTCAGCATTTGTACAGCCATCAATTCTATCCTACTATCTCTATTGATGTATAGTGGAATGAGCAATCAACTTTCTTCATCAGAATCAAAACATTGCCTTCTCCTTAAAGACTCAATCACTTCAGCAGGCCTGTCTCCTCGACTCATTGCTCCACCTGAGCAAGATTTGAGTCTAGGTGCTTTCATTGCACTAAGTGGGGGAGTTGCTGTTCTATTAGTCACTTCCCTGAGCACCGAACGAGCTGTGGCAGCTGCCACTGCATCTGCCATGGCTGAAGCTATTTTTGAATTGCCTTCATCAGGTTTCTTAAATACCCTTGGATTTGTCTTGGGATCACCTGGAGAGCGATAATGTTCTGACTTTTGCATGGTTGCAACTGCCTCAGTAGCAGCTGATTTTGCCTTCATTGTTTCATATTTCTGCATGTCGTAAACAAGCTCTTTCTGGAGTTGTTTATCAGCAATCAACATGTCATCAATCTCATTCTTGTAATCCTTGAGAAGGTTCCTGAGGCACTCCATGAGGGAACCAGTTAGAGGACTGTTTTTGCTCTCCAATAGACGTTTTAACTCTATAAAGATGGGAATTGTATTCTGGATTAAGCTTTTCTTGACTCCTTGAGTTATCGCTCTTCCCTTTGCCGCTGAGGATCCTCCATCTGCCCCTTCTTCTTCCACGTCCGCTGATTCTGAGGTTGACCCACGACTAGAGGAAATTCGGATCTCCTTACTAGAAAGAACTTGGAATGCGTCCTGATGGCAACAAAATTGGAAATGAGTACCAGAACAAGTTTAACCAAAAAATTTCTTCAGTTGGTGAAGGAATCCTCATAAGCCATACTCCTCTCAAAAAGACAGGAAATTTAAGCTCACTATTGGTGAAAGTAAGACAAAATCTTGTATTGTAATCCAAAACTAAGGACAGAATAAGGACAATGGTTTCAGGTAATATGCACTTTATAAACCTAAAGGCTATCACTGTTCACTTCACCTTGAAGCCATATGGTGGTTGGTTTAAGCAAACCAACAACCTTGTTTTTTTGGAGCAGAACCATTTATGGAACTACCCTTGAGCAATAAACCTTAAGTGAGCCTTTTTGTTTTCCATTGATGGTGGCTGAGGTCATTGGTTATGAATTTTTACCTGGAGAACAGATTGTCCAGTGGCATCCTCGATATTAAGCAAACCATCAGATGCAGCAGCAAGGATCTCTGCACATATTTTGGCGAATGTTGCTAGTAGGTGCTCTGGAGCCATTTGTTTTAGCAATGTCACATAAATGTGCATTCTTGAAGACCTTGACTTCTCATCATTTCCGCTGGAAACATGGCTAAAAGTTAGAATTATCTTTTTTGTTACCAACCAGATAACAGAAGACAGACATTCTTACCGTATAGAAAATATCCGGGTCTCATTCCGTGAATTCATCGGAGCATCTACACTCCTACTCACGTAGCCGAACCATCGCAGTCTCGCTTCTCGCATCTTCTCCGTTGTTGGGGCTACATCAACCTTGGCACGAATGATTTCGTTTTTGGCTTAGAGCATGTAAGCCTCAAATCTTTATGAGGTCATAAGATTACATCTTTAATTTTTATAACTTGTTAAGTAATAGGCTACAACTTTTGTCCATCAGGCTACCAAATAGTACATGCACACCTATCATGACAATATTAAGAGAACTTGTACATATTATATTAACAAAAGAAGAACCATTGACACATTTTAGCCATGGAAATCATTGTGTTCCTTTTGTATAGGATTGTTTCAACATCAGAGCTACAAAAGAATTTACAATGCTTTCTTCCTAATTAAAACTAAAAGGCATAAGGCAGCTACAGTTATATTGCAAAAGGACTTGAGCTTCCAAGCTTTCAAGAATGGCTCAGCATTTGTACAGCCATCAATTCTATCCTACTATCTCTATTGATGTATAGTGGAATGAGCAATCAACTTTCTTCATCAGAATCAAAACATTGCCTTCTCCTTAAAGACTCAATCACTTCAGCAGGCCTGTCTCCTCGACTCATTGCTCCACCTGAGCAAGATTTGAGTCTAGGTGCTTTCATTGCACTAAGTGGGGGAGTTGCTGTTCTATTAGTCACTTCCCTGAGCACCGAACGAGCTGTGGCAGCTGCCACTGCATCTGCCATGGCTGAAGCTATTTTTGAATTGCCTTCATCAGGTTTCTTAAATACCCTTGGATTTGTCTTGGGATCACCTGGAGAGCGATAATGTTCTGACTTTTGCATGGTTGCAACTGCCTCAGTAGCAGCTGATTTTGCCTTCATTGTTTCATATTTCTGCATGTCGTAAACAAGCTCTTTCTGGAGTTGTTTATCAGCAATCAACATGTCATCAATCTCATTCTTGTAATCCTTGAGAAGGTTCCTGAGGCACTCCATGAGGGAACCAGTTAGAGGACTGTTTTTGCTCTCCAATAGACGTTTTAACTCTATAAAGATGGGAATTGTATTCTGGATTAAGCTTTTCTTGACTCCTTGAGTTATCGCTCTTCCCTTTGCCGCTGAGGATCCTCCATCTGCCCCTTCTTCTTCCACGTCCGCTGATTCTGAGGTTGACCCACGACTAGAGGAAATTCGGATCTCCTTACTAGAAAGAACTTGGAATGCGTCCTGATGGCAACAAAATTGGAAATGAGTACCAGAACAAGTTTAACCAAAAAATTTCTTCAGTTGGTGAAGGAATCCTCATAAGCCATACTCCTCTCAAAAAGACAGGAAATTTAAGCTCACTATTGGTGAAAGTAAGACAAAATCTTGTATTGTAATCCAAAACTAAGGACAGAATAAGGACAATGGTTTCAGGTAATATGCACTTTATAAACCTAAAGGCTATCACTGTTCACTTCACCTTGAAGCCATATGGTGGTTGGTTTAAGCAAACCAACAACCTTGTTTTTTTGGAGCAGAACCATTTATGGAACTACCCTTGAGCAATAAACCTTAAGTGAGCCTTTTTGTTTTCCATTGATGGTGGCTGAGGTCATTGGTTATGAATTTTTACCTGGAGAACAGATTGTCCAGTGGCATCCTCGATATTAAGCAAACCATCAGATGCAGCAGCAAGGATCTCTGCACATATTTTGGCGAATGTTGCTAGTAGGTGCTCTGGAGCCATTTGTTTTAGCAATGTCACATAAATGTGCATTCTTGAAGACCTTGACTTCTCATCATTTCCGCTGGAAACATGGCTAAAAGTTAGAATTATCTTTTTTGTTACCAACCAGATAACAGAAGACAGACATTCTTACCGTATAGAAAATATCCGGGTCTCATTCCGTGAATTCTGAGGATTACTGGATCCAGTATGAGCATTGCAGTCATTCAGTACAAACATGGCTTCAACAAAACTATTATATGCCAGAAGTGGTGCTTTAGCTGCAGAAAATTTACAAAGATAGAATAATAAGTTTAGCAGGCAAATATAATTTTAATTGTTTAACTGACAGAGTTTAACCTTTCAATATATTTCCAAATAAAAAATCAGCCAAATGTCGTATCTTCTCTGATTCGTCGACAAGAGATAATAGAAACCGAAGGAATAGTACTCCTCTCCACTTAACATAGTCTCTCTGAGTACAAGAAAAGACAGATGATAGTTAACAATAGATAATCAAGAGTTTGCCTAAAATTTAGAAAGAGAATGACTTCTGGAGATTAGTATTTACCTGCAATAGTCTGGAAAGTAGTATAAATGTCTGTCTTCTGACAAGTTCACATGGATCACGTAGACATTTGGTGATCTTTGACAGGTAACTTTTTGATTAAGAAGTGCAGATGAGAATTTTGTCAGTGAAAGCTATTTTAAAAACCTAATGCATAGATGCTAATGCATAGTAGTGGACTCACCAGTCAATTAGAGCAGTATACCGTACACAAAAATCTGCCATCACTACAACTATGTTGTTGCGGAGGGCAGCACAATCACTCTTTTCAAGCTCCTGAAGGAAACATTATTAGGGAACAATGTGAAAAGCAGAAATTATGTTGTAAAGTAACTTTTTTGTAATCCGAATGAATCAAAGCATGGATTGGCCTTTTCGTGAAGTAAATGTATTATCAAATGCTTAAACAGAAACGCATCCAAATTTCATCAAACCCATTGTCAACTTAGCTAAAAGAACTCAGTAACAGTGGATCTTATAACATATATTCACCTTCAAAAAACACCAAAAAATCACAGTGATGCACATATTCGCATATCCATTCTTAAAATTTTGCAGTTTTTTTTAACTCATTCAGAAACCTTGAGTTAAAGCGATGTCTGAACAAACCATACCTGGACAAACAGAGGAATGTAGCGCTTTGCAAGTTTTCCATCAGTGAGGCAGATCTTGCCCATGGTCAGCCAAGCTTGAATATATAGGGAAGGATCACTCTGCTTCATGGAGATAGAAGGTTCTGATGGTTTCTTAGCTCTAGTGTTACTACTACCAGAAGTGACAATCGTGTGTAAAACAGGAACAATGGATGACATATCAGCTGAAGGACAAATAATAACTAGACAACCAATAGTTTGAACTGCAGTTAGTGTTTGCGATAATAATTTAGAGTGTGATGCCATTGTTCTCTTTCCCTTTCCAATCGTACCCCCAGGTGGTGTGAAAAAGACATCATTATTGTGTTCCTCTACACGCTTTGACATGTATCTATCCAGAATTTCAGAAGCTTTGGATAATAGCTGATTTACCCATCTCATAACAAGGGAATCAGCCTCTTCAGGGTTCAGAGCCTTCCGCTTGCACAAAGTTCTGAGTGCTTTCACATGAGCATTAACCTGTCACAACCAAAGCCCACAACAAATCACATATGCAGGGCAATATTTTTCACCAAGGTGTATGTTAATCCAATGTTTGACCATAATATTCCGATCAAGTAGTGAGAAATGAATTTTTCTTTCCTTTTGTATGGCCTGTGGGATCATGTGTGTATAATGATTTTTAAATTATAATTTGAATCCAGCAAGTTTTGATAGAGTACCAAATACTAACATGCAACTATTAATCCCAATCATCCAACAGCATAATCAGATACTGCCAAGCTGCCTATGGTTGCACTTATACTTTGAATTTCTTCATCTATTGGAACTGCAAAATCGTGTTCTCAGTGGAAGTTTGCTATAATGCGCACAATCAAACAAGTTCTCTCACATTTGGGAACTGCTTCTGTTGTCTTATTTATACAGTTTTGAGTAGACTTACTAATTTGAAAAGCTCGATCTTCCTCTTTGAAGTTTCAGACTGTATTAACAGCACAACTAAATTTCGCAGAGTTGCTATATCAAGCCATAAAACTAATTCATATGCACCTATCTTAGTCAATTGAAACTTGAAAGTCTTTATCATATGAGAGATCATAAACTTAAGGATTCTGAATACTCCTACATATCCGTTTCTAGATGTTAGGTATTTTGAAGTTGAAAGTCCTGAAAAGAAGAAACAAAAGCGTACTCAAGCACTTTCAAATCAGTGCTTCCTTTCAAGAAATAAACTACTACCTCCATCCCATTTGTGTGACGGAGTTTAACTTGGCACGGAGTTTAACAAAGAAGAAATACCTTTGAAACGCGTGGTCTTAAAAAAGCCATAGAAATTTGTGTGTTTGAAAATCCTCTGAAAAGGTAAATTATTTCTACTTATAAAAAGGTGACTTTTTTTGGGCATAGACTACAAAGAAAAGTGTGCCACATAAATTGGGACAGATGGAGTAATGAAATCAAAGCAGGTACAATCAGTTAAATGAAGCACTTAGTCTATATAGACACTTGTCAACATTGTTTGAAGTAAGCCAAAGGAACTCACATGCAAATTACATTTCTCATAGTAATGGCAGGGAACATGAAAGTATAATGCAGTATGTTGCCAATGATAGATACCTCGGTCGGATGCATGTTGAACTTCTCTAGACGTTGAAGAAGGTTATGAGCTAGATCTGCCGCAGGTTCAGGGGGCAGATCCATAGAAACATTTGAGATTGTTTGCAAAAGATGTACACGATCAGCAGCCCATGAAACACTGCTCGAAGTTGTATCTAGCCCTTCCTCTAGAGAACCAGTATCCCGTAAGCTATCATGACCATCGGTGGCTTTATACTTATCAAGGAGCTTCCAATGACGATGGAGGAATTCCCAATCCGTAGCTCGGGAAAGGAATGCTGACACCTCCGAGAGTAGAAACCAAGCACCTGGAGGAGCTGTCCACTTATCTATTGGCATGGAATTGCTCGACCACAGAGATTCAGACGTCCTTATGATATTTTGAAGTGCACTAACAATCTTTGGCTTGAGTTTTTTCTTCTTTCCTAGACTAGTGCAAATCTTTTTCACCCAAGGTGTCACCTCTCCATCACATATCTCTTTTAGTATACCTAGAATTCCCTGAGGATATAACAATTCCATTTGCATCTCTAAAGCTGTTGCCTTGCCCTTTGAATTACTATGAACAGAGGCATGATTCAGGTAACTGGCTGATCCATCTTTGGAGATCCGATCAAGAACCAGCTCTAGGAACAGATTCTCACACTCTTCCTGTATGCTAGATTCATTATCAGTTACTAGGCGGGGAATGGAATGTACCCACTCCTTTACTACGCCACCTACTGCGAATATCCTAAATGCCTGTGAAGCAAATATATACATCACATGAGATAAAACCAGGTAGCAGATGCTGTATCACAAAAAAGAACGGAAAGTACACCTAGTAATCTGATATATAGGGAAGAACATAAATATTAATTTTCCATTTGAAAACTATAAATAAATAAACCAAAGGCAGAAGGCACAGAATGACAATATCGGTGAAAGTGCACCCATTTTTTCTATAAAGCTAACAAACAGGTGCAGCAACCAAGAAAGAGAAAAGAATGACACAGACTAACTACGTGTACTTCTCAAGTCAACTCAAGTAAGTTATCATAATACGTCCAACTGGAAAATACAATAGTCAACAATTGTTTGGAGACTGGGAAAAAAAGGGCATCACAAATGATTACAAGTAGCTGAACCTGAGATGTCTGTATTCTTTCCTCAAATAAGGGAGAAAAGTTCCTTAAACTGAGCAATTTGATCCATAACTATGAAGAGATAATGCTAGTGTAATGTACTTTTTCCTAATTTTGATCAATAGTTTTTCATACAATAGTCTACTATTGTTTGGGGACAGTAGGAAGAAAAAGGGCACCACAAGAAACTAGAATAGCAGAACCTGAGATGTAGGTATTCTTTCCTCAAATAAGGGGAGAAAAAGTTCAATTAACTGAGCAATTTGATCCAGGAGTATGAAGAGATAATGCTAGCATATTTCTTCTTATTTTTTATCAATGGCTTCTTTGCTGCCAATTAAAGAAGTGGAAGTTAGAGTTAAGTATGTCTAGGATGTATGATGAAAACTAATCACAAGATGCGTAATTATGTATCCCCAATTTTGTCTTTTGCTTTATACATGTATATGTTGAAATATCTGACAGAAGATAAGGAAACACAAGAAACCAAGTGGACGGCCGTTTTAACTGTTATCGACATCAACACCAAGCAATCAACAAAGCCTGAATTCAAAAGTAATTGTAATTAACATGACCTAAAAATTTTAACCTGCTTAACTTGCTATCGACCAATGTATATTGCAAAACTAGAACAGTTAAAACTTCTTTAAGCAATAGATACCAGATTCTATGTCATTATTCTAAGCAACTCCTTTACACCCATAAAGCTAGATTGCCACTAAATTGGAATACATCAATGTAGTGACAATATAAATAGCACATAAATTAGTATACCTCTGAAAGGGCTGAAACAGCCGCTTTCCTTATGCTAACAAGTTGATCAGAACATGCCATGCCCAATGTCTTTAGAGAATCTTCATCAGGAGCGCTGTCTGAAAGAGATATCAGCTTAGATATCACAAGAAGAGCAGCCTTCCTGACTGCAGCCTTCTCGTCCAAACACCGTTCCTTCAAAACATTATTCATTGCACTTCCAGGATTATTAGACCCTTCATTTCCACCAGACACAAACCCCAGAAAGTCCTTCAACACTACCTTGGTCCTTTCATTCCCAGATAAATGCCCCACCAGTTGAGCCAAATTTGTCAACGCCCGAGCCCTGATTCCAGCAGTTGTATCGGAACAACGCTGAACCAATGCCTCCAAACACATCAAGCCCCACGAATTCTCAACCTCAACATCTGAATGCCACCCAAAAGGATCTTTCAATGACGTCATTAAAGCTAGAATAAGGTCCACAGCTAACAGCCGAAGCTGTGCTTTCCCTTGGCTCATATTCACAACATATCTAACAAAACCATTCTGGGCATCAAAATCCAAAACTTTAACAACTTCAACAATGACTTCTACAGCTGCAGCCCTTGGTTCAGCCCTTTCGGGAGCTTTTGTCACTAAGTACTTAGGGTAATGTACAACTGCATCCTTTATCTGAGATGATTCTTTCATTAACCCCGCCATTCTATTCACTAAAAACTCCAAAGCTGACGTTTTCGCTGGTGATTTAACCAATAGAATCAAAGGTGTCAAGGACCTCAATATCTCAACAGCTGAAACCCCTTGATCCCCGTGTTCAACCTTCAATACTTCACTCAAAATCTCATTACACAGCTCACAAAATCTCCGATAAACACCAGAATTCCCACATAACTCAACTGCTGAGACCAAAATTTCAGCCACAGTTTGTACTAAACTCCTCAAACAATCCGGAAAACGACTCAAATGTACTAATCCCAACACCATTTTCAACCTCTCAAGTACAACAAACAAAATCCTAACATCAAAATCACCCACATTGTCAACATTTTCAACATTTTCCTTATCTTTTCGACCCCGAATCCTCCCTTTCCTCTTCTTCCCTTGACTATCTGACACTGACCCATTTGAGGAACCCGAAAAGGGTGTCTGAATCTTAAACCCTCGACGAATCGAACGAAGAAGTGACAAGAACCCCATTGGAGTAAAAAGTGTAAAGACAGGAACTTTAGGGGTTAAAAGTAAAGATAAGTAAACTTTAGAGGCTAAAAGTGACACATTAAAAGGTGCTGAATCCATTGATGAAGCAATTGAGTTGATTAATGAAATGGGTGAAAGGTTTCTTGAAGAAATTTCATCAAAAAATTCTTCAATATCTAAAGGGTCATTGGTTTTAAGAGTGTAATCTAATAGGGTTTGTAAATCTTTTAGGGCTATTTCTGAAATTGATGGTTCAGTTTCAAGTTCATTGGCTATTCTTTCAATTTTCTCTGAAATGGAGAATTTGGAAGCCATTGTTGAAACCTTTGGAAAGCTTGACTTTTGGTCAACGTTTTTGTATTCTATCTGTGAAAGAACTTGAAAACTTTACCCTTTTTGAATTTTTTGATTTCCCGCTTAATAGAATAAAGTAGTAGTACTACTAATATGTCTTTGGAGTTTGAGTATCTTTTCAGCTTTTACTTCAAATATTGTCCAAACATATCTTAACTTTGACAATTACAACTTGAGTCAATGATCTATCGGAAATATATTACAGCGAATTTGTTGTTATTGATGACAATATTTAATAAACTATAATACTTTCTTAAATCAACCTCATTCTAGTGGTATTCGTGAAAGTTTTCTGTATAATATGTGTGGATTCGATCAAAATAAAGAAAGATTGGATCGGCGATGAACACTACTTACAAATTCAGCAAATTTCATGCTTTAGCATGGGCGTCTCATTTTGTATATCGACTTATTAAAAGTTTAAATCAATCATGAATATTTTTATTTTATTTATTTATTTAAATTTATATTTATAGCGAGATAAATATATCTGCATTAAGGTATATATTTCATGAAAGCTCTTGAGATAGTTTAAAGTAGGAAAAAGGGCCAAATTTGCCCCTGTGGCTTGCGAAATTGGACACGGATACCCTCCGTTTAAACTTAAGTCTATGTGTGCCCTCGCCGTTTATACTTTGGCACGATATTACCCTCCATGGCCCAATATTGCCCTTCATCACAAACGGAAGGAGGGTTATGCTTAATTAAGCTCAATTAAGTGTAATTAAGGGCATTTATGTCCCTTACGTATAGCATAGGGGCATATTTGAACCTCTTTCACTGGTGTAAAACTGATACACATATGAAACTGCAACAATCGAGTTAGCTAAGATTTTCATTTGTTTTGTTAGGTATCATGATTGGCAACATTTTACACTGGCTTGATGGCCTATCGCGACCCTTTTCCTTTACCCAGGCTTGGGACCGGCAATGTGAGCAAGATTTCACAGGCAGTATAATGATATACATGAATTGAGCTTAAATTGAGTAACATGGTCTATGGAGATTCATATTAGCTGAATCTAACTTCGATTTAGGTAAATTCATGGATGAAAGAGATGGTGCGATTAAGAGAAACTCAACAATGTAAAAGACATTTCAAGTGAAGTGAAACAATTGGAAGATCAAGCTGCTGCTACAATGAATGCTGCGAGAGCTGATATTTCTGCTGTATTGAATAAAATGAACAAGGAAACTCAACTTGAAGTGGAGCAAAATATTGCTAAAGGAAGGAAGAAAATGGAACCCGAGTTGCAAGAAGCTTTGGCTAGCTTGGACAAACAAAAGGAAATTCTCAGATTGTTGCTCTTAGTGATGAGATTGTCACGAAGGTTCTTCCTGTTAGCAACTGAGTAATTAAATAATTTGCATTTTTGGTTCTTGTTTGATGAAAGTAGCATATAAATGTGAAATACTTTTGCTTTCCTACTTATATTGTGAATCTGTACTATTGTATACATCTTGTTTTAGCTCTTCACTTATTGTACCTGATTACTATACACATATAGCAGCCAGAGTTACTGTTTACAGCCCTTATTGATATACATAGATTATACGTTGATTGTGCACATCTATAAATATATTATACACGGATCATACATATATTATATCTGCCGACTATTTGTTAAGTGATTAGATTTATTTCTCTTAATTTTGATTGTAATTTACATAGGGTGGTTAGTTTTTGAAAAGTTATGTGAAGTTTTTCAGTGTCAAATCTGTGGTTGATTTTCTAGTTTGTATGTGTACATTTTGAGGAGTCCTAGTACTAGGGAAATAAATTAGAGTTAGAAGCAGTTTAAGAGGAAAAAGGACATGTTGAAGTTAAGTGCATGCTTCAAATCTTGAATATGTTACATCAAGGGTATCTAAAATTCGTAATGTATTTAGAGGAAATCATTGTTGCGAAAGAGATACTTGGATATGTGCTATAAATTAATAGTCAAATTGACACTTTATTGGATTGTTGCAGTTTCATATGTGTATCAATTTTACACCGGTGAAAGAGGTTCAAATATGCCCCTGTGCTATACGTAAGGGACATAAATGCCCTTAATTACACTTAATTGAGCTTAATTAAGCATAACCCTCCTTCCGTCTGTGATGAAGGGAAATATTGGGCCACTGGACGGTAATATTGAGCCAAAGTATAAACGGCGAGGGCACACATAGACTCAAGTTTAAACGGAGGGTATCCGTGTCCAATTTCGCAAACCACAAGGGCAAATTTGGTCATTTTCTCTTTAAAGTATATGTAGTAAATTGGTACATTAACGACTTCAATTCTTAATAGCTTTACCTTTCTTTATTTTTACATTTGTAATTTGGCTGAATAAATAGAAAAGGGTCAGATTTACTTTAAAGTATGCGTTATTAGCTAATATCGCCTCAGTTTCAAGTTTCGTCCAAGCCTGCCCTTCTCGTTAATTCAAAGGGTAACACATACCCTTATTTTGACAGTGAACACTTATGAACATAATTATTAAAATTATGTAATAGAACCTGGTAACGCAATGGGTGCGCCATTATCCTCCTAAACAAACAACCACATCCAATATTTTTTACCTTTAAGCCCACCCAACCCAACCCTGTCTCTCTCTTCCCTTATCCAAAATGTCTAGTTCTCTTTCTCTCTCCAATGGAGACGGAGAATTAAATTACAGAAATTAGAGTTTGTTTTCTCCCAATTAATTTCGGGCAAATTTGCACCTCCGACTTTGATTTTAGGAGTCATTGAGGTTGTGTTGTGATGGTTTAATTGCTCATCACTGTTCGTGCCTAAAACTTGATGGAAGAAAACAGTTAAATTTATATGCAGAGTCACAGAAAATAATGAAATATCGAAGAAGACAAAGTAGGGTTAGCGTTGTATTGCTTGAATATTGAAGAACAAAAGTAGGATTCTAGTCGAAATCCTGGATGATCGTTACAATGAGATGAATGAGGTATTTATAGGCTAGACTTTACGCCAATCACAATTCTAGTATAACACATTTACGTAAGGCTCAGGACCCATTACAAGAGGCGGCTGCTCAAATTCTACCCTAAATAGGAGTAAGGCTAAGCTAAGGAAGACAAGGTTGTAGTAGTGAACTCGTTGGTCCTTCATTCGTACAGCTTGTGTGGCCGCAGTTGATAAAGCTGATGTGTCCCCCCCTTAGATTCATATCATCTGTATCTTTGGTCCCATCTCAGGTGGGCCAGTGGGCCTTCGGATCCACGAATTAAAGGTGACATAAATTATACCCACACAGTCATTTCACGACTTTTACGTTTGGGAATGCCGGTAGGCGTTTCTCATGTGTCTAAAGCTAGAGGTTAGTATACTTAAATGCTAAGGGGTCATTTGGTTCGCGAATATAGTTTTCCTGAAATTATAATTCCGGAATTAATAATCCTTGGATTATTTTGCACTAGTACTTTGTTTGGTTTATTTGATTTCACATGGGATAAAAACTAGGATAAATTTTATTTCCAATTTTGTCCCTGATTATTTTAGCATTTTAAATTAAATATTTGTGTTGGGTGGAGAAATTAATGGAGGGGGTAAAAGGGGAAGTGGGGTGTGAGGGTGTAAATAGACGTGGTGGGTTTGACGTTGCGAAAGGCGAATGAGAATCAAGTGGGAGAGGGTAATATGATTTTTTCCTAATTTAATCCTGGTATTACTTATCCCACTTAGAGGTGAGAAAAAATAATACCAAGATTGTGAGAATCCTAATTTTATTAACACCTCCAAATAAATATGGGATAATTTTAGTCCCAAAAATTATTATGGGATAACACTTTTAATCCCATCAAGCAAACATATTTAAAAGTTTTTCTTTCTGATTGTTGAATTGATTGTCAAAGCAATTTTCTTGTTAACAAAATCAAAAATGTGGTTATTGAGAATGGAAGGATGACTTGTTACCTTCAAAACTTGAAAATTTCATCCACGACCTGAAAACAAAGTTAGATGGTATTAAGGAGGAAAGAATTATTTCGAAGAAGAATGTGGCTTATTTGGAAACTATTAACAGCAATGTTGCAGTTGAAGAGGATGGAAGAATTCAAAATTTGAAATAAAAATTCTCCAGCAGAAGATAATAACCATGTTTATGATGTTAGGCTGCTTTTGGATAGCGGACACGTGGCGTCAACAGGTTCTAATTACATAATTTGAATTAATAACTTTCCATCAAAATAAGGGTCTGTGTGACACTTTAAATTAACAGGAATGACAAGCATAGGCGGAACTTGAAATGGACGGTATAAATATAATTTAAGGGCAAGTTCGACCCTTTTCCATTTAATTACTGGGTTCATAGAGTATATAAGTTGTAAGATAATTATCTGATACTATGATTTTATTAAAAAAATACATATATACTACTTGTGGAATAATAATCAACTGAAGGTCAATATATTAGCACACACTAACTGAAGCTCCAACATACATGCTTTCTGAACATACTCATTTAGTACTCCAACTTTATAGCAGTGAAACTTCAACAAAAAATAAAGGAAGAATACATAGATAGCCCCTTAAAGTTGGCTTCAATTTCCACTTGAACACTCCAACTTTTGAAGTGATCAAATAGACACTTCTTGCCAAAACTGTGTCTCGTGCACACCTGATGCTGATATGGCATTTTGCGTGGGTGTCACTTAAATTACTGCGCGTGAGGACCCTAATAATATGTTATTAATTTTGTTTTAAATCAAATAATTTTTTTCAAGTGGGCCCCCCTGCACCTTGTTTTGATTCCACCGGCTCTTCCAATTCTCCGCCGTGTCTCCATTCAAAACTACCATCTCCATTATTTTTCCTCGCCAACAATCACAAACCCACCACTGATTTTCACAGTAAAAAACACTTATAAAAAGAATCAAAGAATCAAGACTAGACTAAAGGATAAATATAAATTTGTGATAAACGTCATCACCGGAATCCGCTGGTATGACTAGTCATGACCGGACAAAAACATAAAAAACAAAACCATGCTTCTCGGTGAGTGATTGTTACCAGAATTCAAAGTGAACGGCGCCAGGATTAAGCACTAATTTGAGTTTAACGAAATAGTGGCGAAAGGGTATGGAATTCCACCCGTAATGAATAAGATTGTGGGTGGGGGTGGGTGTTGTGGAACAATGTGAAACGATATTGTAGTGGATGAGGAAGGGGGTGGGGTGGGTAGGTTGGGTCCTTCGATTAAAAGACCCTTTTCAAATCTTTTTTAGTTAAATGACCCTCAAGTTATTTTTCTTAGTAAAATAATCCTTTTCTTATATTAAGGAAAATTAATACTTAAGCTGATGGTTAGTTAATTAAAAGCTAATTGGTGGTGGGGTCTTCAAACTTCTTTTATTTGCAGGATAGTCTCTCAGTATATATATGTAATAATAGGCCAAAAATGGTTTAAAAAACTGAAAAAACCACTTCTTCCCTATTCTTCATCCCGCCATATCCACCATACCCGCTGGCGACCCAATCCCTATTGGCCGGATTTTCACCAGAAATCACCACATTTTGCATAAAGTTGATCTCTCCTTCTTCTCCATCGTCTTTTGTCCCTAAATCTGGTTCATATTGTGCGCCACGCATTTTGCATAATTTTAAAAATTAGGTCAAAAGTAAAGCGAGCTCTATTTACTATAGTGCATTTGCTGGAGCAACCTTCTTTTCAGCTTGTAAGTGCGAATAATAGTTAATTATTATGCAAATCTGGTTGTTTTCTGAATATTTTTCTCTTAGTTGATTCCATCAACTTGAAGTTATAATTTTTTGTTGCACCATTTGTCATATTGCAATAGACCACTTGTCTATTTAATAGACTATCCATTATTAATGGGGGACCGTATACTATTAGCTGGTGATTATTTTGGAGAATGGGTGGAGTCCCCTAAATGTTGGACTTGGCATTCTAAATCTAAGGTTACCGTACCTATTTTTGTGAGTCAGGTAGTTGATTACAATGAGTTGGTTAAGCATGTCATTGTAAGTGGCAAATTAACATGTGAGCCAAGGCAAGTGTCAATTACTTATATGCTTAGTGTGGCTGCCGCAAAGAAAAAGACAGCTCCCTCGATCATACAGACGGATAATAATTTGCAGCTCTATCTTCTTGATGTTGCAAGTGATGGTTCCAGACCCACCTTGAGGAAATCTGTAGTTGAAAGGTCTGAAGAAGCATCAAATGAGCCTGCTGCTTCTGATGCTGCTCCTTATGTGGGATCAGCTGACGTACCACCACCTGTAACAGAAGAGGACAAAACAGGTGTTGATTTCCATGAATATAATGGATGGGATGACTATAATCAGGGAAGCCATTTCAATGAACATAATCCATCAAATTTAAACCATGATATTGAAGAAGGAGTAGGGGTAATTTAAACTACGATGTTAATACTAATGGTTCAAGCAATCCAACTGATAATACATTGGGTACGGGAAGCAGCCATAATTATGTTGATGAGACAGGTTTATACAAAGGTAGAACTTTTAAAAACAAGCGGGAGTTAGTTGTTTGTCTTAAGTTTGCTTCAGTGAAGAAGTCATATTGTTTCAATACTGTGAAGAGTACAAAAAATTTGTATGTGGTGAAATGTGTTGATCCAGCTTGCAAGTGGTGGGTACGATCCATGAAGTATAAGTGTTCTGACATGTTTCATATTACCAAATACAATGGTAAGCACACAAGTGGGGTGCAACACCTTCCCAGTCATCATCCTCATGCATCGGCCGATGTCATCGCTGAATTTATATAGATTTATTAACTGCAAAGGTCCTTCCACAAAAGACATTGCCAATTCTCTTCGTGCAGGCCTGGGCTGTCAAATCAGCTATTGGAAGTGTTGGATGGGAGCTGAAATAGCAAAATTTTTGCTAAGGGGAACACCATAGCAGGGTTATAATGTGATCGAGGCGTATCGTCGTGTTCTTGAAACTAAAAATCAAGGAAGTAAGACTGATTTGAGGCTTGATGGAAAAGGGAGTCTCAAGTACTTTTTTGTTGCTTATAGAGCTTGCATACGAGGGTTTGTGACAATGAGAAAGGTTATAGCTGTTGATGGCACATTTTCAACAGGCAAGTATGGTGGAGTGTTGTTGTGTGCTGTCGCACAAGATACAGAGAACCACATTTATCCACTTGCATTTTGTATAGTGGACAAGGAATGTGATGACTCATGGGGGTTTTTTTTTTTTTGAACAGTTGCTTGATATAGTCCCTAACACTGGAGAGTTGTGCATTATCTTCGATCGGCACGCAAGCATTGCAAATGGTATTGCCAAGTACTATAGTGAAGCTCATCATGGTTTTTGTATGTGGCACCTTGCTGAGAACATCAGGGTAAAGTTTAAGAGCGGAGATATTCTAGACAAGTACTATAAAGCAGCAAAGGCTTACCCGTTTGAAGAGTTTAACTCACATTTTCAAGAGATCAAGGATTTTAATGGGAGACTAGCTAATTATCTTCAGGAGATTGGATTTCATAAATGGACTAGAGCATTTTTTCCTGGGAATAGGTTTGAGGTGATGACCTCGAACATTGCGGAGTCATTTAACTCAATGTTCAGGGAGAGAAAGAGAATTTCCCATCACTGCTCTATTTGATGCAATTAACTGTAAGTTTGTCCTAAAGTTTCATGAGAGGCGTACAGAGGTAAGCAAAGCAACTACAATCTTAGTCGAATCTGCTTAAGAAATTGTAAGGAAAAACATGGAAGCTGGCAATTCACTTGTTGTGAACAGAGTATTCACTGGGGACTATAATGTCATCAGCGATGAAGGGAAGGAAGACGTCAATCTCTACAACAGAACTTGTACTTGCAGACAGTTTGACCTTATGAAAATTCCTTGCAAACACGCAATGGCAGCACTGAGGGCTCACTTTGGAGATGGATATGGTTCGAGCATTTATGAGTTCACCTCTCCATATTATAGGGCACAGATGTACATGCTTGCATATGCTGAACCAATTTTTCCAATTCCTTCGGAAGACCAATGGCAGGTGCCTGAAGATGTTTTAGAGGGAAAAATTCCTCCACCTTTCGTCAAGCACACACGGAGGAGAAAGAGGAAAAGGAGGATGCCGTCTACAGGGGAAGTGGTTAAAGCTGGGAAGAGGAAGAATAAATGCTCTAACTGCAAACGATATGGCCACAAGTGGACCACATGCCCTACTCCCTCTGAAGCAAGAAATTTGAGAAATTTGGTTTAGTTTTTTAAAAGTTGTTTGATCAAGTGTTGTTCGTACTTATTTTTAAGATTGTAATTTATTTGATGTTATTGTTGGGATGTTCTGGACTTATTTGATGTTATTTGTGAGGAATTTATGTGATGTGATCATTAATTTGAGTTCTGATCTTGTCAATATTAGCCAAGTATCGTAATCAACTATTAGTCTAGTCAAGCAACTAAATGTTGGTCCAAACAACTACTAGTTTAATCATAGACTTTTATTTTGTTAATCAACCAATCGTTGTTTAATAGACTTCTTGATTATCCCGCAACCAATGGTTTTTGTTCATTAATTTGTTTCTGTGATAAGCGTGAACAGACGTTTAATGAACAGACGTGTTCTTTAAATGAACAGATACGCCTGGAAAATGAAATGAACACAACAAATTGGAGAAGTGCAATAGCCAAGTCCACACTGCACTTTTTTTACCTATAAATACAGGAGAAGACAACATAAAATCCACAACACTACAACATCAAATTCACAGTCTCTACAATATCAAATCCAGTTTATATACAACAAGAAGAATGGCACGAAGGCCTGCTCCATGAAGAAGAGATTCAAGTCCACCATCTGAAACATCCCAAGATCAAATTGCACAAATGAGGGAACTGATAGACAGACTACTGGAAAGGTATGCTGCTAACAAAGACCGCCAAGAGAGGAACATTTGGAGGATTGCTAGGATGCTCCGTCTTCTGCTTATAAGGACTGGGGAAGACATTGACGACTACATGGGTCCTCCACATTCTTCTCCACCTCCTCCTCCTCATCCTCCAGCGGCCACTGCAAATTAAAGTTTTTAGTATTATTAAGTTTTTAATTTTAATTAAGTATTATTATGTTTTAATTTTAAATTAAGCTTTTATTTTGTACTCCTCCAGTGGCCCCTTTTAATGAATGAATGAATGATCAAACTTTTTATCATTATTTTGTGCCTGTAATTTTTAATTATTTACCTGTCAAAATAGATAACAAGTACCACCATTTCCGACAAGAATGAACTTCAACATAAGCAGTACGAACATCCATAGAATCTTCCTTAAAAATACCTTTTTATTTGCTTCGTTAAGCTTAGCTTCCATCTGCTTCTTTTTTCTAAGAAGCCCCAAAATTACTTCCTTAGCATGCTCCGGAATTGGAGGGTCACACCACAAGAAGAAGCTACAAGCAACATCCCCATTGTTCTGCAAATTTAAAATGTTAAACTTAAATTCAAATTAAAATGGAAATCAAACCCAAGACGTTAAAATTTTCCCCATAATATCTGCAACTGAAGAATCGACGACCAGGGTTAGCATTCGTCCATGATGTTCTTAGTGATGCTTGATCTCCACATTCACACAATGGTACATATTCCATCTTGAGCAGCGAGAATTCGAAGCGAAAGGGGGAAAGTGGAAATTAGGGTTTTGAAAATAAGAGAATTCTGAGAGAAGGGGGGGGGGGGGGGGGAAGGAAAATTAGGTATTTTAGAAATTTTGATTTGGGAATGGTGCCAACATTTAATTTATATGCTAGTTTCAAATTCAAATTTGCCTCTCCCGCCAGACTAATTTAAAATTTGGTCACCCTTTAAAAAATTTAAAATGACTTAAAATATATAATTATGGTTTATATGTTGAAATAAAATTATTTTATTAAATTAAATTATGGATGTATCTGTGATATACATATATACTAATACTTAAATTACAAATCATTTAAATAATCATGTTGATTTAATGATGATAATACCTTAAAATACAATTATGATGATAATTATGTAGTTTAATTGTGTATTAATCCTTAAATGCCCATCATTGAACATAATTGATCACCTAATATCTTGAAATGCATTATGAGACCATACATTTTAATTAACAACACATTATATTAGTAAATAAATAACATTGATGATCACCTAATATTTTTCCAAAAGTAATACCACTACTAATACTAATACATAATTCACTAATGTTAATCATTCATGTATTCATGTATTATCCGAACTAATTGTGAGATCATAAAAAGTTGATTGACATGTCAACATTATAGGCACATTAGCAATTAAACAACTTACATGATACTAGATCGCCTAATACAAACAAGTATTCCTATCACACGTTGCTATCGCCTAATATACACGTTCAAACTATGTTTAGTCATTGATGAAAATATAGCTAACATATGTAATATCATTAATACGTTGATTAACAACATTATCGATCATTAGGTATGCTTAACCATTAGATTATTATGATAGATCATGTTGAAGTGGAAAGAGTCGATTAATAGACTTAGAGTCTATGGCTTCTCGACCCAAAGTTGTTTAATAAACCTTAAGTCTATGGTCAATCGACCCCGAGTTGATTAATCAACCTCAAGTCTATGAATCATCGACCTAAAGTTGTTTAATAAACCTCAAGTCTATGGTCAATCGACCCGAGTTGGTTAATCAACCTCAAGTCTATGAATCATCGACCCAAAACCTCAAGTTTATGAATCATCGACCTAAAGTTGTTTAATAAACCTCAAGTCTATGGTCAATCGACCCGAGTTGGTTAATCAACCTCAAGTCTATGAATCATCGACCCAAAGTTGTTTAATAAACCTCAAGTCTATGGTCAATCGACCCCGAGTTGGTTAATCAACCTCAAGTCTATGAATCATCGACCTAAAGTTGTTTAATAAACCTCAAGTCTATGGTCAATCGACCCGATTTGGTTAATCAACCTCAAGTCTATGAATCATCGATCCAAAGTTGTTTAATAAACCTCAAGTCTATGGTCAATCGACCCCGAGTTGATTAATCAACCTCAGGTCTATGAATCATCGACCCAAAGTTGTCTAATAAACCTCAAGTCTATGGTCAATCGACCCCGAGTTGGTTAATCAACCTCGAATTGGTTAATCAACCTCAGGTCTATGAATCATCGACCCAAAGTTGTTTAATAAACCTCAAGTCTATGGTCAATCGACCCCGAGCCGAGTTGGTTAATCAACCTCAAGTCCATGGCATCATCGACCCTAAGTTGTTTAATAAACCTCAAGTCTATGGTCAATCGACCCCGAGTTGGTTAACCAACCTCAAGTCTATGAATCATCGACCCGTAGTTGTTTAATCGACCCGAAGTTGCAAGAGTTTTACTTAGTTATTTTGATGATTTTTATATCTGTTTTGACAGTCTTGTTTGCCCCATTCCAAATCAAATACAACTAGACATTTGCAAATACAACTATTAAGGGATAACAGTACAAACTTCCATTGACCATAACTACCAAATATTTACATCCATCATTACACACAAAAATGGCGTACATCAAATTATTTGTCATGACAGCCATAAATAGCCCCTCAATGCTAAATAGAAGGGACAACAAACAAACCAAAATGATGATAATATTGTCCAAAAGTTAGAAACTAAATCAGTTGTCCAGAACTTCACAACTAAAACCAAACTAGCATCCAACAGGTCATGGCTCCATTCTGCCTTTGAAGATTTCAACTGCAAATTTTTCACGAAAATCTTCAACAGTGTTGTCGTGCAAGTTATCCATCGAGGTATCAGTGATGAGGAATTCAATGAACTTCAATGCATATGCTCCATAAGATTCACTATATAAAAAATCACAAATTTAGCAAAAATTGAAGTGAATTTTGAGAGTAAAAGCTAGTAGTTAAAAATTCTTTACGCCTGCTCATTGTTTGGGACATCCATAATGCGCTCCCATGTCCATGGATTTAACACCACATCATCACCCAGGTGGTCAAATTTCCCACTTTGTTTGAGGTACTTAGGCATCAATTCGGCAATGGGCTGCACAAGCACACCAACCTCCTCGTTTGTATAGCATCCCCAATTGCAATCATAAATCTTGATTAATGCCTCCTCTAATATGAACACAATGGTGACAAAGTGTCTGTTTTCCATGTTCCAGATACAATAAAGCTTTTTGGCCCCTTCCCAGTTCCGACCATATGGGGGTGGTTGAGCACCCCTGTGATAGTCCATCACACAGCTATCAAACTGGTAAAAGCTCAGCATCACATCAAAGTCCAAGAATTCTTTCTCACATTTAATCCTCATTTCATTCCAAATCTCTTGTAAGCTCTGGCAGAATAGCAAATCAGCAATCACATATGATTGATCATAATAACGTGGATATTCCTTCTGTCGCAGCCGCATCAGGGCCATCAATTCATCAATGTGCTGCAAAAAGAATATAAAAATTGCCTTAATAATCAGATCATATATGTATAAGAATGCTAAAATAATATTCCATACTTACATCATCCTCTACCCAAGGACCCATCTTCCTCAATTTTTCAAAATATTCCCAATTGAAAAATCCAGTCAAACACTTCCTTGTCACTGTCTTCCTCCTTTCCAACCACTCATAAAAAGCCTTTTTATCAGCCAACTTCACTGGCTTAAAAACATCAACCTTCCTCAACTTCAACTTTTTCTTCTTTGCAGCTGAATCTAGGGACTTCTTTTTTCTCAACTTACTCAACACAACAAAGGGAGATCTTTGGAATTTGCTAGGATAAAGCACCTTTTTCTGTGGCAAAGAAACAACCTTATAAACCTCATCCAATTTCAGCTCCAAGCTCTCCAACTTTTTCATCAATTCATCATTGTTTTGCCTTCCACAGTTATTCCATATCACATTGTCATAAGAGGTACCTTCACCATCACCTCTATGACCAGCATCTCTCCAGAAAAACTTAACTCCACTACCAACAACATTCATTCCTACCACCTACTTTCCTCGACTCATCGAAGCTTGTTTCAGTATCCGGTAATCATCGCTTCCACTGCTTATTGTCTCTATCTCATCAGCTGTATTCTTGATAGATGTTACCCCTTCCAAGACAATTCTTAGCCTATCAATTGGCCCATCTTCAAGCTCCTCGTCATCAAATAATTTAACACATGACACGTATTTCTGCCTCGCTTCCCGGACAATAGGATATAGGAAAGGGTGAACCATCTAAATTAACAAGAAACAAAAACATTAAGAAAAAAATAAAATACTTTAAACTTTAATGCTTAAACAAAATCATTGCTAATATATTTTACATCCCCATGCACTCTTTGCTGAAATGCATCCCCATATGAAGGAGCTTTGGGATTGAGCCATCTTAACATCCTCGGCAAGTGCAATGGCTTCTCATTTGATCTGATAGCTAACAGTTCAACTGAAGGTATTGCTTCTAAGGCCCATGCCTACATTAAATAAAAAATTATAAATCAGTCCTTAACAAATGATAAAAAAACGTACATTGTTGTAATACTTACCATGAAAGCCCAAGGAAAGCCAAATAAAGAATAATTTGGATTGGACTTGCCATTTCTTTTTCTCTTCCTGCCTTTCCTTGCCTCAACTGATGGGGGCATGACATCTTTCCTAAGATATTGAACAGTTAACTCAAAGCTCTCCCTTCCCCATGGAAAATTCATGAAGACATCCAAACTGTAAGCCATCTTTATCCAATTCTTGTCGACATGTGCTGAATCATCTCTAGCAACTAATATGCAATGAACAAACCAAAGCAAGCTTAGCTTGTATTTTTCTACAGCATTGAATCTTTTTGACTTCATCAATTCAAGGATATCATCCCCTGTCAAACCACCATAATAGCCTTTGGTCACTTTCTCATAGAATTTCTCACCTTTCAAATGGACCTTGTCCAATTCATCTTGAGAGGGGTATTCCCCGCAATACAATCCAGTAACTAGTGCAAATTCTCTCAAACCAAAGCAAATAGGTTTGCCTTCCAATATGCACCAGATTTCATACAACTTTGCACTCCCAATTTTGCGTAGAAGAAGGGAGTGTATAAGATGTCCATTGAAGTGTTTCCAATGCTCAGACAAGCCTAAAAAGTGACCAAAACAAGTGTTTCTAAAGGCTTCTAGCAGTTTTGAGGTTGCTAACTCTTCTTTGAATCTGGAAAATTTCTTCATAGAAGATCTTACAGAAACCTTAGCAGGAAAAGGTGGATGAAAATCCAAATATGTCTTGAAGTTGTATTTTGATAGCTCAAGACTCTTTTGACACTCAGCAACTGATAGAGCTTCTGGATCCCCTAATTCCTCATGATCTTCCACAACTTTATCAGCCTGTTCATTAAATCAATAAATGCATAAACACATGTGCTAAACATCATATATCACAAGTACTTTATGAAAACCCTAAACCCTAAAACCCTAAACTCATAAAAAGTTATTTATCAGATTTAAGAAGTGCCAGAGTTGATTAACAGACTTTGAGTCAATGGACCAGAGCTAGTGTTACTTAATAGATATTAAGTCATAATACTACTATTATATGCTCTGTTGCCCATCAATTTCACAACAACATACATGATTATAAAAAAAATAAAAAACATGTACTCTAAGTTATCCAATAACTACTAAATAGACTAAAAAAATGAACATATACCTCTTCAGTAATTGATAAATCATTAAGGGATTCTTCACTACCATCTTTTTCCTGTCCATCACCATCAGCTTTATCCTTTCCCTCATTCACACCACCAGACTGATCATTTTCCTTTCCATCACCAGCTGGTTTATCATTCACCTCCTTCTCATTAGAGTCTTTTCCCTCTTCATCACCATTTTTTTTCTCATTCACACTAACAGAATCTTTCCCCTCTTCCTCTTTTTCCACACCCTCAAAAGAAGCTTCATCAGTATCTTCTTCATTTGTTGTTTCTTCAACAGATTTATGTTGCATTAGAGATAACACTTCTTTTCTCTAGGATTCCCCATCAGACATTACCTGTTGAAATTGTCTTCTTCTTCTTTTGGCAGTACTAGTGCTTACATGTGTTCTTTTTTTTTGAAGCAACTTTGAGCATTCTTAATGTCTTAACTTTGTCTGGGACTGAATTCTTCCTTGTCCTGACCATATTATCTAGATAATAAAAGGAATATTAAATTACTTACAGTAACAAACATTAAGTTGGCTTAAATTTCAGCGTATACGCATACAAATTTCACTTTTGCCATGCAACTAAAATAAAATATAATCGACTTGAAATTTATCTGCTTAGGTTGGTTAAAAATCCATCAACATGACCAAATAACACTGTGCAAAATCAAAAAACACCAGTCACAAACCTTCGATAGTTACGACACAACAATCATTCATCAAATCATCCAAATACCCTAAATGTTCTCTAAAAACACTACATTTTTACCAAGAAACGCTACATTTTCTTAAAAAATCACAGCAAACAAACAAAAATATAAAAAGGTAAAGTTTTAAGTTAGGGTTTATCTTACTGATTTTTAGCGTCCTTTTTGCTGAAAAACGACGAGGATGATGATCAGAGTAGTAGCTTATGATTTACACACTTAAATTTTAAGTTATGACGGTGGTCGGAACAATTGGCTGTGGTAGTTGGCGAGAGAAATGTATGGAAGAATACAAGAGAGAAGAGAGAAAGAAGCAAAGTTGAAAGAAAAATGATTGTGCGCGGTTACCAATTTGCATTGGGATGTTAATTTGTAAAGTTTCATCATTTTCTTATGGCCCTAAAGTTTTAAAAACTGTAATCTAGTCCTCCGACCCACTTAACCTCTTTCTTAATATTTTTGCGGACGAAAATAATGGAAAAAGAAAAGAAAGGGTTACTTTTTTAATTGAGGACTTGAAGGGTCCGTTTGGTTAAATTTTCACGGGCAGGTTGGGAACAAAGGAAACGAGATTTTAGAGGAAGAAGAAGGGGGTTTTTCTTTGTTTTGCTTTTTCTTTTTTCAATTAAATTTTAATTATTTTTTTCTTTAAGAAAATTACATGTGTCAATTTTTCACTTTTTATTATTTATTTTTTATTTGCCAATGTGTATCACATGTCAATTAGTTATTGGTCATATTTACATGTCACCGCGTTTGGGGGTCACGCACCGAACTTAACATATGTGTGTGTTCAAGAGACACGATAGGGACTACAAGAAGTGTCTATCTGATCACTTGGAAAGTTAAAGTGTTCGAGTGGGAATTGGAGTCAATTTTAAAGAGCCATCTATATATTCTGCTAAAAATAAAAAATAAAAATTGTACAAAAGGTAGAGAATACGCAAATTCTCACTTAATGAGGATTTTAGTTTAGTGTCAGTTAAAGCACAGATACAAAGAATCCAAATAATACACCCTACGGACTATTGGGAAATTTTTCCTTTCTGAAAATAAAAAAGCCACGCTAATGTAATACTTAACACACAAACCAATTCTAAATGGACAAAAAAAAAAAGGTAGAACCTTAACAACTGAATAATAAGTAAAGTTGTTTATTGCTGAGGCTTTGCCTTATTCTTCACAATCATCACAGAGCAATTAGCATGGTGGGAACAGTAGTCACTTACACTGCCCAACACAGCCCTGCACATTCCAAATTTCCAATCAATATTCTCAGAAAACAATCAAGAGTTTATATTATGTTAGTACATGTTGCTTGGCATTTTATACTATCAGATTAAGTTGACCTATAATAGGTAACTCTTCATGTCAAATCTCATATGTTAACGTTGAAAATAGAATGATAATATACAATGGCCGATTGAAGTGCATCTATAATGTACAAATTTGTACTAACGTCATATTTGTGATGATGCATTTTTTTTTTGTATATATACCTCTTGAAAGCTCCATAACCATGGCTGCCCATGACCAAGATAGAGGCATGGTGCTTGTCAACAGCATCACAAATAACATTCCTAGGATCACCTTCAAATACTTCATATGTTACATTTTGTACACCCTTTTTCTTGCATAACTCTTTAGCCCTTTCAATTACTTTCTCTGACGCCCTTTTAATATCTGTTTCTAATAGCGTAAGCACATCAATTCTTCCTGCACAAACAATCACCAACAATCTATCAAATATCTCTAAGTATTGTATTTGCTATTATAAGAATACTCCTTTAGGTCCTTTGTCATAGTTTGGCTGTTTAATACGGAGTATGATCTTTTAGCATACTGCAACACTTCCTATTTCTTTATCCAAACTTAAACACTAATTGTAGCAATAACTTGAATAGAACCGAATATAATCTAGGATAAATTCTAGTATATATCAACTGCACTGTGTACTTTCAGCTGAATGATGTCAACGAAAAAAAAAAGTTAATGCAAACATATAAGGGAAATGGTCAAAGATACTTCTCCTCTACTAGTATATGAAATTTATCCTCTCTCCCCTTAATATATATACATTGGGGTCACTTTTAGCTCTTAGCAAATCATTTCATATTTTAAGTCAAGGGCCCATATAATCAAAAGTAGAAGGGTGATTAAATTTTGACCTCTTTCCATAATCCTTGAATACGTGAAGTCCTCTAGTTAGGTCAAAGGACAACATGAGATGATCCTCTAAAATCAAGGATATGAATACCCCTACCGTGAAAGGTAAAATTAGGAGTAAAGATGAAAATTTCTCCTATATATGTATCATAACCTTTGCTATTTTGAAATGCATGGACTCTAAATGTTGGTTCGCTTTTATAATAAACAAGTCCATTGATTCAAGATATGCTGGATTAATTCGCGTTTAATTTGGTTCAATAAGACGTGTACAAGGGTGTATACCTGGTCCAGCCATTCCTACGGCACAAGCAGCATATGCACTAGCTTTTGCATGAACAATGACAAGCTTAAAAAGGGAATTTGAAGGAGATTCAAAGTAATGATCAAGTGTCCATTCAAGGGCATAAAAGCTATGTTCACTATCATCAACAGCAAATATCATCACTTGTTTTCCACTACTCATTTTTTTTACTGTTATTTCCTTTTCCCTTTTCCTCTATATTGCTTAACAATGTTACGAAAGCTTTATTTGCGTTTGGTTCTGTTAAATGTTGTAAACTAATTGTAATAGGTTAAGTTGAGGTTATGGTAATCTTTTTTTTTCTTACTACATATGTCCCGTCAAGAATGGATCTCACCACTTTTTTGTGGACACCATAAAACTTAATTAACAAAGGTTGTCAAGGCAAAGACTTGGTCTTATTTGTAAATGGCCTTGCTCGGACTAAATTAAAGTTTTGTTGAAATTCGAAGAAACACTTCTTGTGGACACCATAAAATTGAGCATGATTGCTTTAAGCTAAAACAAAAGGAGTTTACTATAAAAAGAAGTAGGCTGCAAGACATGATTAGTTAGGTCACACCTAATAAAGTGCATCCATTAGTTAATTAGTCCGACTAATCTGAATTTGTGCTGAAATATCTCATTTTTGAGATAAAATACTTCTTACCAAATATGAATGTTACTTGAATTTCAGAGTTCGAAACCGGACCTTTCATAAAAAGTATACATAGAGATACTTCTCACTCTACCGAAACTTTTGATGGTATCATGATCAGTTTTTCTAGCCAGCTCTTTCAAAAGCACATGTAGATAAAAATATGCCTTTCGTTCTGGTAGGGCTGCAAGACGTAAGGAAATATGGCCATGTTTTATACTCTTTACATACATATGATCAGAAAGGCAAAGCAACATGTCTGTCTTTCTCGTGTCCATCTTTTGATTTTAATTAACAGGTACTGTCAAATGTCAATACCAAACTAGTATTGTCCCAGTTCTCCTAGAATAGTTCAATGTGGTACATATTTCAAAACAAAGTAAAATAAGAAGATCTGTCTAATTTGTTTGACTAAATAATATTTTACACTATCAATTCAATCTAACATGCATGTTCTGGTGAAAAGTTGCTAATATTGATTTTAGCTTACTAATTTCATTTGTTATTAAGTATCTTTGATTAATTTTTTAGAAACATAATAAAGAACAAGCGGAGCATGTTCAATATATATACGTTTCAAGGAAGTCATCAAGACATGATTGTTTCCTTGATCTATTTCTAATTCACAAATGTGTAACAATTATTCTAGTGCGTCCTTTGTTTCTTTTGTTTACTTGTTCTCTCGTCTCCTTGTTGACGTGGGGTGAGTGTGTGAGGAATATTCATATGTTTGTTGAGGTCAGCTAAAGAGACCACTTCACGTGCTACAGATTATATAATTCTTAGCAGTTCCAAAAACGTAGATAGTACATGTCTAAAATCTGAATGACAACCCCCAAAAGAAACAAAGGTTCTCATAGAGGTGAGAATGATTAAATGGTAGTAATTTTCAACAAGTCTAAATTCTATATGCTGAAGGTAAAGATCATTTTACTCATTCACTCGAATATATATACTCCACTTGAACAGATTACTCATCACTTCCTCTAAAAACATTTACACGTTGCATACTTTTGTGTTCGAAAAATAATGTGAATCCTTTTGGTTTTAATTAGGATGTTTGTCATTTTACATGATTTGACTTTAAGTTGAGAAATCAAATTCATAATCAAACCTAACCAACTGCTCACAAAGCTAAACTTTAGATTATTGCCACCGACTAAATTTAGAAATTGACTTCGCACTTCCCTTATGGTTTGATTGAGAGAACAACTTGTCTTCAAAGATTTCAAATGATAAAAATTTTACCTGCTTCCAGTGACACTTTGAGATAATGCAGGAGAGTTATGGCCTTATGGGTGCATTTTGGATAATGTAGTGTATTGCTTTGCAGTTTCCAAATAATCTCTTCATCTTGAAGTCCCCCCTAGAAAGATAAGAGGATGAATGAAATGGTAAAACATCCCGTAAATAAAATAAGAAGTACGTAAAATGAAAAACAGAGTCTTAACTCCCGTTTGGACATGTTGAGAAATAATAGTAATATCTTGTACATTTAATTCTGTATATTTACTTACTATAGCTGTAGATCAAATCCCACTAATTGGGGATCACGATTTCTTAGCCTTTGATTGAGTTGTATTCTGCTGTATAAATATTTGATCATATATGTGAATGGAAGAATACAGATTTCACCCAATTATCTTGATCTTTCTCCTTTTCTTACATGGTATCAGAGCCAACTCAAATTTAATGGCTGATCAATTTAAAACCCAGAACACTAGCAAAACCAGTCACAATATGGATTCATCAAACCCATATTTCCTCCAACACTCAGATCATCCCAGCCACATGCTTGTTCCAATCAAATTGAATGGCATGAATTACCCATCATGGAGCAAATCCATGATACATGCTCTCACAGCCAAAAACAAAATAGGATTTATCAACGGTACAATTAAACCACCATCTGAAACAGATAACCCAAAAGAGTATGCACAGTGGAATCAATGCAACAATATGATTTTGTCATGGCTTGCTCATTCTGTCGAGCCCGATTTAGCTAAAGGAGTCATTCACGCCAAGACTGCTCACCAAGTATGGCAAGATCTCAAAGACCAATTCTCACAAAAGAACGCACCAGCAATATATCAAATTCAGAAATCATTGGCTTCACTTTCACAAGATAGTATGACTGCTTCTTCATATTTTACAAAACTCAAAGGTCTTTGGGATGAGTTAGATACGTTTCGAACCCTTCCCACATGCAACCAGATGAAAGCACACAATGATCAAGTTGAAGAAGATCGTTTAATGCAATTTCTCATGGGTTTAAATGATATTTACAATGTTGTCCGATCAAATATTCTCATGATGACGCCACTGCCTAATGTGCGTCAAGCCTATTCACTAGTTATTCAAGAGGAAACACAAAGACAAGTGACACCACAACCAACAGAAAGTTTCTCCATCGCAGCAGCAGTTCAAAGACGTGGAAATAACTTTTTCAACAAACCCAAGGATAAGCACTGTGAACTTGCAATCGTAAAGGCCACACAATTGAGAATTGTCGCACTTTGAAATTCCATTGCAATCATTGTAATAGAAAAGGTCATACGGAGGACAGATGTAAATTCAAAAATGAGACTTGGGTTCCTAATAACACAGGAGGCCAAAATAATCGACAACAATGTGGACCACAAGGAAATCCTTCCCATGTTGCTAATGCAGTAGAATCTTCTCAATCAAAACATGAGGTTCACTCGCAAGAAACCAGCAGTTCCCATGGACTTTCAACAGAGCAACTTCGACAGATTGCTCAGGCAGTGAGTTTGATGGCTCAAAAGAATACCTCTCCTGGTAATAATGATGTTTATGCAAATGCAGCAGGTCTATCTCCTTTTCATAATGCCTCAATTAATTCTGTATTTACCAAGCCATGGATTTTGGATAGCTGAGCTACTGATCACATTACTTCTGATCCTACTTTTTTCACTCAAACAAAATCCCCGTCTATACCCATTGTCAATTTGCCGACTGGTTCATCCGTCTCAATTCATTCAACTGGCACAATTCCATTCAACTCAGATATAACCTTAAACAATGTTTTACATGTTCCATCTTTCGGTTAAATTTAATGTCTGTTAGCAAACTTACTAATGATTTAAATTGTTGTGCCATTATGTTTCCAACTTTTTTTGTCTTCCAGGACTTGGCTAGGGGGAAGATGATTGGCTTGGGTAAACAACGTGGTGGTCTCTACTACATGTCATCGCTGCAGCAACCACCAACTTCTCATCAAGTTTCACAACCAAAAAATTTATGGCACATGCGTCTTGGACACCCGTCACCCTCTCGCCTTAGATTAATTGCTCCATTATTGCCTTTTCATAGTCTTTCATTTGATAATAACTGTGATGTTTGTCCTTTGGCCAAACAAACACGACTTCCATTTCCATTGAGTAATATATCTACTCATGCTCCATTTGACTTGTTACATTGTGATGTTTGGGGTCCCCATAAAGTACCTACTCATTTAGGCGCTCGTTTTTTCCTCACTATCGTTGATGATTTTACAAGGTGTACTTGGCTATTTCTTATGAAATACAAGTCTGAAACTTCACATCTTTTGCAATCCTTTATATATATATCATTTACAAAAAATCAATTTCAAGCTTCAGTTAAGATAGTAAAGGTAGATAATGGCAAAGAATTTGAGCCTATGAAAAATTTCTTTCACTCTCATGGAATTGAATACCAACATACTTGTGTTTCAACTCCACAACAAAATGGGGTAGTTGAACGCAAGCATCGTCATATTTTAAATGTTGCACGAGCTTTACGCTTTCAGGCGCACTTACCAATCACCTTTTGGGGTGAATGTGTGTTGACTGCAGTCTATCTTATTAATCGATTACCAACCCCGTTGTTACACTCTAAATCACCTTATGAATTATTATATCACCGATCACCATCCCTTAGTCACCTAAAAGTTTTCGGTTGTTTGTGCTACGCAACTGTTGTTCAACATAAACAAAAGTTCGATTCTCGAGCCAAACGTTGCATCTTTGTTGGATACCCTACCGGTCAAAAAGGTTACAGACTCTATGATTTGGAAACCAAATTTTTTTTTGTAAGTCGAGATGTAAAATTTTCAGAAACTATCTTTCCATTTACTTCGTCTACACCAACTTCAACTTTACTGTCACCTCAATCCCCAGCTAGTATAATAGATACTCTGCGCTCTCCACAATCTTTCATCGAGGATGTACCATCTTCTCAGCATCAGCCCATTGAGCAAGTAGAATCTCATGAACCCATGATAATAGAAGACATTTCTATTGATCCCCAACCTGAAATTACGAGTGACAATCTTGACAATCCAGACCAAGTCATTCAAACTCCAACAATTGACAACTCTAGTGAACCTGCTACAAACACTTCACATGTTGTAGCTCCTTCATCTCCTCATCTTAAACAATTCCTTCGTCAAAAAAGGCTCCAGGATGGCATAAGGACTACATAATGTCAACTCCAGCCAGTCATTCTTCTACAATGTCAAGTTCTACAAAAGGTACTCAATATCCTCTCTCTAATTTTATTTCTTACTCTCGCATTTCTTCAGCCCACTGCACCTTTTTAGCTAATATTACAGGTCACACAGAGCCTTCTTCATATGCTCAAGCTAATCTAGATCCCCATTGGCGGCATGCCATGAATGCAGAATTAGAAGCGTTAGAACAAAATAATACTTGGAGTTTAGTTCCACTTCCTGCTGGTCATAAACCCATTGGCTGCAAATGAGTTTATAAAATTAAATACAAATTCGATGGAACCATCGAGCGCTATAAAGCTCGTCTTGTCGCAAAGGGATATACTCAAGTTGAGGGAGTCGATTATTAAGAAACATTTTCTCCTACGGCAAAACTCACTAACACTTCGTTGTCTTCTTACAGTTATTTCAGCGAGAAATTGGTTTGCATATCAATTGGATGTCCAAAACGCTTTTCTTCACGGAGACCTACATGAAGAAGTATATATGGAACTTCCACCAGGTCTTCGCCGACAGGGGTAGAACACTGTATGTCGGCTTCGCAAATCCCTTTATGGGCTTAAACAAGCATCAAGAAATTGGTTTCTCACTTTTCAGAATCTATCCATAAAGCTGGTTATCAACAATCAAAGGCAGATTATTCCCTTTTTACCAAAACGAAAGGTACATCATTCACAGCGATTCTTATTTATGTTGATGATATACTTCTCACAGGGAATGATCTTCAAGAAATTCAACGTCTCAAAAGGTTTCTTCTCAAATGCTTCCGCATTAAATATCTTGGAGACTTAAAATATTTTTTGGGCATTGAGTTTTGTCGTTCGAAGAAATACATATTTATGTCTCAAAGAAAATATGCACTAGACATTTTGCAAGATTCAGGAATTATAGGAGCAAGGCCCGAAAAATTTCCAATGGAACAAAATTTGAAACTCACTTCAATTGATAGAATTTTATTGAATGACCCAACAAAATACAGAAGATTAGTTTGCAGATTGATTTATCTCACAGTTACAAGGCCTGACATAGTTTATTCTGTCCGAACGCTTAGTCAATTCATGCACGAGCCTAGAAAACCTCATTGGGATGCTGCTGTACGAATCCTCAAATATATCAAGGGCAATCCAGGTCAAGGTTTGCTATTTCCTTCCGAGAACAACTTAATTTTAAAGGCTTATTGTGATTCGGATTGGGGTGGTTGTCGTGATACAAGAAGGTCGATCACAGGATATTGTGTTTTTCTTGGGAGTTCACTTGTTTCATGGAAATCCAAGAAACAATCAGTTGTTTCCAGGTCGTCAGCAGAGGCGGAGTATCGAGCTATGGCGAACACATGTTTGGAACTAACATGGTTATGCTATATACTTAAAGACTTAAGAGTCCTACATATAACTCCTGCAAAATTATTTTGTGACAATCAAGCCGCTTTACACATCGCAACAAACCCAGTCTTCCATGAGCGCACAAAACATATTGAAATAGATTGTCACATAGTTAGAGAGAAGCTGCAAGCAAAGATGATAAGTCCTTCATATGTTCCTATGCGCTTTCAATTAGCAGATATATTCACAAAGGCACTAGGAAAAGATCAATTCATGGTGTTGCGCAACAAGTTGGGACTTCATGATATTCACTCTACAACTTGAGGGGGAGTGTTGAGAAATAATAGTAATATCTTGTACATTTAATTCTGTATATTTACTTTCCATAGCTGTAGATCAAATCCCACTAATTGGGGATCACGATTTCTTAGCCTTTGATTGAGTTGTATTCTGCTGTATAAATACTTGATCATATATGTGAATGGAAGAACACAGATTTCACCCAATTATCTTGATCTTTCTCCTTTTCTTACAGGACATAGTTTTTGGAGGGATTTTTTGGAAGTTTTTGGGCCAGAAAGTGTTTGTTTATGTTTTTGAGCAAAACTTGTCCCAAAAACTCAAAAAGTGGCCTTGAGCTGTTTTTGAGCCAAAAACTAACATTTACACATCAAATTTCATTTTCATAAGAGCTTCAAGGCTCTTTTGAGCCAAAAAATTTATTCCCAAAAAGTATGTCCAAACACTTTTTCATTTTCATATCAAACTTCACCGAAAAAGTGTTCCCAAAAATTATTTAGGAATCTATGTCCAAACGCTAGCTTAGAAAATGTATACTACTATACTTAAAAGATATTCATTGCCATCAATTGTATGGTGGGACAGTCTCTTTTATTTATAACTAGTTTTTCGACACGTGCAACAACGTGTATACCGAGTTTTGTAGTACAATCTTGAAAAAATTCATGTCTTTGATATGTGTCTGGTCTTACTGAGCCTCTTTGAATTATTAATACTTTTATCAAAAGTAGGATAATATTTCTGCAACTTATTATTGTGCACACATTGTTTTACTAATTCTACTTTGATTGCTACCTCAAACTCAACTTGCAGAGGGTTAAGTGTACAAAGCAAAAATAGTACAACAGGGACAATATAAGATAATATATATGTTGTAATATCTTTTATGATTAACATAACTGTATATAATAGGGGCAATATCTAAAAATTTAACGTCTTTCAGTGGCAGTAACTATTACTATTCTTACTACAGTAATGATTAGTAAAATGTAAAAGCTAAGTATTTGAATTCTATTTCCAAGACCACGATTAATGGTATTATTTTGTCAATTCTTTTGTGTTTTCTCAATGAAAGCCTGGTGTTTCATTCTTCAATAGTCCACATCGTGTACGGTTTTTACACTAAAGCCAACGAATAGATTTCGTCCAAAAATGCATTTGGTTACTTATTAAAATGACGAACCTCTTGAAAAAAGACACTTTTAGGTGGAGTATTTTGTTTATTTAGAGAGGGTATGATAGAAATATTTAAGACATAAAACAAAACTCAAACTCAAGCATGGTGTTGGCATATGTGATTAATGTCCCAAGGCTGGATGAACTTTGTCAGAACGACATTGCCCCTAGATCAGATGGAGCGTCAAAACACTCACAACTGGTCATGGAAAATAGAAATCTTTTCATACCCCAAAACAATGTGTTACATCCATAAAAGAAGAAAAACGAAAGAAATCCAATTAGCAGTATATCCATGCATCCATAAAAAAATAGAGTAACGTTGTCTTTCTATCCAATCACGAAACTTTAATAACCTCAGTTTTCTTCAGAACTTCATATATATATAAAAGAAGAAATCTTCTAACACGATCTCAAAGCATGGTCATGGTACCAAGTCTCGGCTTAGCACTTCCATTGATCAATATTAAAACAAATCCTTGAGTAACTATTTTGCACATCAAAGGAAAAAAATATTTTTTTGTAAATGATTATGTGGAATATCTTCGTCTAATGACTACCATTTCCGTACTCATGCACATATGAAATTATAATGTTACCTCGTTTGAGAAATCTTGTAAAATTCTCAATGATTATTGATCCAAATCCTGTTTGGAGTATAAAATGATCCTACTTAACTAATATGTACGTACCGCACTTTAAAAGGTCTTTCACAATGACATACATATTGAATATTTCGCGACTTCAGGGACACTGGTTCCTTCAAAAGAATTTAGCCAACCAAGAAGAATTATGTAGGAGCATAACACTGCATAATCTGATAAATGAATTTAACCTAATGTTTTAATGGATATTGTATAATTCTGTCCGTGCAAATTCTTGATTATTGAACTATAATGAAAGAACATAATTAATATCTTGTGCACCAATCAATCTTGAAAATGCAATCCTCTATTTCTTCCTCAGAATAAAAGCGCCATCTTCTTGAACATAAAATGCATTTATAGTAGTTGCATAAATCCACAAAGATGCAACTATATCTTGAATTTGAACAGTGAGAAATCCGTAAGTGGTAATGTGAGTTATGATGAATACAAGAGGGGGGTGAATTGTTTTGACCTATAATTTTAGTCGACTAATCAAGTTATTAGTTGACTTAGGTGATAAGCAGTATGTAGTGCAAAACAAAAGGCAGTAAGTAAGTAAGGAACGACACAGAGTTTTATACTGGTTCAGAACCAAATGGTTCCTAGTCCAGTCCCCTTGGGTCACAAGGGAGTTATCTCTCTTCAAGCTCTTGTAGAAAATAAATACAAATATGGTTTATCGTTAACCAAAAACGTCTTCTCACAAGTGGTTTTATTCCTCCGCTTACTACTAACGACCTTGTCTGATTTATAGATAATCAGACCAACTTCAATGACACGACTATTACCTCACGACAGGATCTCTCTTTCTTTTCTGTGACACACTCGTAAACACTTAGGAATACAGTGCTTGCAAGTAAAAGAATTAGAGAGAGTAGATTGTAATTAGAAATGTAAGTAAAATCTTCAGAGACTTTAGTATAAATAGAGAAACACCAGAAAAGCCCGTTGACAAGGATAAGTGGCAGATCTTCATGATGAGATTGAATGGAGATGTGATTTTCTAGAATTGACGAGTAGAGAGATTGACCCAAGAGATTTGATTCTCTAGGGGATATGAATATCTCCTGAGAATAAGGTAAGAGCTGATTTGGGGACAAGTCCCACGAGATAAGCGCGCCTCAATCTCAACCTTCCATAGCTGACTCCGTAACAAATCAATTAGTAATCTTCTTTAAACAATTGGGATCTTTGCAGAGGTCGTCCTTGTAGTTCCTGCAAAAGCACATGTGACTTAAGTGTCGTATTCTTTTTTTCATAATAAAAACATATATTTTAATTAACTTAACAATCTCCTCCTTTTTGGTAATGACAAAAAGTAAAGGAGTATGTGCCAGGATACTTCCCTTTGTCGCTTAGTCGACAGCCAATCCTGATAGCTGACTCCCCCTGAGTGAGTGCGTCCTGTAATAACAGAAAGTAAAGGTCTCCAGGGACAAGGAGGTTAGTTGACTCCCCCTGAGTGAGTGACCCTATATATTGGATACTGCAGATATGATATAATCACATGGATGCAAAATGTTCATGGAGGGAATAAGTGTTGAACCCTCCCAAAAAAATACACACACAAGTATGTGCATCGGGATGTAATTTCAACAAAATGGAGACTCCAAAGGGCTTTCTTTGGAATCGCCACCTAATTTAAGGATTATTAGGAACCTAAGTTAATTAAAGAGTGCAATTTTTATTCTTTATTTTAAAGAAAATAAATTCAGAGATTCTAGGTAAGTGGTTCTATTAAATTCGAAAGAAGGTCCCTTGCGGGAGCACTTTCGAAAATCCGCTAAATGCGGTTAATCCGGCGGTTTTCACGAATTTATTAAGGATAAAAAATATAAAGTTAATTTTAAATGAGGATAATAGAAATAATATAAATAAGACAAGATTTTAATTATGCCGATACTTAGATAAATAAATGACCCAATTTAAGATTAATTAAATGGATAATGAAATAATGATCAATTGATTAATTCATAGAATAAGTAAAGGTTAAATGAAGTTAGATAATTAAATAAAACAAACTAGATAAATAATTAGATAGTAATAAAGGATTAATTAATTGATTGAATAAATAGATAAATAAATAAGCAAATAAATAACTTAATTAAATAAATGAATACTTATCAATTTTAATTAAATAAAGAAGTAAATGAATAATAATTGATTAATTAAATAAATAAATATTTAATTGATTAAATAAATAATTAATTGAAATTAAATAAATTAGATTAAATAAATAAATAAAAGATTAAAATTTAATTGAAACTAAATAAATAAATTAGATTAGATAAATAAATAATTGAATATTTAATATATTAAATAAAAAAGCAATTCGAATGAGAATTATGATAAGGGTACGATTTTTAGTCGAATTTGATTTTTCACTCATTAATTGACAAATGATTCTAAACATCCATAAATTAATTGGCGATTCGCAAAGAAATGATCCAAAGCATTCATGTAAAAACAATTTAAGTAATTTACAATAATTATTCACAACAAATACCATTTCTATTCTACAGGGCTCCTAAAACATGCTTTTCTAAATGGGACGGGAAAGAGGGAGTTTAGAAGATGGAACCCGGATTAGGCAACTCAATCACTGAGCCTTGAATTTCTAAGTTTTCATTTTTTCCTTTTTGCATTTTTTGGGGATCTCAAGTCCTGAAAATGCGAAGCGGATCACACAACTCCAATGCAAATAGCCAATCCCAGTTTGTGAGTTTTACTCAACTCGTCCCAAGAAGTGTTCATGTCAAAATAGAAGGAAGATAATAATTAGAAAACAATAAAGGGAAACTAAACACTGCAAATCTAACGAGCTAATTAAAGCAAACATATGCATCAGTAAAGAACACGCGTGAGAAGAATATACCCTGGTGCAATTCTTGAAATATCTAATCTCATTCTTAATAGACCAAGATATAGACTCAACTCGTCGTTACATATAATAAGAAAGAGGTGATGAAGAACTTATTAAATGCAGCAGTTTCATAGATAAACCATTAGAATGGTTATTAAGACAAAGGAATTCAAAGCCATAAAGTCTAGGACCAAAACAGGATGTTAATAACACAACTAAATGTACTGCAATTAGCCGCTTTTGTTAAGCCATTTTACCCCCATAATGTAGTCAGCATACTTACCAAATTGCTTACGAGCTAATTAAGGTTCTGTCAAGAGCTTTAAATGCATATCCACAAGAGACCTCAGACTAGATCAAGATACCATTTAACCGTTTAAACTATTGGCCAGTCATTTAAATTTTCAGGCTTAAGTGAAAAGAGTAAATTGTGAACTAAACCAGTAACCATTTCATTAAATAAGATCACTAATTTCTTAACAAAACATGATATCTACACATTAGTATGGAGAAAGAAATTTATGACATGGACACAATGCTCAATTATTAATAACTTTCAATCATGTTGTCTCTATTCAATTTTAACAGGTGAAAGAAAATGTACAAGAAGACTTCATATGTTTTCTAACAAAAGATCTAAGCCCTTTTATTGACAGATCATATTCCAGAAAAATACCAATTCATAATTAGCTTCAAACATTAAACAAGCTCACATGATGGCATTGAAACAGTCGGCTGACTAGCATTACTAGCTCTGAAAGTAGGAATCTTGGACAAAGGAGACCATGCAGAGATTTAAACTTAATGCTAACTGATACACAAAACAAGGGGAATAACTTGAAACAGGGCCACAGACACACATTCATAACAGGGGATCACTTTATACTACATTTGCAATCAAATAACCCCAGGAAAAAGACCCTGCTAGAAGCTAAATTAAAACCTTGATTAGAACTGAACCTAGCATGCTGCATTAACGACTTAAGCATCAACAAAACACACCCCTTTCAAACTTCAGGCCCCCTTACACCCCTTTTTGCTATGCATATACTCACAATCAAACAATAGACCAAATAAGAGCTCTAATTAAAAGCTGGAAACACCAAAATTAGCTATTGCAAGCTACTAGACCAGAACCAGAATCTAACTTAACCAATTCAATGCAACTAATACTCTCCAACTCATGGAACTGCACCTAGCCTATTCAAATTCTTTCAGCATTCCAATGACCACCATAACCTGAAGAGACTCAGCCCTGCTGCTACTATAGATTAGGCAGGACCAACCCCAGAACAAGCTGAACAAGATCAGCTGAAACCTTCAAGCAACTAATAGACCCCTCTCATTTCTCTTTCAGCTACCTAAGACAACTCCCCACACAAACACCTTCACACACTCACATCTAACAACTCACACACATACCTGGACCAACTCTTACACCTCAAATTGCCCCTACACCTGAACAAAATCTTGGAAGCCCCTTTAACTCACCACCCTAGAACCTGAAAACAACCTACTTACTTTTCCAACCTAAAACAGCTCCCAGATCAAACTGCAAGACCACAAGAGCCTACTTAACTAACTGCAGCATGCCTGCATACCCAGGCTCCTCTACAACTAACTGCAGCCATCAGAACTTTCACTAAGCACCCATAAGCCACTCGAACTTCCTGAAACTCATAAAACAGATCGCTACTACCAATGGCCTGCCCAACAATTTTCTAATACACACAGAGCATACCATCACAATCAACTAACACCACTTGAAAACAACCAGAAGCAAAAGAGCTGCTGCTAATAACATGGAAAACCAACTAGAACCTCTCTGCTTCTCACAGACCCCTGTACCTGAAACCTGAACCAGCAGCTTCTAAGAAAAAAGAAAAGCTCACAACCACCCTCTTAAATCATTCCCTGCCTGAACAACCAACCCCCACTGCCCCTTTAACTCTCCTTGAACAACTAGAAAACATCCAAGCCAGGCATACTAGGAGAAGAACTGGGTAGTCACCTACAACTACCCATTTCACTGATAATTTTCAATGCTCAAAGACATACAAAATCATATGAAAAAGACTGATAAAACACCTTAGAGAGAAGAAATTGTAAAACCCCAATATTTTATAGTAATTAATTTATTTTAATTGAATTTGAGTTGGAGAAAAAGTTAGAAAATTAATTAGATAACTTTTGGACAAATGGATAGTTTCTTATACTAGTTGGACCTCCATAAATGTACCAGTTAAAAGTGGTGGGCTAGGCCCACCTCTCTATTATAGCCCATATTGTAAAGCTTAAAAGGTTAAAAAGGAGTTGAAATAAAATGACTTAAATAGGTTAACTTGGAAAATGAGGGCATCTCAGCGGCTGAACTTGGCATATACATGAGCAATTCTATTCAATGCTTTTCATGGTTTATAGCAGATCACTTTAGGAAGTAATCTGGTAAGTTTCTTACTGAAGTTTCCCATTTTTCCATTTCACTTTTAAAAGTTTTCATATCTGTAATGCTTAGCCTTATCACTTTATCATCATATGGTAATGATTGATTCAATTAGGATGAAAACCAAATATGATAGCACTGGTATTGGTTACTGTTTCGAAATCTCCCTAGCAAATGTATTGTCCTGTTCAAATCGCATCAGTTATGTCATTTGCTACTAAAAATTCCTAGTACTCCCTTATTATAATAAGAAGTAATCATTAATTTGTTAAATGAATCTAACTAATTGTTGGGTGCATTATAGTGTAATTTTACCTTTAAAGTATGATATTTGAGAAGTAGAAAGTGACATTTAACCCCAAGTAATACACCAAGAAATTGACTATTGATCCACCAATTTGTATCAAGTTTTGAACTTGATTATATATGTAGACTCGTTAGTTTATGGGTAACCCGAAAATGTCATTGGTTTTGCAATTTGATCAAGTCGGCTCGGGGTTAACTTTTAAGTTGATTTCTTAACCCGTTTAGCTTAGGGTTTGTAATGTTTAACCATTAGCCTTGGTATTGATTGTATTGCGTTCCTTTAATAGAGCGAGAACGTTTGGAGGAGATTCGAAAAGGAAAAATCTATTGTTGAGTAGCTAGTGAGCTTCGGATCGAGGTAAGTGTATTTCACTTTCTTGGTGGACTTGCTCCACACCTTATATATATAATATATCCTTATATACAAGTAATTGTGGCACGATGTAGTTCCGTGCATATTATTGTAGTACGATGTAGTTCCGTGCATATTATTGTGGTACGATGTAGTTCCGTACATATTATTGAGGTACGATGTAGTTCCGTACATATTATTATAGCACGATGTAGTTCCGTGCATATTATCGTGGTATGGTGTGGTTTTGTATTTACCTCCGAGTTACAATGAAATTGTTCGTGGTACTTGATGATAGAGTATGAATATTACTTGATTGTTAATGGTTTATTTTTACTTCTCATATCTTTGAGTTGTCTTGCTTTTCATATATGAGCAACTTGCTACTTTACTTGGAGCCCCGTCCCCGCTTATTGAGTCACTCGACTCACCCCTTTCCTTTTCCTTGTTGGTTTATTTATGTATAACAGATTCGACACCATCTACTAGTGAGCATCGTGGCTGACCGAGGTGGAGTATCCTTCTATTAGCGGTGAGCCAACCCTTCGTCCGTGGTGGCCACCTATATAGTTTATATTTTCCTATGATGTATTCCCAAAATTTTGGAGCTGTATAACTTATTCGGCACTCTTAGATGTTCATGATTCGGGGAGTACTTAAACCTTTTATTGTTGGAATTATTTCTACTTTATTCTATGGTATTGAGATATCTATATTTTTCATTGAGAAGCTTATCTTATTCATTCATAATCAAGTGGGTTCGCCCGACAGGGTTAGTTGGGTGCCCTCACGACCTATTCGGATTTTGGGTCGTGACAGAAATGAAGCTTAAATATTATACTTTATGTCAACATTATCAAGATTCCCTTTTATGGCAACAGTGAATATCTAAACAAAATAATAGAGACAGATTGAAACTTCGACTTTAAACAAACATATTAAAAGGAAACAGTTTCTATAAGCACATGTATCACATTCCGAGCTTCAAGCAAGGTAAAAAAATGAAACGAGAGAATGAGACGAGGTTAAATTATTACCTCTCGCGGTGCAGTGAACGAGGGCGAGGGATCCGAGAAGAAGCGCGACTCGACTAAGCGACTCGAACGAAGTTGGCGACTTGAAAAGTGAAGCGACCACTAACTCGAAGAACAATGGTTGAGTCTTAAACAGAAACAATAATAGTACGTTTTTAGAGATCAACTGAAAAAAAAAAGATCTAATGCATATATGCTCTGCCTCCTTTTCAAACTCTCTTTACTATTCTGGAAAACACGAATTTATACTAGAAAAATTTAGGGTTTACCTCGAACGAAATTCCAACCTACTCCCTGCTTATTTTCGATCAATCCCTTATGAGATAAAGGTGAGAAGGGTATAACGACACCTCTCTCATCCTTATCTCCAAGAAAGAGATCAAGGGCTCGGATTCGACTTCGTTTCAAAATAAATGGACGAGATCAAGTGTCTGTTGCTGATGGGGGACCAATTCGTACTGGTTTTTTGGCGTATTAGAGGGTTTGAGAATGATCTAAAACGGGACAAAGAAAGGGGAAACGGGTAAGGGATTTAACAGGGTCAAGGGAATTGGGATCTGAGAATTGGGGAAGGGAGATAATGTGGGCTGATGGGCCGGGTATGGGGAAATTGGGGAGATGGGTGTGGGCTGAAGATATATGTAGTATTATGCATATAGGATTTGCACAAATGGTCCGTATTTCAGGACTAGAAACAAGTAGGGCCACCCTTTTTAGGATTAAATGCTTTTAACGAGGAATTGCATGGGTAGGCCGAGATTGAGGATATTTTATGCGTTTTATTTATGTAATTAGCATTAATTAAACTTCGAGATGAAATTGGGTGTCGACAATAAACATTCAGTCTGTTCTCCCCCTTGGCATCAACAAAAAGGAACAAAAGAGCAAGTCTAAATTATCCTGAATATTACAGACCCAGAGAATTAGTTTAACGAGGAGAAAGAAAATATGTAAGGGTATTCACAACATTATCAGTCATCCTATCCAGCTTGGTTTGAACATATGTAGACATAGCATTAATTCGGGCTTGAACATCTGTGGAGACAACATCAATTCTGACATGCACCTGTCAGATCCTCGAGAATGTCGATGGGTTCAGTAGAGAAGAAGTTGGACCAGTCGTGAGCATCAAACCAAGGATTGAGAGAGCAATTGAGAGATTTCATAGCATCCAAGTCAACAAGTCTGCCATGAGCCAGAGGTTTATCCTTGATAGCAGCAAACTTTTCACAAGCAGCGACATCCCAAAAATCCAGAGTTTCATCTAAATCAGCAAGGGGGAACTCTTTCTTGGGTCTTTTTACACATTCTTCATCAAGAGACTGCATGGGTCTTTTGCCAGATTTCTTTGAGATATTAGGGTTTCTTTCAGGGCTTTGATAATTGGACATAGTATTTTCGGACTGGTCAGAATCCACCTGTACCGGAGTGGTGGAGGCAGTGGGTAACTTTGATTTGGTGCGCTGACTCCTATGAGCACAGAAAAAAGTTTTCCTGACCATTTTGATGAAGAAGGTTTGAGGAGTGGGTGAGAAGATGAAGGGAATGAGAATGGGGAGAGTAAAAAAAAAGGGTAGATGAAAACGGAAGAGGTGTCGTGTGAGGGAAAAGGAAACGAAAAGACGTGATGTACTGATGGAAGTGAAAAGACGCAGTGCAGACTCTTGGAACTCGTTTCCACGCCGCCTGACACCTTTTCAAACTAAAGACAAGAAAAGTAATAATGGCATGGAAAAGGTAAAAAGCAATAATGACAAATAAATAGACGTAAAAGCAGTAAAATCCTGAATATGGTAAAATAATAAAACAAATTAGGGGCAATCTTATAAAGTAGTATAACGAGATTAACAGGGATCAGGGATAATTCCAAGCAGGTCACGTAGGGCACAAAATCTTTCTTCTAAGAGAGGTTTCGTAAAAATGTCAGCCAATTGAAAATCGGTGCTTACGAATGCAATTTCAACATCACCATCCTGAACATGATCCCTAATAATGTGATAAAGGACATCTATATGCTTTGTCCTAGGGTGATCAATAGGGTTGTAGGATAATTCAATGGCGCTAGTGTTATCACACAACATAGGAATAGGTTTAAAAAATAAATCATAATCAGATAATTGCTTGCCCATCCAGAGGAGTTGAGTGCAACAATGTCCTAGAGCGATATATTTCGATTCAGCAGTTGAAAGGGCAGTGCAATCCTATTTCTTACTGTGCCAAGATACAAGGGATTTCCCAAGAAAAAAACTTACACCACTGGTGCTTTTTTTGTCAATTCTATCACCTGCATAGTCAGCGTCTGAAAAGCCAATGAGATCAAAGAAGTTGGTGCATGGGTACCACAAACCATAGTTAACTGTTCCAATTAGATATCTAAGAATTCTTTTAACTGCAGTAAGATGGGACACTTTAGGAGCTGACTGAAAGCGAGCACATTTACAAAGTGAAAGCATAATATCTGGTCGACTAGCAGTTAGGTAAAGTAGTGATCCAATCATACCTCGATAGAGAGAAGCATTGATACTCGTACCTTTGGAGTCACTTACCAGATGAGTAGCAGGACTCATAAGAGTTTTAGCAGAGTTTGCATCATGCATGCCAAATTTAAGAATGAGTTCCTTAGTATATTTAGATTGACATATGAAGATGTCATCGTCGTACTGTTTGATTTGAAGTCCTAGGAAGAACGTTAGTTCACCCATCATACTCATTTCAAACTCCCCCTGCATTAGCACTTCAAAATTCTTGCATAATTCTGGACTAGTGCTACCAAAAACGATATCATCCACATAAATTTGTATAATGAAAATATCAGCAGACGTTTTCTGAATGAATAAGGTTTTGTCACTTTTGCCTCTTGAAAAACCATGTGATAGTAAGAAGGAGCTGTGTCTTTCATACCAAGCACTAGGGGCTTGTTTGAGTCTTTGAGACCGTAAAGGGCTTTGGAGAGCTTGAAAACATGATGAGGGTAGTCAGAATTTTCAAAACCTGGAGGTTGCTTGACAAAGACTTCTTTTTTGATAAATCCATTTAAGAAAGCACTTTTAACATCCATTTGAAATAGTTTGAAAGAAACAAAAGCTAAAAGCATACGAATAGATTCAAGTCTAGCAACAGGGGCAAATATCTCGTCGTAGTCGACTCCCTCCGTTTGAGAGTAACCTTGAGCCACTAGACGAGCCTTGTTTCTTACCACCTTACCTTCTTCATTTAGCTTGTTTCGAAACACCCATTTTGTGCCAATGACTGATTTTCCCTTGGGTTTGGGAACTAGCTTCCAAACCTGATTTTTCTCAAATTGATCGAGCTCCTCTTTCATTGCAAGGACCCAAGATTCATCTTGAAGGGATTCGTTTATCTTCTTTGGCTCAATCAGTGAGATGAAAGCCAGATTAGATTTAAGAGAGTTTCTTGTTTTCATACCTTCTCGAGGGTCTCCAATGATGTATTTTTGTGGATAGTCGGGATCACTTCTCCATTCATTTGGTACCACCACTTCCAGTTCTTTGAGGTTTGCGAGAGTAGTTGACTCAGGCTGTTCTGGGACGGAATCTGATTCCTCAACATTTTGGTATTTTAGGCTTGGAGGCTCAGAGGTGGTGATTGTGACCTTTGGGGGGTGTCGATTGGGTTTGGTGGACTTCTTCTTCATCTGCATCACTACCTTTCTCGAAATGGGTCAGAAAATCATCAAAAAGAACAACAGATAATGTCCTCTTATTAAAGACTCTATAAGACCTACTGGTAGAAGAGTATCCTAAGAATATACCTTCGTCAATACGAGGATCAAATTTGCCAAGATTATCTTTGCCATTGTTATGAACAAATCATTTACATCCAAAGGGGTGAAAGTAACTGATTGTAGGTCTTTTACCTTTCCAAAGTGTTAGCTTGGAAAGCTTGGAGTTTTGACTGATGACTGAGGAACGGATTCAAAGGACCTGTTCCTTTGAATCACTGAAGCAGAATAGATAATTCATGCAAAATCATTTAATTGAGATATTATTATTTATCCTAATACTAATGTTTATCTTGATAATTATGCAGGTCTAAACGGATATGAAAAGATTGCATAAACACAAGGATAAGGGATAAAGGATTCGGATCCTAGAAGGTAGAATCCAATTAGGTTTCAAAGTCAAGGGAGCTTTGGAATTCTTATTCATCAAGACTTCTTGGCTATAAAACGTGGAGCTTATCAGCCATAGAAGATATACACAAATACAGAGAGCATCGAGCAAAAGCTGAGAAGTACTATTAGCTTATTTGTGTAATCAGTTAGCTACAGTAGAACTAAGTGAGAACCTGTTCCTTAGATTGAATCTTGTAAAAGTTCGAGTCTTAGTTCAATTGTAGTAAGCAAAAATCGAGTTGTAAACTTTCTGGTTCAAGTCGTGGACTTGACATAACTTCACTGATCGTGAGAAAGATCACTAAAGGATTAGAGTTAGTCCTAGGTTAGTAAGAGTGAGTCTTGTAACCAAGTGGGTCTTTTTACATAGTGAGGTTGAAATCCTACTTGAGAAGTAGGTCGTGGTTTTTTGATCCCGTGTCTAGGGGTTTTTCCACGCTAAAATCTGGTGTTCAATTACTTTCAGTTTTTATTCCGCATATAGTAAAGTAAAGGAACACATTTTAAGGAACTGGTCCTTAAAATAGTAAAGTGGTGTAATCGTGGGAAATAACAATTGGTATCAGAGCAGGTTATCCTTGAAAAGGCTAACACCTAGGATTAGATGAGTATATCACGAGAGAACAGTGAGGGCCAGTCAATGGTGAGAGCACCTTACTTCAATGGGAAATACTATTCATGGTGGAAAGAGAGGATGTGTGATCACCTTCAAGCAGAAGACTACGAATTATGGGACATAGTAACTGAAGGTCCCATGATCCCAATGAAGAAAGATGCTGATGGAAAGGATGTTCCAAAAACCAGGAAGGAATGCAATGCTGAAGACATAAAGCAATGGGAAAAGAATGCTAAGGCAAGGAAGTGGCTGGTTGGTGGACTTAGTCCTGACGAATGCACAAGGATAAGAGGGTATGCCACTGCGAAGGAGATTTGGGATGCTCTACAAGTTGCACACGAAGGAACAAGTCAGGTAAAAAGGTCCAGAGGTACACTTCTTTATGCTGAATATGAAAGCTTTAAAATAAAAGAAGAAGAATCAATCTCTGAAATGTATACTAGATTTAATGCCATTGCCTCTGAACTTATCTCTTTGGGAAGGGTTTTAACTGTGGAAGATAGGGTAGAAAAGATTTTAACTAGGGTTCTTCCAGACTCTTGGGAGATCAAAGCTTGTGCTATCATTGAAAGTAAAGATTTAACCACTTTATCCTTAGATGAGCTTATAGGTAATATAAAGACTTATGAACTAAGGAAGAAGGTTAAAAACATAGGAGCACCAGTTAAAACCGAACCTAACCTAGCCTTGACAGCTGGTGATAAAATCATTGATGATAAGGAACTGGTCATTATCGCTAAAAGTGTTCAGAAATATTTGAATAAGAAAAGGGAAATTAGTGGACAGGGTAGGTCTACTAACATGAAACAGGCTGGAGAATGCCACAAATGTGGAAGCTCGGAGCACTACATCAGCAAATGTCCAATCATGTAAGTAGAATGGAGGAAGAAATTCATTGATGAAAGAAAGAAGGCCAGGGAACAGGTCCATAAGAAAAGTGGAAATCCCAAAGCGCTGGTTGCAGGATGGCAAGACAGTGAAGACGAAATAACTGATGATGATCTGGATGAGCATCTTGCTCTAATGGCACTTGGAGATTCAGAAAATGAAGAGGATCCTGAGGTATTTGTTTCTAAACTTAAAGAAGATGTAAAAAGCATGTCTAGAGAAAAGTTGGTTAAAGTATTCCATATTGTGCTAAATGAATTTAAAACTCTGAGGGATGATAATCACCAACTGCATGATAAAGTTGACTGCTTAGAAACAGAATGCAAAGAGGAAATAATTAAAAATGATTTTCTGGAAAGGAAGATTAGCATGCTTGAGGAATAGGTCCTCACACTTGAAACAACTGCTCAGGAATTAGAAAATATTAAAACAGTTGTAAAAGGTAAAGGTATTGCTAATTCTCATCAGATCATTGCTGAAGAGAAACTGAAAAACACAGTTGATGAATTGTGTAAAAAAGATGAAAAGATAAGATCTTTAGAAGAAGACTTGGTTAAAACAAAAATGGAATTAAGAAAAACTGTAGAATGGAACAAGTCTTCTGAAGCACTAGAATGGTTGCAAGAAAATCATAGCAGTAACAGGAAAGGTATTGGATTCATGAAGGCACAAAGTTCATCCAAATGGGATCCAAAGAGTAAGTACTTGTCATTTCCTGAAAACTGGCTATGCACTCACTGTGGGAACACTGGTCACCGGAAAGAAAATTGTCAATCTTTAAAAATGGCTGTCCAGAGGAACAGGTCCTTTAAACCTGTTCAAAATCCTGTGAAACAAAAGAATAGGTCCTACAAACCTGTTCAACATTCTGTAAAAAGGAGAGATGTTCACACAAAGAAACCTTTACCATTTTGGGCTAAGAGAGATCTGATTCATCCTTTTTCAAAAGGAAAGGAACCCAAACTAGTTTGGGTTCTTAAAATTAACCTCTAGTTTTCTTTTGCAGGCTAGAGTGAAGGAGACAAACCACAAATGGTACATGGACAGTGGTTGCTCAAGACATATGACAGGGCATAAGGAACTGTTTCTTTCACTCTCAGCCTTCCAAGGAGGAAGTGTTTCCTTCGGTAATGGTAAGAAAGGGGAAATTATTGGAATTGGAAAGGTAGGTAAGTCTGACTCACACTGCATAGATAATGTATTTCTAGTAGATGGACTGAAGCATTGCTTATTGAATATATCTCAATTGTGTGACAAAGGTAATAATGTTAATTTTTCATCTACTGGATGCACTGTGACTAATCAAGCTTCTGGAGAGGTTATTTTGCAGGGAAACAGACATGGAAACATCTACAAAGTAGAATTGCTGACATTATCTGATGGAAGCTTGAGTTGCTTAAGTGTGGTGCAAAATGATCTCCTCCTATGGCACAAAAGACTAGGACATGCTAGTCTTTCACAATTGAACAAACTTGTGTCAAAGGACTTGGTGATAGGTCTTCCTAACATCAGGTTTAATGATGAAAAGGTATGTGAAGCTTGTGCCAGGGGGAAGCAGGTAAAATCCTCCTTCAAATCAAAGAAACAGGTAAGTACCACTAAACCTTTGGAACTGGTCCATATGGATTTGTGTGGTCCTATGAGAACAATGAGTCGTGGAGGTAAGAAGTATGTTATGGTATTGGTGGATGATTACTCTAGATTTACATGAACTATATTTCTTGCATCTAAAGAAGAAGCATTTAATGCATTTTCAATTTTTGCTAAGAAAGCTCAAAGAACTCTAGATAGTCATATTGTTGCCATTAGGTCAGATCATGGAACTGAATTTAAAAATCAAATATTTTCAAATTTTTGCAATGAGAATGGCATCAATCACAATTTTTCTTCACCTAGAACTCCACAACAAAATGGTGTAGTGGAAAGGAAAAATAGGACTCTAGAAGAAATGGCAAGGACTATGTTGATATCTGGAAATCTTCCACAGAACTTTTGGGCTGAGGCTATTAATACTGCATGCTACATAATAAATAGATGTATGACAAGACCTTTAATAGAAAAGACACCATATGAATTGCTTAAAGGAAGAAAACCAAATATTTCTCATCTTAGGGCGTTTGGTTGCAAATGTTTCATACACAACAATGGGAAGGATGCCTTAGGTAAATTTGATCCTAGAAGTGATGAGGGAATATTTGTTGGTTATTCTTTGAATAGTAAATCTTATAGGGTGTTTAACAAGAAAACATTGAAAATTGAAGAAAGCATGCATGTTAAATTTGATGAAACTGACAGTCTCACTCAAGAACAGGTACAGGAGGATGAAGAAATTGGAATGCTGAAAGAGTTTGAACTTAATCCACAAATGCAGATTCTGGATATGAGGAGTGAACTGCAAGGAACTGTTCCTCAGGACAGAACTGAGAAGAATAGCACTGAAACAGGGGGAACAAGTGTTGATTCCACCTCACAAACTGGGAATGCTACTCTAGCAGGAACTGTTCCTCAGCAGAGGACCTCTGACAATGGATTGACACCCAAGCCTTACAAGTATCAAGGGTCACATCCTGTGGATCAAATAATCTCAGATAAGACTGCTGGGATTCAAACTAGATCCGCAGTCAAAAATCAAAATCTATGTGCCTTTAGTGCTTTCTTATCTCTAGTTGAACCCAAAAATGTGAAAGAAGCACTGAAGGATGCAGATTGGATAAATGCTATGCAGGAAGAGCTGAATCAATTCCAAAGGAGTCAAGTTTGGCATCTGGAACCCAAGCCAAGGAACAGGTCCATAATTGGAACAAAATGGGTTTTCAGAAACAAACTTGATGAGGATGGCATGGTAACAAGGAATAAGGCCAGACTAGTTGTTCAGGGATACAGTCAAGAAGAGGGCATCGACTATGATGAGACTTTTGCTCCAGTTGCAAGATTGGAAGCAATAAGACTTCTTATAGCCTTTGCTTCATACATGGATTTCACTCTACATCAAATGGATGTCAAGAGTGCATTTCTGAATGGTTACTTGAAAGAAGAAGTATATGTCAGGCAACCTCCAGGTTTTGAAAGTGAACAGTTCCCTGAACATGTGTACAAGCTGGACAAGGCCTTGTATGGGCTCAAGCAGGCACCAAGAGCATGGTATGAAAGGCTATCAAAATTTCTACTCCAGCATGGATACAAGAGAGGTAAAATTGATAGTACTTTGTTCTTAAAAGAAAAAGGTAAGGTTCTCTACTTTATCTAACTGCTAGTAGACCTGATATAGTGTTCAGTGTTGGTTTGTGTGCTAGGTTCCAATCAGATCCTAAGGAATCTCATTTGAAAGCTGTTAAAAGAATATTGAGGTATCTGAAAGGAACAGGTCCCTTGGGACTTTGGTATCCAAAAGGTGGTAATTTTAATCTTGTTGGATATACTGATGCTGACTATGCAGGTGTCCTTGTTGATAGAAAAAACACATCAGGTATGACACATTTTCTTGGTGAGTGTTTGGTTTCCTGGGGAACTAAGAAACAAAATTCAGTGGCACTTTCTACTGCTGAGGCTAAATATGTGGCAGCTGCTTCATGTTGTTCACAATTGTTATGGATCAAACAACAATTACAGGATTTTGGTGTTGATGTAGGAACTGTTCCTATTTATTGTGATAACACTAGTGCTATAAATATGACAAAGAATCCAGTGCATCACAAAAGGACTAAACACATTGACATAAGACATCATTTCCTAAGAGACAATTATGAAAAAGGTTTGATTACCATAGCATTTTGTCCTACTGAAAAGCAAATAGCTGACATTTTTACTAAAGCTCTAGGTAGAGATGATTTTGAAAGAAATAGATTGGAATTAGGGATGATTAATTTCACATAAAATCTTCAATGCTTTACTTCATAATTGGCTAGAAAATTGCTCTTAAAATGAATTTTATTCAAGTCATTATGAATCATTCAGTCCAGTTTTCATACTTAAATGTATACTCTCATGCTACATATCTTATTTAGAGTTGCTAAAATTGAATGATGTTACCCTTATGCTCTTAGAATTTCAGATGATCAAAAATTGCAAATTGGAAGGACACTGAATTATGGTGTTAAAAACAGGTATGTACTCGTAATTATTCAATTAATTTAGGAGTATAAAGGCTATAGGTAACTTGTGTTTAGGATAAAATCCCACTAAGTTTCCTACCCATATCCAAATTGCAAAAGAGTCCCATCGGAGGAACAGTTCCTGTTCTGAAAAGGTGTCCTGAAGCCTAACGGCTCTTTTTCTCCGGGAGACTCCCAAGAGTCCTTAGCCGTTGCATGTTGTGCTGAGGTAAGCTGATCGTCTCCTACTCTAATTGCACTACTTAATTCACTCTATAAATACCCTTCTTCTCCCACATTATTATTTTACCTTGTTCATCAACTAAAATCTCAATATTTCAGAAAGTATTGTCAATTATCCTTTGATTAGAATTGCAAAAATGTCTCTTTCTTCTGATAACTCTCCATCTGCACCCACTGGTGAACAACCACAAAATCTCAACCCTCCTTCACCCATGGAAATCATCGACCCAAACCCTGAAGTTCCTGAACAAACTCCAGAAATACCTGAACTTGAAATTCAGGGGGAAGGACCAGTTCCCACAGCTGAATCAATTGCTGAGCAGGTTGAGGATTTGTCAAGGGCTATGGTGTTGTATCAGTATCAGGTAAACTTCACATACCCTTTGAATGTTGTTATTGACGAGGAAGAAAAGGGAGAGGGGTCTGGGGCTGCTCTTGAGGGGGAACCAATTAGGAGTTTGGAAGCACCTTTGCATGGGTCACCAGGGTCTCCAGAGGTTGCTTTTAGAGCACCCAGGGAAGATGTTATTAATGTTGAAGAGGCTATTAGTGATAGTGATAGGCCCTTGGTTGATTTGATCAACATTAGGAGTTTGCAAAGGCAACTGGCTAGAAAGGGACCTACTGATGCAAAAGTGACTGCTAATATTGCTGCCAAGTTAAAGAAAATAGGAGAGAGTTATAAGCCTGGAAATAAGAAGAAAGCAGAAAGTTCCTCCAAGGCAAAAGGAGCTGTTCCTTCTGCCTCAACTCCTGCATCTGGGGGTAGGAGGACACGAAGTGCTGCTAAAGCTGCTGATGAACAAATGGCTGCTGCCTTGGAAAAAAGCAGGAAAGGGAAAGGAAAACAGGTAGTTGAGGAAGAAAAGGTGGATGATGTTGATGATTTTGATATTGCTGATTTTTCTGCTGATGATGAGATGGTAGAGGCTGAGGAGGAGGAGCCTCAGTCAAAGAAAAGAAAAGTTCCTGAGAGAAGAGTGACAAAAAGTTCAGTTAAAGCTGCTGAAAAAGTTGCTAAGAGGACCAGGTCCTCTAAAAGAATGTTTGTTTCTGAAGAATCTGCTAGTGATAGTGATGAGTTAGTTGCTGAAGATGAGAGTGATAGTGATGTTGAAGATAGTGAGACTGTGCACTGTGTTCATGAGGACATACTGACCAGAAAGGTTTTGAAAGGAAGGGTCATGACTGATGTTCAAGAAGAAGGAATGGTATGGTTGCTGCAAAAACTGCATGCTCAGGGTTGGAGGGACATGGTCCTTAAGATCTCTGGTAGGTGTGCAAAAGGAATGGTGCAGGAATTCTATAAAAATTGTTCCATCAGAGGTGATCAACTTACTACCTCTGTAAATGAAAATGTGATAATTTTTGATACACTGGAACTTGGTGAGCTGTTGGGTATTCCTGCCACTGGGTATGCTAGCTATGTCAAGACTGTTTGGCCTGACTTGACAAACTTGCCTACTGATCTGGAGATCACTAGGAAGTTTGCTGAGAATGATGGTGAAGAAAAACCCAGGGCAGTGCAAAAGAGTGAGATGCACCCACAGCATCAAGTCTTATTTGAGTTTGTGAACAAAGTTGTGATGCCAAGGCAGGAGAAAAGAGGAGTTTCCAGTTTCATGGACCTGGTCCTTATGGAACTGTTGGACACTGAAAAGCAGATCAATTGGCCCAGCTTTATGATCCACCTGATAAAAAGGGTGATTGCTGGGAAGAGAAAACACTCCCTGCCGTTTGGTTTCATTCTGACTGATATCTTTGCCAAGTTGAAGATTCCCTTGGAAGGGGTTGTGAAGGCTACAAAGAAGGAGAAGTTTGGGTGTGCTACTTTGATAAACTGTGACTTGCCAGTTCAGGCTGATCCTCCACAGGCTGGTGTTGGGAGGCAGCCTCTGAACAACAAAGTGAGGGCACTTAGGCAACAGGTTGCTATGCAGGCTGCTGAGATAGCAAGGTTGGAAGAGGAGAGGAATTACTGGAAGGCAGAGGCCTCAAAAGCAAAGGAGACCAATAAGGGAATGCTCAAGCAGATGTTTGATCTGCTTAACAAGTCTCAGGGAACTGGTCCTTCCACATCCTGACCACCTTAGCCCTAGCCTTTAGCCATCTTTTGTCTAGTGGGATCTAGTCTAGCCTAGTGCCTTAGTCTTTGTTTTCTTCTTTAATAGTTGGATAATTCTGTAGTACTTGCTTGTATCCCCTGATTTTGATATTTTGGTTATATGAATTGTCTTGGATGGCTAATATCATTATTTTGCGGTTGCTTTATTTGAAGTATGTTTGCATTTTGAGTTGCCTCAATGGCTATGTGCTGATTAATTCTAACACTTGAGTTATATTTTATATGCAACCTTTTCAATGATGCCAAAAGGGGGAAGAGTAAGTCTGATTTTGCATGATTTTATACCTAAGAAAAATCTGTTCCTTAATGATAAATTAATTCTCCACTGATTGGTGTCTTTTTGAGCTTAAGTTGTACCTCAGGACATTAAGGAGATGAAGCTATAAGTATGAATTTGTCATCATCAAAAAGGGGGAAATTGTTAGCTTGGAAAGCTTGGAGTTTTGACTGATGACTGAGGAACGGATTCAAAGGACCTGTTCCTTTGAATCACTGAAGCAGAATAGATAATTCATGCAAAATCATTTAATTGAGATATTATTATTTATCCTAATACTAATGTTTATCTTGATAATTATGCAGGTCTAAACGGATATGAAAAGATTGCATAAACACAAGGATAAGGGATAAAGGATTCGGATCCTAGAAGGTAGAATCCAATTAGGTTTCAAAGTCAAGGGAGCTTTGGAATTCTTATTCATCAAGACTTCTTGGCTATAAAACGTGGAGCTTATCAGCCATAGAAGATATACACAAATACAGAGAGCATCGAGCAAAAGCGGAGAAGTACTATTAGCTTATTTGTGTAATCAGTTAGCTACAGTAGAACTAAGTGAGAACCTGTTCCTTAGATTGAATCTTGTAAAAGTTCGAGTCTTAGTTCAATTGTAGTAAGCAAAAATCGAGTTGTAAACTTTCTGGTTCAAGTCGTGGACTTGACACAACTTCACTGATCGTGAGAAAGATCACTAAAGGATTAGAGTTAGTCCTAGGTTAGTAAGAGTGAGTCTTGTAACCAAGTGGGTCTTTTTACATAGTGAGGTTGAAATCCTACTTGAGAAGTAGGTCGTGGTTTTTTGATCCCGTGTCTAGGGGTTTTTCCACGCTAAAATCTGGTGTTCAATTACTTTCAGTTTTTATTCCGCATATAGTAAAGTAAAGGAACACATTTTAAGGAACTGGTCCTTAAAATAGTAAAGTGGTGTAATCGTGGGAAATAACACAAAGTTCATAGGGGGTCTTATGAAGGATAGGACGAATAAGGCACCTATTTAGAATATGACAAGCAGTACTTACAGCTTCAGCCCAAAACTGATTAGGAAGAGAATGTTCAACTAACATGGTTCTGGCCATGTCTTGAAGAGTGCGATTTTTTCTTTCTACAACTCCATTTTGCTGAGGGGTTCGAGGTGAGGAAAAATTGTGAGTGAACCCTTGAGAATTGCAGTACTCTTCAAATACTTTGCTTTCGAACTCTCCTCCATGATCACTTCTGATGGTGGAAATGAAGTAGCCTTTTTCTCTTTGAACTTTCTTGCAAAACACTTCAAAACTTTTAAATGCATCATCTTTATGAGACAGAAACATAACCCAAGTAAAACGAGAATAGTCATCAACAATTACGAATGCATATCTTTTCCTTCCTATACTAGTAGTTCTGGTTGGACCGAATAGATCCATATGCAGCAATTCAAGGGGGTTGGAAGTAGAGACAATATCTTTTCCTTTAAAAGAAGTTCTAGTTTGCTTCCATAGCTGACATGCATCACAGATGTGGTCCTTAGAGAAGTTTAGCTTAGGTAAACCAATGACTAATTCCTGTTTAGACAATTTCTCGATTAGAGACATACTAGCATGACCTAACTTTCTATGCCATATCCAAGGATCATTAGTAATTGATGCAAGACACAAATGTTTACCTGTTGAAGCTTTACCGTTGTTTAGAACATAAATATTGTTTTCTCTAGAGCCAGTGAGAACAACCTTAGCTTTATTGTCGTGAATGATGCATCTGCTTGATTCAAATTTTACCTTGTACCTACCATCACATAGTTGACTGATGCTAAGAAGATTGTGCTTGAGTCCATCAACCAAGAAAGCTTCTTTGATATCACATGAGGGACTTAAAGAGATGATTCCAATGCCAACGATCTTTCCTTTGGCATCTCCTCCAAATTTAACAGACCCTCCATCAATCTTTGTTATAGATTTGAACAGTTGTTTATCACCGGTCATATATCGGGAGCATCCACTATCAAGAAACCATTTTCCCATCTTCATTGTCCTTTTGTGGTGTCCCTGCAAAACAAAGTTTTTAAGCATTTTTAGGTACCCAAGCTTGCTTGGGTCCTTGTGAGTTAGCTTTAGAGGTGCTAGCCTCACTTTTAACCTTTGGTCTCCAAATCCATTTTCCAGGATTTCTCTTTTGACATCTTCTAAACACATGTCCTGGTTCACCACAGTGATAGCAAATAGGTATATTTTTAATTTCTCTTGTAGATGTCGAAGATCTAGCTGATCTATAGAAACTATTTGATCCTATTGAGCTATGACTGGTGGACTTTCTATGACTGTTAAGTTTGAGCTTAAGGTGATTTATTTCTTCCTTTAGGAATTCATTTTCAGTCTCAACTACTTCCAGTTTCATTTCCCATTCCTCTTTCTCTTTACTTAGTCTCTTAATTTTCTTAAGTGCCTTTTCTAGCTCGTCTAGAACTTCATCCAGATTTCTAGAGTTTTCAATACAGAATTCACATCGTACCTCACTTGAGTCGTTTGATAGGATTCCACTGCTGGTAGAGTTGTCTGAGGCCATGAAACAGATGTTGGCTGCTTCTTCCTATTCAGCATCAGCTGCATCCTCATCACTCCATGCCGCGTAAGATCTGTTCCTTCCCTTCATTTTTGCATCAGGGCAGTTGTTTGCAATGTGACCTTGTTTGCCACATTCAAAACATCGACCCTCATTTCTGTAGTTGGATTGATCTTTCTTGAAGGGAACTTTCCCTTTTCTGAATTGTCTTCTATGATTAACAAGGCCATTTAGGTTTCTGGACATCATAGCAAGCTGTTCTTGAATATCATCTTCTTCAACTTTCTGATAGTAGTCGACTTCCTCCACTGTAGTATTGAAGGCCATCGTTTTCTTTTTCTCTTCCAAAGCATTTCGTTTTAGATGAGTTTTCTCAAAGGCAATCAGATCACCTCTTCTTACTCTTACGAGGATGGTTCAGGGGGAGCCGGTTCCGCCTCCGGCTGAGGAGGCAAATTCAAATCGATAGGCGGTCGCCCCGAAGAGCTTGATGGGCAGGAAGCTCCAGACGAAGACATCATGCTATTCCGGACCCCGTTCTCGATCTCCAAAGCCAAAGAAAGAATACAAGAAGAATGAGACTTGCGCCCCCCTCCCATCCAAAAGCCCTACTACAAAATAAGGCGAGGGATCGCCCCACTAGAAGGATCCCGACCTTCTCAAAGACTTTATGGAAAAATTCAAGAATTTCGAGGTTCACACACACATAATATAAAAATCGACAAGGTCAAAAGCAGTAGCAACGAATAGAGAAAATGACGGAACCTATAAGATAAGGGAAACATGAGTTGGCTTTTCCAGTATCTATGTTCATCATAAGAAATTTTGTTCAGATCTCCACTTTCTATGTTTATAACCTTAGGTTGCCATGTGGTAGGGAGACTTCTCAGAATCTTTCTTATCTGTTCACCACTAGTGTAGATCTTTCCGAGTGCTTTGAGTTCACCAATGATTTTGCTTAATCTAGCAAACATATCTTCCACAGACTCTCCATCTTTTATTTGGAATAATTCTGTCACGACCCAATTTCCAAGGGCTCGTGATGGCACCTAAACAACATTTGCCTAGGCGAACCAATGAAACAAGATGCGAAAAAGAACAATAATGTGAAAAGATCATAAATGGATATATAAATATAAAAGTGTGAAGTCCAAAAGAATATATCCACAAAAGAATTGGAGCATTCTAAGAGTGACTCAATAAAGTATGAATATACATCAAAGAAATCTGAGTCCTATCTCTAAGTGACTCCGGCGGTATGCCACCACGGTCTGTGTAGTCGGCTCACCTCAATCAAAAGTCTCAGAAGCCTCGGAAACCGCTAACGTCCGGGCTGCTGACTGGATGAAGGACCTGCGCACGTAGCAGAGTAAGTTATGAGCCGAAGCCCAGTAAGATCACCGACAGGCCCGCTAAGGTACCCTTGCGGGGCAAGTCGCTACATGCATCATAAACAACAACATGCTATAGTAATCATACAATAAAGTAGTGAAATCACAAATAGATGTAACACATTCCATACACACAAGTAGTAACCAGAAGTCTCAAGGATTATGCCCATCCAACGTAAGGCATAGGTCAACTCAGCGGCGGTTTGGAGGTCCAATCTCTACTCCCGTGCCGACTAACCTAGACCTACGATGGACTAGCAACACCACTACTAAGTATCAACCATATACCGTGACCCGAAGTCACTATCACAATCATGAATAAGTAGACCAACGACTCGTAGTCGTTGGCTCATCTCAAATCTGTCTACGATCGCACCACACCCCCTGTCAAGTGCGTCGTATCTCAATAAATCAAGTGACCACACCACACCCCCTGTCAAGTGTGTCACATCTCAAAGATCAAGTGTCCACACCACACCCCCTGTCAAGTGTGACACATCTCATAGTATAGGCGACACCACACCCCCTGTCAAGTGTCCCTCTAACAGTATTAATATCCACGACATTAATAACAATAACAGAAATAATAACAGAAATATTAATAACGATAATATTTCACAGTCACCGTAACCCAGGTTGGTTATGCTAGCTGAACGTAAGGCGAAGGTTAACCCGACCACAGTTTGGGGGTACAATCCCTACTCCCATGTCGTCCAACCCAAGGTTACGTATAGACAGCACTACCCAACCCGGCACGTGAACAAATCAAGTACCAATATCATACAAAAGCTGGCAAAATCCTCGGCAAGACATTTATCATGACATGCCGGCAACATCCCCAGCCATGTCCCAAGTTCTTGCTATCTAAGCATGGCGTAGCAAGCGTTACTACGATATAAATTTAAGCTACCTCGACGTAGCGTTTAGAATTCTTAAGAATCTAGGGTTCTAACCCATTTCCAAGAATCAACCTTTTGATTCTTGTGTTAATCAACATAAAGATGGATTGAAAGGGCTTACCTTAAGTGTAAGCATGATTGGGTCTTCAAGAAATACCCAAAAATCGCCTCAAGAGCTCACCAAATGATTTTTATAAGTTATGAACCGAAATGGCCTTTTTATAGCAGTTTTTTTTTTTACCTCTGTGATAGCTTCTTTTGAAAAAATCATAACTTTTGATAGGAATGTCCAAATGACCTGAAACCGGTGCCATTAGAACCACAACTCAAAGGGCTACAACTTTCATGTTTTGAGTTTTTCCTAATTCCTTACGGATTGGCCAGAAAATCAGCTTTTATCCGGCTATTTGCCCCAAAACAGAACAGAAAAGTCGCACCAGATTTTCTACTGTTTTAGGGGCAAAACGGGACCCTACGAAGCTCGGAATGATCCCAAATTTTGCACACAAGTCATAAAATACTTGGGTGACATGCTCGTCAAGACGGAACTCAATTCGGACCTCCAGAACTCAAAAAGTGGGTCCCATGGCAAAGGTTCAATTTTCGACTTTCGCCAAAATAGCGAAATTTAACCAAACGACCTCGGAATCCAATTCAAAAAGTTGCTACAAGTCACAAATGACTATACGAACCTAACGGAACTTTCAGATCTCTCATCGGAGCTCATTTGCTCAAATCGAGCTCGGAAACCTCTTTTAACTCTTTTAAACTTCCGAAACGGGGACTTTATCAAAAGTCCTATCAAACGAGGTCCGTTTTCAATTTTGAAGGTTGCTACATATCATAAATGACGAGACAGACCTAACGGTGCGCTCGGATTTTCCATCGGGGTTTGTTTACTCAAAACGACCTATCGAAACCCCAAATTCCTTTCCGGAATTTCATAAACGGATCCTTTTCTCGAAAACCTATCAAACGGACTCCGTTTCGACTCAGATTTCACAGACGGGTCATAAATGACCTAACGGAGCTTTTGGGATTGTCGACACGCAAATTGAGGTCCCGGATCCCGTAACGACTATTTAAGGGTCGTTACAAATTCATATTCATAAACTAGAAGGTTGATTCTAGTTTCCTTGACCTTACTGGTTCCTTCATAGGTAACCTCCAATTTATCCCATATTTCTTTGGCCGTTTCACAACTAGATATTTTTTTTTATATTCTTCACCACTGATAGCGTTGTAAAGAATATTTACAGCCTTATAATTAAGTTGGATAATCTCTCGTTATTCGTCAGTATAATCATCCATGTCAACGTCACTAGGAACATTTTGAGGATCTCCTTCTTTCTTTATAGCTTTGATAGTGGGAATGTCAAAAGGGCCCTTCTTGATGACACGCCAGACCTTAAAGTCAACCGATTTAACGTATGTTTCCATACGAATCTTCCAATGACCATAGTGCTTACCGTTAAAATAAGGAGGTTGGGTGGCAGAAGTTCCCTCTTGTAGAAGAGCTCAATTCACAACGTGTGACGACATGATCTTTTCTCACTTGCTGTAAAGCAAAAACAAAAAGTGTGAGTCCAAGCTCTGATACCAATTGATGAATACAAGAGGGGGGGGGGGGGGATGAATTGTTTTGACTTATAATTTTAGTCGACTAATCAAGCTATTAGTTGACTTAGGTGATAAGCAGTATGCAGTGCAAAACAAAAGGCAGTAAGTAAGTAAGGAACGACACAAAGTTTTATACTAGTTCAGAACCAAATGGTTCCTAGTCCAGTCCCCTTGGGTCACAAGGGAGTTATCTCTCTTCAAGCTCTTGTAGAACACAAATACAAATATGGTTTATCATTAACCAAAAACGTCTTCTCACAAGTGGTTTTATTCCTTCGCTCACCACTAACGACCTTGTCTGATTTATAGATAATCAGACCAACTTCAATGACACGACTATTACCTCACTACGGGATCTCTCTTTCTTTTATGTGACACACTCGTAAACACTTAGGAATACAATACTTGCAAGTAAAAGAATTAGAGAGAGTAGATTGTAATTAGAAGCGTGAGTAATATCTTCAGCATAAATAGAGAAACACCAGAGAAGCCTGTTGACAAGGATAAGTGGCAGATCTTCATGCGAGATTGAATGGAGATGTGATTTTCTAGAATTGACGAGTAGAGAGATTGACCCAAGAGATTTGATTCTCTAGGGGATATGGATATCTCCTGAGAATAAGGTAAGAGCTGATTTGGGGACAAGTCCCACGAGATAAGCGCGCCTCAATCTCAACCTTCCATAGCTGACTCCGTAACAAATCAATTAGTAATCTTCTATAAACAATTGGGATTTTTGCAGAGGTCGTCCTTGTAGTTTCTGCAAAAGGCACATGGGACTTAAGTGTCGCATTCTTTTTATCATAATCAAAACATATATTTTAATTAACTTAACAAGTTAGAAGATGAAATTGGCCCTTTTCCTCTGACTATCATCTTTGGCTACGTTTTTCTATTAATGAAGTTGTTCGTCTCCGACTATCATTAGTATTAACAGTAAATACTTAAGAAGTTGTTCGTCTCCTTTGGATAAATCGTAGCAGTGGTTTCAAAAAAATTTGTTTGTGCGAAATTATTTGGTTGCTCTAATAGCTAGTGCAAAGCGCCTATTCCATGATAAAGTGAAGGATTACATCCCTTCAAGTAATGTGCGTCTCTTTGTTTTGGCTAAGCTGGCTGTTTTTTTTTTCCTCAAGTAGGCTTTTGTTTTTAAGTTTGCTAATTTTAGATTTTAGAGGGGCATATTAGTAATCCGACTTTTATTCTCTTGAGGATATTCTTATATAGTAGTAGTATGATATCTTGAATTCTGAGTTTTGTGAATAGATAAATTTTGATAGAGTGTTCTACTCTTGTATCCATGACTTACCTGACACAATTCTGACTTAAAATTATAAAGTAACAAAATGTGGTAAACAGTTTTATCATTTACAATCACATTACTTATATTTCATCCCCATATACCATTGAAAGATCACCTTTTAATGGAATGATCTTCTTAATCCCCCTTGTGTGCAATTTCATCCCTCTCAAAGTATTCATATAGAAGGGGAAGGTCGAATATTAGTAAAGCAGGAAAAATCCAAGAGTGCGACTAAACGATGAAACTTGATTGAAATTTCATGAGAAGAGTTTGAATTCAGAGACAAAAATCTAGGGAATGATTGATGAAGCCTTCTTCCAATTGACTACTACAACCATGCATTTACAGCAAGGTGTATGTGATAGTTCTTGAAATGTGCTTAAATTGCTATACATATATTATTCGTATTACAATAACCTGATTCCAACTCGACAATATTAGTTGCGAGTCTTGTGACTAACTAAACATTACTATTATTGTTGTAAAAAATTTAAATTAAAAGTTATTGAAGCTGGGACAAGGTGTATGTGATAGTTCTTGAAAATTCAGTTCAGTTCTTTGTTTGTTGTCCCCCTTATTTATTTATTTCTTTTGTTACAAAATTTACTGACCCTCTTACATTTTGGAGTAAATATATAGGCAACTGAGTAGAAGGCAGAAGAGATGGGTTTTGGTCGGATCAATTTCTAATTCTCAAATAATATACACAGATTTTTCAGCTGTAATTGGAATTCTGTCTAATTATTTTAACTTTTTTTCTAAATTGATTAGGTGTAAGTGTAATTCTATTATCAATTGATTTTTTACATAGTAGACAATATCATTGAACTTTGGATGCCAATTGAACAAAATCATCCACCCTTATGCAATCTAATTTGAATCTCATCATAGATAAGAATTTATTCTTAAAATTGTGTACTTCTCTAGCAAAGGTTTCTCGGTTAGAAAAAAAGTCACCACCTTTATGCAATAAAATACCAAATTATTATGAAGGTATTAATTCAAAATTAGTCATCATTTGAAGGGTATATTAGTCTAACCAAATTTACAAAATTAGCCGTTTATAACTTTTCTTTCAATTTCAAAATATCATACCTGTCAACAAACTATATAAATAGCCACATTTACCGATACACATATATATAACAAAAAAATAGAAAAATAAACAGTTATAATATCTCTATCAAAAAAAGGTAGAAATTCAATTTCTTTTATATGATCACAACTCTTACGCTTTATTATTATCTTCTCTTCAAAGCAAAAATTCATATATTTTCAGATCTATTTTCTAGAAACTTCTTCAGGTATTAATTGTTGTACTTTACGCTTGCGGTGTTGTACATTTGTAAATTTACAATTTAACTTTATAACTCTGTAATGTATTTGATTAATTGATTATGTGTTAGTTTTTTGTTTGTTTAGCTTTGTTCATTTTTATGTTATGATTAGTTGTACCTTGTGCTTTGCAGAGTTGTACTTTCTTAATTGGTTTTCTGTTGCTTTCAAAACTTTGCTGGATTATCACGTGATCAGCACGTGATTGTGCCCGACTTTCGCCTTTTAATGTAAGCATTTAGATCATAATTATTGAATTTATTTTTATTTTTGTAGTTTTGTGATTAATTTTGTAGGATTTTGATGTTTTGAGATTAATGTGTTGCTGTTTTTGAAGTATTGAATTGTTAGATCTTGAAAAATTGGCGCCGCAACGCCGATCACAGCGCCACATGGGTGGTCACACGCAGCAGAGCAATGCCGGTCCGGCTACTGCTATATATGATCACCCGAGCAATGTGGGCCCCGCTGGTGATGCGGGTGATGCTGTTATGGCGCGGTGGCTTCAGTCTGCTGGGTTGCAGCATTTGGGCTCTAGTGGTATCGATCAACGTTTGCTTCCAAACCTACTTATGCAGGTATTAAAATCTTACTTTGTTACAAATGTTTGTTTAGTTATATGAACTTTTCGCAAGAGATCAGTAAAATGTATAACACATTAGATATTTGTAGGAGTCATGTGAGATCGTTTCATCCTTTATAATCGTGCTTTATCTATTGTTAAGTACAAGATTTGTATTGTGCATTTCATTTGAATCCAACTTGAGAAATTTAGTAGCTATCATTGCATTAAAGGTAGATGTACCATATAGCAGGGTTGACCCACTTTCTCAGACTCGAACACTGTATGAAAGGTAAGAACTAAAACTTTTACATATTCAGATGTGCACAGATCGTCTTTAAATTTAACGTTATTGTATTAGTTAGATTTTCATCTTTATATTTCACATTATTTTATCAGTTAAATTATAGCCCTTGTATGTCCTGCCGTAATGCCTAAGGCTCTTATTTTGTTTGGTTTACCCTTCCATTTCGCTAAATGTGGTTATATGGAATGCATTCTTAGGCAAGCATTGCACATTGTCATATTCTTCATTTTATTCAAATTTATTTCTAGCGAGACCATTGATCCCTCTTGATCTCCATTGTCCAATTCTGGCAACTGTGACTATCCAGTTCAAGGAGTTCTAGATGGAGAATGATTGATTAACTTTTCTACAACTCACAATTTTCTCTTTCTTTTGGTTCTTTACCAAGCGCGTTTAGTATATTAATAATTTAGAAACTTGGATATTGTTTGAAGGGGTATGGAGCACAGTCTATGGAAGAGAAACAAAGGCTTTTCAAATTGATGAGAAACCTCAACCTTAATAGCGAATCTGCTTCTGATCCTTATACCCCGACTGCCCAAAGTCCAGGAGGGATTGGATCATCCGATGGATTTTATTCTCCTGAATTCCGAGGAGACTTCGGAGCTGGGCTGTTGGATCTTCATTCCATGGATGACACTGAGCTCTTAACTGAGGTAAGGATTTCTTTTAGAAGTGTTGGCTTAGCAAGTACCTAATTTTCTTTGCCACTTCTCCTAGTTGCTAGCCGATAACCTCCGTTGGGCCTGCAAACTTTAGCTGGTTTATAGTTGGGAACATTTCTATAATTTGACATCATATTCTGCTAGTTCCGGTCTAGCCTCCGGACCCCACCCTCCCTAGAAGCAAGTGAAAATGGCGAAGAGAAAAAAAAGAGGAGAATAATGAAGAATGAGTAGGGTTACCGAATATGGGTTCATTTAAAGAAACTAACGGTACTCATGTGACTGGATTAACATGTTCAGATTGACTGAGAGTTGTAATTATCTGATTATATTTAACCATGAAGTGTTTCAGTTTTAAGATTGTGGAGATGATGAGGTAGCAACTACCAAATTTGTAGGGCTAAAAGTTTGCCGTGCCTTGCACTAATCTGGAATAACTCTCATGTCATGATTTTCTGCATTTCGATGGCACCCAATGCCCATTGGTTTTGTCGTTTGTATCCATTGAGATATGCTTTGGATAACTAATCCTTTTCTTTTACAAGTCTAATAAATTAACTAGTGTACTGTGAAGTTCCTTATTAGCGGATGTTGTCCCCATGGTGCTTGAATCCAAAGAGGTTGTCGACCAACCGCGTTCTTTCATAGTCATCACACTCTTATTAAGAATCAGATCATTTTTGCTAAACAGTTAGACTAGTATTAGCTGGCTTAATGGTGATTCGGATCTTTCTCATTAGTTAAAATTGAAGCTGGAATACCAAACCATGTTTTATGTAATGTTTCCAACTCTCTTGTCATACAGAGGAATTTACTAATTCTGGCCTTCTTTTCGTTTTAGCACGTACTGTCAGAAGAACCATTTGAGGTGTCACCTTTCATGTCGGGGGTAAACAAAGCATTTGATAGCGACAATGATTCTCTGACCCATCAACAAAGAGCACAACCAGAGGCAGATGCTGCAGCTGGATTACCCACAAGAGAAAACAATGTCGCAAAGATTAAAGTTGTGGTATGTGTGTTGTGCTTGTACTATCAATTTATTAGTTATCCACTATGCACATTATGTTATGGTTGTGAAACGCGATGGAGGTTTGAAGCACATTTTTCTTGTTATCATGCTTTCTTCTTATGAAAAATTTAAAGGTCACTTTGATTGACCTGTCTCCTGGGGACAGGAGGGTTAATATGCATTTTTGGCACTATTAGAGTGAAGATCGTTTTCTTTTTGTGGGTAGGAAATGAGATGGTGATATATCTTTGTTGTGTTTATTTTGGTAAGTAAACTGGATTTTGAAGGCTTATTTTGTTATGGGATCCTAATTCGTAACTCCTACCATTCAGTTACAGTTGTTTTTCTTCATTTCTAAGATGATATGCCCTATTGTGTTTATATGCATCTTTGGCACTATTAGAGTCATAGAGTGAAGATCATTTTTTTTTTGTGGGTAGGAAATGAGATGGTGATATATCTTTGTTGTGTTTATGTTGGCAAGTAAACTAGATTTTAAGGCTTATTTTCTTATGGGATCCTAATTCGTAACTCCTACCATTCAGTTACAATTGTTTTTCTTCATTTCTAAGATGATATGCCCTATTATGCCAACAAAATGCTCTTTTACGTAGAGAGCATGTTTGAGTTGCCTATAGAACCAAATCAAGTGCTCACTTGCTTCTTAATGTCAAAACATGTTATTTGAGGGCCCACATCCTACAAAAGACTCTGAGGTTCTTGCACCCGCCGTTTACTTGATATTGACATCCAACTTGAAATAATATTGCTTAATATTTGGTAAATGAACATTTGCTAGATGTTATATCATTCTTTAGCCACTCTCTCATTGAGTGCCAATTTTATGGAATAATTTGGAGTACTCGGAAGTGACAATTCATTCATATTTAGTTGTCCTTATTTTTCTGTTTAGTGATGAAACATGCCTGCTAGTTTAAGATTCTTTTACCGCTTTAGCTGAGTTTCTGTGTTTTTGATCCCCTTATTCATGTGTTTCATTGTTGTTCAGACATTTATTCTCATGGAAATTTCCAAAGCTGACATTAGTGTTTGGCCAGGTGCGTAAGAGACCTTTAAACAAGAAGGAAATTGCTCGGAGAGAGGATGACATTGTCACTGTATCTGACAATGATGGTCTCACAGTGCACGAACCCAAACTAAAGGTTTAAACTGATGTTTTCACTTAGTATCATTTGATTCAGGGGGTGATGATGCTTCATAGTGCCTTATCTTGACCTTACCAAATCATCATCTTCTTCTTTTTCTTTTTCTTCAACTTCTTTCTTTTTCTTTTTCCTTTTTTTCCCCTTAAAAAAGAAAAAAGAATGAAATTTTGACCTTTCCACATTTGGGAGAAACTAATCGTTGGTATGCATTATGGAAGGTGGACTTGACTGCTTATGTTGAGAAGCATGAGTTCTGTTTTGATGCTGTTCTAGATGAGCATGTGACGAATGATGAGGTATCATTTCATCACTCAAATAGAAGATTTAGTTACAAAGACTGCTGCTTATACAGAGATCTTGTGGAAAATGTTTCAAAATCGATTTGGACTGCCTTCAATTTTTTTGGTTTTTCCTTTTCAACAGTAGGTGATTTACCACCGAGTTTCTTGTAACTTTACCCCCTATCAACTTCTTTGCAGGTTTATCGGGTCACCGTGGAACCAATTATTCCGACCATCTTTCAGCGCACAAAAGCTACATGCTTTGCCTATGGCCAGACAGGTGTGATTCATTTCTTCACTTGATTCATTTCTGTGCTTAATATTGTCTTCTTGCATTTAGCTAGTTTTGCACTCTACATGTCCTATATAATTTCAGGTTTTCTGGTTCTTTTGAGAAATCTCCCTTTAATTTAACAAGTATATTCATGCTTGTATTGTGATGGTGTAACAGAAGAAATTCACGTGGTCTTTTGGCAGATAGTTGTGCTTCTCAAGCAAAGGAGTAGTAATTTGATATTGGATTTATAACTCATCATTTTGTCAATGCTGTGTTTTTGTTGAACTTGTTTCAACAGTTCTGTATTTGGTTATCTTTTAATTGCATTTCCTTTCCTTTTTTCTTTTTAATGATTCAGGGAGTGGTAAGACATTCACAATGCAACCATTGCCTCTTAGAGCTGCAGAGGATCTTGTTAGATTGTTGCATCAGCCAATTTATCGTAGTCAGAGGTTCAAGTTGTGGCTCAGTTTTTTCGAAATATATGGTGGAAAACTGTTCGATCTTCTTGGTGATCGGAGGTTTGTATCCTTATAATGCTTTGGAAATTTCTTTTCACCTTCTTTAAGGGCTATTTTACATGCTCAACTGACAACTAGGTAACTTCATGCATGACACACATTGAAAGTTTTGCATAACCTAGAGTCTGGCACTGAGTCCGCATCACTTATTCTATGGTGACAGGAGAGTAGTGGTACTCCTACCGATAACTTATCACAGAAGTACATGATGTAAAAACTGAAAGACATTCGAATTGTAGTGTCATAAATGGTTTGACGACTATGAGCCCGATGTGGTTGGGAACAGATGATGAAATTCTTCTAAAAACTGTTTATTACTCCATTAATGAATATGAAGCTTCATCTCTGAAATTTCTTATATTTTCCATTTTCTTACCAGCGAGTCTATTATTTTTGTGTAGGAAACTCTGTATGAGGGAAGATGGAAGGCAACAGGTTTGCATTGTCGGACTCCAAGAATTTGAAGTTTCGGATGTACAGATTGTAAAAGAGTATATTGAGAGGGGCAATGCTGCAAGAAGTACTGGATCAACAGGTGCAAATGAGGAATCGTCGAGATCACATGCGATATTGCAGCTTGTTGTCAAGAAACACAATGAGGTCAAGGAATCTAGAAGAAATAATGATGGAAATGAGTCCAAGGGTGGAAAAGTTGTTGGGAAGATTTCTTTTATTGACCTTGCTGGTAGTGAGAGAGGTGCAGACACAACTGATAATGACCGACAGACAAGGTAAGTTCCTGTGGCACACTTATAACTGCACCTCGTTATGCTCACTGGGATTTCTTCTAAGATGGTAGTTTGTTTTTTCTCTCCCTTTGGCTTGTTTTTCCTTGGATGTTCTATATCTTTTTTATAAGTCATTTGCTGAGCCACCTTAACATAGGTCTAGGGTTTTCTAGCTGGAACGCCTGTGATGTTTCTTGATCATATTCCAGTAAGGATTAAAAGTATGAGGTCATGAAGACAGTTGCATATTTGATTTTACTATGCTGAATTTTATGCTCAGGGGATGATCATCACTGAATTTTAAAAACTTGTTATTCTACTGCCAATTTGTTCTAGTAGAATATGTGAAATCTACATTTTGGTTTGTATTCAGAATTGAAGGAGCAGAAATTAACAAGAGTTTATTGGCTCTTAAAGAGTGTATCCGTGCTCTTGATAATGATCAGATCCATATTCCATTCCGTGGGAGCAAACTCACTGAAGTGCTCCGTGACTCGTTCGTTGGTAACTCAAGAACTGTTATGATTTCCTGCATATCTCCTAATGCAGGATCATGTGAACATACACTCAATACATTGAGATATGCTGACAGGTAAACTTTTTTAAAGCTTGGTGATTTTTTATTGTCCCCTTTTATTTAGCATGAGGTTATACTAACATGAGATTAACAGGGTTAAAAGTCTATCCAAAAGTGGTAACACAAAGAAAGATCAGAGTGCGAATTTGATACCCCCTACAATCAAGGAACCATCTTCAGTGCCAACTTTGGCTGTTTCTGCTGGAGCAGGAAATGCTTATGAGCAATCCCAAGAATCTAAAATATTGGAAGTAAGCAGAAGGGCTATAGAGAAAGAAAGTACTTCTTACGACCCCTCTGGTGATTTTGACATACAGCCCTCTAGTTTTGGCTCAAATCTTACTGTCAATGGTTGGGAAACTGGGGCGAATTCTGCTATTCCAGTTGGTCAGAAACTGTACTCGGCAACAAATTTGCAAAGTTCAGCTGCTGTAGAAGACAAGGTGCCGAAAGTGTCTCCACCTAGGCGGAAAGTATATCGGGATGAGAAGCCTGAAAAGCCAGAACGGCCAGGAAATTGGTCAAGAAAAGATGTCTCGACTATTGATTCATCTTCGACAAGTTACAGACAACAATCAACAACCACTCCCACCAAAAGTATTGGATCAAGACAAAATGAAGTTTCTTCACCCCCTCGTCGTGAAAATATCAATGAGATATTAGAGGTTAGTTTTAGCTAGCGTTTGGACATAGATTCCCAAATATTTTTTGGGAAACACTTTATGGGTGAAGTTTGATGCGAAAATGAAAAAGTGTTTGGACATACTTTTTGGGAACAAATTTTTTGTCTCAAAAGAGCCTTTGAGCTCTTATGAAAATGAAATTTGATGTGTAAATGTTAGTTTTTGGCCCAAAAACAGCTCTAGGCCAGTTTTTGAGTTTTTGGGACAAGTTTTGCTCAAAAAGCATAAACAAACACTTTTTGGCCCAAAAACTCCCAAAAAGTCTCTCCAAAAACTATGTCCAAAAACTTTGTTTTTTCCTCTTAAATGAGTCTTATGAATTTCCCTACTGATGTTGGTGCAATATTCTTCTTTCTATGTTTAGGAAGAAGAGGCCCTGATAGCTGCCCATAGGAAAGAAATTGAAGATACAATGGAGATTGTTCGTGAAGTAAGAAAAATCCCATGTTAATTTTGTTCCGCTAATATACTTTATACTTTACTGCCTGCAAAATGCTGGAAAATTATAGGCGTTCCCAGGAAAGTTCCTGCATTTCTGTGACATGCATTACAATTGTAAGATGTACTTGCAAATTGTTTTCTGAGCCTTCTTTAATTTTGATTTTTCTTGTGTTTCCTTGGATGTACTGCCTCTTTAACCATCTTTTGAATGCTGTCTGTGAAACAACACAAAATTCTTGACTGATCCCTTGTGCCTATGGAATTCATGTTTGCTTGTAAGGAAATTCCCCAACTTTTTTGTGTTACATTTCTCTGTTGTCTGTCGTCTCCCTTTTCCAGCTATCTAACATTCTCTGTTGGCCTTTTGGTTTTACTCTGCTTACCATTTCATTTCTTGTCACTTTACCTAGTAGAAACAAAAGGAGCCTATTAAATTAGCTATGTGACCGTGCCAATTAACATATATTCTTTTGCTATCAGGAAATGAAACTGTTGGCAGAAGTTGATCAACCTGGAAGTCGCATTGACAATTATGTGACACAGTTAAGCTTTGTGCTATCACGCAAAGCAGCAAGTCTGGTCAGCCTTCAGGCTCGCCTTGCAAGGTTCCAGCATCGATTAAAAGAGCAGGAAATACTGAGTAGAAAGAGGGTACCGCGTTAGGCATTAATCTAGTTACATTGCAAGTGGCACCAATTTGTATTTATTTTGTCCCTTCGTAATTCTTGCAAAATAGTGTAATCTCTTGCCATAAAGTTGTAAACAAACAATCAAGTGAAGAATCATTGTGTAAATTTTTACTATAAAGAAAGAAAACAGTTTGTTGAACATGGTGGCCAAGACATGACGTTTGTTGAACTGTATAATGGAGGATGTATTAACCAACTTGTTGCTCAAGATTTCAGTTGGTATGTGGTGTTATTAAATGTCCATCTGACAAAACATTTCATTTTTTTCACTATGAGTAAAGCAGTTGTGGTTAGCAAAGAACAACCTTTGTCAAAGCAATTCAATATTTCGTCCATAGTTTTGGGCGAGTTTATTCTCTCTTTTTTTGGCAATCACAATACTACAATAGTGTATTTGACCAAGTTTTTAGCTGCAAAATTTCGTATAATAAATGACAAACATGGTGCATCACGTTCATGAAAAGAAGCAACATAATTAGTTGCTTATGTTTATTAGTTTGAAGGAAAGCAAACTTATATGTTTATTTTTGCTTAGATTTAGTATTTTTATCTATATTGTTGCAATTAATATCACATTGGAGCTTGCTTGATCGTGTAGACAAAACTAAACACAAAAAATTTGTTTAGGTAAGACCGAAGAATTAGGACGAGGTGATTAGACATGAGTTAGGCTCACCTCCAAATCACTGAATACATGACCTTAGATAGGAAAGCATCAAAGTCGAAAAATACGACAAAAGGTTGGATATAGTCAATCGAATTTTTTCATATTAGCATTAGTATTGTCCGTATATATACTATTCCTATTTTATTCGTCAACTTTATTGCTATTGGTGTTTTTTGTTTACTTCGATTATCTTTAGTCTTTATGTTAGTATTTTCTTTATCATATTATTTTCTATCTTGTTTTCTCTTTTCAAACTATTTTTCTTTAGCTGAGGATTTATCAAAAATAGCCTCTCCACTTAGGTAGGAGAAAGATCTGTGTACATCTCACCCTCCCCAGACCCACTTATAGAAAACCACTGAGTATATTATTGTACACATCTAAATGCACATACAAGAGTATAATCCAAAATAGAACTTGATATAATTACTAGAAAGAACCACATGTTTACAGCTCTGAATTTCATCACAACAAAATGAAATCTTAAAGAATGCTCCATGGGTCAAAAGACCGAATTAACAAAAGTAGCCTAAGCAAGCACTTTACAAGCTCAACCTACAAAATCAAGCCTTTCATGGATGGTAACTAGCTAAAGATTCAAAACACTTCAAAAATTCAGACAAAAAGTCTTGAAAAAATGGTTAATACCACGTCGATCATGCAGACTATAACTACAACATCATTCCTTTGTTGAATCCGATATAAACATTAGAAAGGAGTATGCCCAAGATTGTTTAATTTGCATTCAACCTCAAGAGCTCCTTGGCAGTCCTCGACCTAAAATACTGCATGTGTTCCTGCAAAGAAGAGGAAACAATGTTAAAACTTCTACTTAAAAAGACTTTTTTGCAGAAAACACTCAACCCACCCTAACCCCCACCTTCCACAACCCCCAAAAGCAAATAAAAAAGGAAATTGAAGCCCGAGAGGAGAAAGTAATAGGGGTTGAGAGGGAGGAAGAAGGTCAACTGTATTATACTACCTCTGCCACATCTTGTTCGACCAACTTTCTTGTTTAGTCTACCCGAGGTAAATGGTAATGACCTCTTAACCTAAGAAAAGTTCTACCACCTTTAACAAGTCAACCAACATTTAGTGGTACTAGTTCATATTACTTTGATGTTGATGTGCCATCTTGATACCCTTGTCATATCTTCCAACTGTTACTTATTTTGAGTTTTTGACAAGCCTTTGCCAAGTTCAAATATAATAATCTGCCCAAACTTTCTCAAAATTTTGAAAGAATATTGTTTGTAGAAAAGATTTATTATTGTAAAACAGATTGCACTAAAAGATCAAAATTAGTTTTCACTATCACGAAACTTAACAGTCCTTCACAAAAGTTCTTGGAGAAAGACAAGTATATGAAGTCAATGTGTCACCGGTAATCTGATAAAATTTAAAAGTTGCCTCTTAATTTCCTATCTCTACTCAAAATCCGGTGTTTCATAGTCACTTCACTCAGAGATGGTACGCATCAGATAATGATGCAGCATATTGTTTACCTGATTGAAACAGAGGCCTATGTTTCTGCTGTAGAAGTCGGCATATTTGATCATGAAGACACCGCAGTCATATCTGTTCACAATGACGGTTCACTAGTTTGATCAAACGGTAACAAACAAAAATTGACAGAAAAATAACATCTGAACTGGCTCAATCTTGCAGAAAAGGAAAATCTAACAGGCTTCAAAGAAGCATCGATGTCAGGAAAAGCAAATTCTTTGTACTTTTGGACTTCTAATTGTTAGTTGTAAGCAGAGCAATGTAGCAATTAGAAGTTCAGAATCAAACTGGTGTCTACCCAAAACTAAATGTCACTTTAAATGATTAGGAGAATTATCTTAAGTAATATGAGGCAAAATATTGCTATGCTTAAACAGCCAAGATATCCCACAATGTTAGCAGAATGTTACTTGTCGTGTCTTGTAGATATCCAAACCATACAGCGATCAAGTGAAAGCCAATGTTGCAGCAATATCGAGCAGGCAAAAACTAAGCAGTCTACCCATATACTTAATATAGCCAGCTATGGGAGGGGAAGTGTGCAAATACTGGGTCAACCCCTAGTATTATAGAAATGCCTTCTTCTCATTTAAAGTAAAAATAATAAGGAATAAACTTCTATAAGAAGTGCCGAACAATCCAAAATGAAATTCAACCAGCTAAAGGAAGTGTCACAAAAAAATAACACTAGATGAAAGTGTTCCCACAAAGTAGCAATAACAAAATATAACTTCGGAAGGATCACTAGATGGAAGCGTCACATACCCATTCTTTTGCTCTGGGAGGTCCTCAACAAACTCTTGCTTCCATGAACTAACATCAATGTCCTTCCCACTCTTGTCTTTCACCTCATCAGCAAAGTACCTAGCCTGCACGTAAGATATGAACACACTGTAACATCCATTAAGCTACAGCCCAGCCTTAAGAAACATGAGATCTGCTCTTTCCCCAGTCACAATTAAATAGATTCTTCTTAGCTGCATCTTACGATCAAGAGAGAGGAAAATAGGAAAATATCAAAATAAAGAATAAAGAAACATATGTTGTCTCTCAACAAGTTTTTGCTTTAACTAAATACCAAACTTACCAGCACTTTCAACACTTGTGTATCCCTTCCTCTGAGTGAATCAAGATATTGGAACTTCTTGTCCTTTTTATTGATGACAGCTAAGCACCAATGTATATCTTTGTGGATAGGGACAAAAATCTAAGTAAATTAGGAGAAACATATTAGTACACAGCAGATAGCATAACAAAGGGAAAAAAGATGACAACTGAAAGAGCTTTTACTTTATCGCATTCAAAGAGGCAGTACCCCAGCTTTCTTTGGGACGTCCATCTTCTCACAGATTGATAGTTATAAGCTCCCCTGCCGCTTATCAACTGAAAATGCAAAAAATTCCAAGCTAAATGAGCAGATTTTTATTTAAAATTCAAACAGGTGTACTTAAGCATGCATACATGTATACATAAGTACAAAATCCATCTTAATCTGATAAAATATCTTCAGCTCATATTACTAACTTCAGAAAAAGCTAGTAAATTGTTTTCCTGTTGGTGATTTACACTCCATAAATCAGCATGCCACTTTTAGATAACTTTTATAGAGCATACCCAAATATCGACACAACAATTGTAGAATTCATTTGAGCTCAAAGACGTAGAACTGACCTTCTTGTAAAAGAATGTGTTAAAGAAATGACATTTCAAGAACTTTTGGGGCTCCCTTTTCTCTCTCTCTTTTAACAATTCAAGATACACATTAATAACCTGCAAAGGAACAAGTCATCCATGACATCATAACTAATTAAATCTTTCTTTTTTCCATATGCTTTAGAAAATCTTAATACCCCCTCCCCAGGTTAGGGAACTGAGCATAAATTATCACCTCATCATTCAACCATTGTCTAGGTCTCAGACATTGTAATATTTCCCCAGTAATATCAATATTGGAGTTTTCATGGGTTACCAGAACCCTCCTCCTGCAAAGAACAAGGCAGCAGTAAAATATAAAGATATTGCAATAGGAAATGTAGAATGAAGCCTCTTTAATATAAAATGAGGTGTATACAAGTCATACCGGTTCGAATTAGACAAAGCACGAGAAACCTCAGCTCTTTCCTCCTCGGTGAGAGGCAGAAAGGCTTCCGTAATCAAATTCTGCAAATTAATAAACATAGAAAGTAAGGAAACTAAACTATAAACACATTATAAAAGAGGACTCTAGCATGCTACCTTTTTAACCGGGTCTCCTTTCTTTTTCGGCTGCAACAAACGATAAGTTTCGCAACATTTCTCATGGTATACTATCTGAAACTGCCGTTTTTTCAGACTATTACTTATTTTCGCCACTGAACTAAGCAATTTCTTATATAATGGGACATAGAAACAAGAATCCCTTGTGGGTTTCAATGCTAGAGAGTCTAACTTCTTTCCTATACTCTCTTCCTTCAGATTTCCATCATCCAAAATTCCCACAAAACCATCAATCTCCATTTTCTTCTGGCCCAAAAGACCGCTTTTTTCACAACCCCTCGCTTCCACTTCCTCAATACTCGAGTCCTCAGAACCACCCTCTTTAGCATTGTCATCATCATCATCATCATCAATATCTATCACTTCATTATCTTTCTTCAAAATTTCCACAAATCCATCATTTTCCTTCCACTTATGGCCAAAAAGATCACTTTTTTCACACACCCCACCTTCCAGTCTTTCCTTTTGATAACCGATAAATCCCCGAGGGCCTGTGTCGCACTGTTCAAAACTCGGTGGATAATGAACTCGCCCCTCTACCCCCACCCCACCTTCCATTTCCTCAATATCTATCACTTCCTTAACTTCATCACACTTTCTAGATATCAAATTACCCATTTTTACAAATCTTGATTGTCTACAAGGAGCATGAACTTGTCGTCGAATCGGGTTAATCGGATCAGGGTACTTAAAAAACCTTTGTACAATTGATTTTTCACTTAGGGTTTGATATATAGAAGTTGAAAATTTGATCTTTTTGGAAATATGATCGAAATTGGAAAGTGGGGTTTCATTACCTCGTTTCCTATTGCTGGTTAATGCCCCCATTGAAGGGAACTAATTAGTAAAGTTGCTCAAAAATCATCAAGAATGATAAATTATAGTTCAATTTACTAGATTTTGAACTGAAATTTGAAATGAAAATGAGTAAAAATACCTGATTTTGAACTGAAAATTCAAAAGAAGATCAGTAAAAGAGATGTTAAAATTTTGTTTTTAAATTGAAGGGTTTCAAAGTGAGGAGGATGGTTGTAGATTTTTTTTTTTGGGGGGGGGGGGGGGGGGACTTTGTTTTTTCGCGGTTTTTGATTTTGACTTTTGGAGTTTGCGGTGGGTGAGTTCAATTAATCATAAGTATTGGGTTCGAGTCTTTAAAATATTAGGAGTCGTAATAAAAAGAGTTTTTCTTCACCGGTGTCCGAAGACATGTGTCAGCATAGATCTAAATCCAACATAGAGTTTCATCAATATATATTTTGAATGTGCTTCTTCGTGATTGAGGAGTTATTTTGATTAATATTTCCATCTACTTTACTAACTCTAGGACGTCACTTATAAATATAGTTAGATAAATTGAGTATTTTGATGACATTGTTCGAATAACGATATTTCACTTTCGAGAAGTATATATTATCGTAATAACAACATATTTAATATGGTTTCACAAGTGTGGATCTGAGGAGGGTAGAATATTATACCTTACCCTTGTATTGTATTATGTAATAAAAAAAGTATTTTTGATAGAGCCATATGTATTGTTGTAAGTCAATTTTTATTTTACATGTAAAAAGAGGCCAGGGTTGAATTTAGTGGAAAGTATTGGTAAATATTATTGCTAGGGGGTTTGTGTGTCTGTGTGTCAATTAAACAATGATAATGTAGTTATGACTAAGCAACGTAATTGAGGTAAAAAGGGTGTTCCATCTTTCTTCCTGGATATGATCTTATAAGGGTTTTGTTACCATTTGGAATACCAGGCATACAAAGACAATCACCAACAGCTACAAGTTTGTTAAACACAAATTTTTCTTATCAACATAACTAGGAGCTGGCACTTCAATAAATTCCTCATCACTCAAAACAAATGCACCAATAACTGAGGAATAATCTTCAAGTTTACTAGCTAAGCTGATATTTTCCACGATACATCACTTTACTGTTTTAAGGACCAGTTCCTTAAAATGTGTTCCTTTACTATACGATATGCGGAATTAAAACTGTAAGTAATTGAACACCAGATATTAGCGTGGAAAAATCCCTTGACTCGGGATCAAAAAACCATGACCTACTTCTCAAGTAGGATTTCAACTTCACTATGTAAAAAGACCCACTTGGTTACAAGATTCACTCTTACTAACCTAGGACTAACTCTAATCCTTTAGTGATCTTTCTCATGATCAGTGAAGTTGTGTCAAGTCCACGACTTGAACCAGAAAGTTTACAACTCGATTATGCTTACTACAGTTGAACTAAGACTTGAACTTTTACAAGATTCAATCTAAGGAACAGGTTCTAACTTGGTTCTACTGTAGCTAACTGATTACACAAATAAGCTAATGACTCTTTTAAGCTTTTGCTCGATGCTCTCTGTATTTGTGCACGCTTCTATGGCTGATATGCTCCACGTTTTATAGCTCCAGCAGCCAAGAAGTCTTGATCAATTAGAACTCCAAAGCTCCCTTGAGTTTGAGTCCTAATTGGATTCTACTCTTTAGAATCCGGATCTTCTATCTTTTATCCTTTGTTTATGCAACCTTTTCGTATCCGTTTAGACCTGCATAATTATCAAGATAAACATTAGTATTAGGATAATTAATAATATCTCAACTTAAACGATTTTGCATGAATTATCTATTTAGCTGCAGTGATTCAAAGGAACAGGTCCTTTGAATCCGTTCCTCAGTCATCAGTCAAAACTCCAAGCTTATCCAAGCTAACATTTTCCCCCTTTTTGATGATGACAAATTCATAAGCATAGCTTCATATCCTTAATGTCCTGAATTACAACTTAAGCTCAAAAAACAGTCAGTAGAGACTTTTATTATTCATCATTAAGGAACAGATTTTCAACTAGGTATAAGTTCACGCAAAATCAGACTTACTCTTCCCCCTTTTGGTATCATTGAAAAGGTTGCATAAAAAATATAACTCAAGGTTAGAATTAATCAACACATGGCCATTGAGGCAACTCAAAATGCAAACATAAATCAGATTAAAGCAACTGCAAGACAATGATATTAGTCATCAAAGACAATTCATTTAACCAAAAGATGAAATCCGGGGATACAAGCAAGTACTACAGAATTATTCAAAGACTAAAGAAGGAAAAGACTAAGGCAATAAACTAGGCTAAATCCGACTAGACAAAAGATGGCTAGAGGCTAAGGTGGTCAGGATGTGGAAGGACCAGGTCCCTGAGACTTGTTAAGCAACTCAAATATCTGCTTGAGCATTCCCTCATTGGTCTCCTTTGCCTTTGTGGCCTCTGCCTTCCAGTAATTCTTCTCCTCTTCCAACCTTGCTATTTCAGCAACCTGTTGCCTAAGTGCCCTCACTTTGTTGTTCAATGGCTGCCTCCCAACACCAGCCTGTGGAGGATCAGCCTGAACTGGCAAATCACAACTAATCAATGTGGCACAACCAAATTTTTCCTTCTTAGTAGCCTTCACTACCCCTTCCAAGGGAATCTTCAATTTTGCAAACACATCAGTTAAGATAAAACAAAACGGCAAGGAATGCTTCCTCTTCCCAACAATCACCCTTTTTATCAGGTGGATCATAAAGCTGGGCTAGTTGATCTGCTTTTCAATGTCCAACAGTTCCATAAGGACCAGGTCCATGAAACTGGCAATTCCTCTTTTTTCCTGCCTTGGCATCACAACCTTGTTCACAAATTCGAACAGTACTTGGTGTTGTGGCTGCATCTCACTTTTCTGCACAGCCCTGGGTTTTTCTTCCCCTTCATTCTCAACAAACTTCCTAGTGATCTCCAAATCAGTTGGCAAGTTTGTCAAGTCAGGCCAAACCTTCTTGACATACCTGTCATACCCAGTAAAAGGAATCCCCAACAGCTCACTAAGTTCCCTTGTATCAAACATAATCACATTTTCATTAACAGATGTAGTAATCCTGTCTTCTTTGATGGAGCAGTTCTTGTAGAACTCTTGCACAATCCCCTTTGCACACCTGCCAGAAATCTGAAGGACCATGTCCCTCCAGCCCTGAGCATGCAGTTTTTTGCAGCAACCATAACATCCCTTCTTCTTGCACATCAGACAATACTCTACCCTTCAACACCTTCCTGGTAAGCATGTCATCATGAACACAGTGTACAGTCTCATCTCCCTCAGCTTTACTATCACTTTCATCTCCAGCAAAAGACTCATCACTGTCACTAGCAAAACTTTCAGTCTCAACAACTCTTTTAGAGGACCTGGTCCTCTTAGCAGACTTTTCTGCAGCCTTAACAGAACTTCTTGTTACTCGTCTTTGAGCCACTTTTCTTTTCTTTGACTGAGACACAACCTCCTCAGCATCTGCCATCTCATCATCTTCACCAACATCATCAAATTCAACATCCTCCACTTCTTCCTCTTCAACAACCTGTTTTCCTTTCCCTTTTCTGCTTCTTTCTAAAGCAGCAGCTAATTGTTCATCGGCAGCTTTAGCAGCACTTCTTGTCCTCCTAACCCCAGAACCAGGGGTTGAGGCAGAAGGAACATGTCCTTTTGCCTTGGAGGAACTTTCAACTTTCTTCTTAATTCCGGGCTTATAACTATCACCTATTTTCTTCAACTTAGCAGCAATTTCAGCAGTCACTTGATCATCAATGGGTCCCTTTCTAGCTAATTTTCTTTTCAGACTCCTAATGTTGATCAAATCCACCAAGGGCCTATCACTATCACTTATAGCTTCATCAACATCTATAACATCCTCCATGGGTGCTCTAAAAGCAGCCTCTGGAGACCCCGATGACCCATGCATGGGTGCTTCCAACCTCTTAACTGTTTCTTCTTCCCCCTCAAGAACAGCCTCAGACCCCTCTCTCTTTTCTTCCTCATCTATCACAACATTCAGAGGATAGGTAAAATTTACCTGATACTGATACAAAACCATAGCTCGTGACAACTCCTCAACCTGCTCAGCAATTGATTCAGCCGTGGGAACTGGTCCTTCCCCCTGAATTTCAGGTTCAGGTATTTCTGGGATTATTTCAGGAATTTCAGGGTTTAGGTCAGTGGTATCCATGGGTGAAGAAGGGTTGAGATTTTGTGGTTGATCAGTGGTGGGTGCAGTTGAAGAATTTTCAGGAGAAAGAGACATCTTAGCAATTCGAATTAAGAGATAGTTGATTATTCTTTCTGAAATTTTGAGAATTCAGTTTATGAACAAAGTAAAAGAATAATGGGAGAGAAAAAGTGTATTTATAGAATGAATTAGGTAGTAGAGATAGAGTAGGAATCGATCACAATTACCTCAGCACAACATGCAGCCGTTATGGACTCTTGGGAGTCTCCCGGAGAAATAGAGCCGTTGGGCTGCCAGGTTACCTTTTCAGAGTGGGAACTGTTCCTCCGATGGGACTCTTTTGCAATTTGGATATGGTTAGGAAACTTAGTGGGATTTATCCTAATAACAAGTTACCTATAGCCTTTGCACTTATGAATTAACTGAATAATAACGAGTACATACCTGAGTTTAACACAAAAATTCAGTGTCCTTCCAATTTGCAACATTTTGATCAATCTGAAATTCTAAGAGCATAAGGGTAACATCATTCAATTTTAGCAACTCTAAATAAGAAATATGGCATAAGAGTATACATTTAAGTATTAAGCTGGACTGAATCATTCATAATGACTTGAATAAAATTCATTTTAAGTGCAATTTTCTAGCCAATTATGAAGTAAAGCATTGATGATTTTATGAGAATTTACTCATCCCTAATTCCAACCTATTTCTTTCAAAATCATCTCTACCTAGAGCTTTTGTAAAAATGTCAGTAATTTGCTTTTCAGTGGGACAAAATGCTATGGTGATCAAACCTTTTTCATAATTGTCTCTTAGGAAATGATGTCTTATATCAATGTGTTTAGTCCTTTTGTGATGCACTGGATTCTTTATCATATTAATAGCACTAGTGTTATCACAATAGATAGGAACAGTTCCTACATCAACACCAAAATCCTGTAATTGTTGTTTGATCCATAACAACTGTGAACAACATGAAGCAGCTGCCACATATTCAGCCTCAGCAGTGGAAAGTGCCACTGAATTTTGTTTCTTAGTTCCCCAAGAAACCAAACACTCACCAAGGAAATGTGTCATACTTGAGGTACTTTTTCTATCAACAAGGAAACCTGCATAGTCAACCTCAGTATATCCAACAAGATTAAAACTACCACCTTTTGGATACCAAAGTCCCAAGGGACATGTTCCTTTCAGATACCTCAATATTCTTTTAACAGCTTTCAAATGAGATTCCTTAGGATCTGATTCAAACCTAGCACACAAACCAACACTGAACACAATATCAGGTCTACTAGTAGTTAGATAAAGTAGAGAACCTATCATACCACTATATAATTTTTGATCAACTGATATTCCATGTTCATCAAGATCCAATTTTGTGGCAGTGGCAATAGGTGTGTCAATTTCCTTAGCATTATCCATATCAAATCTTTTAAGTAATTCCTTAACATACTTTTGTTGATGGATCATAGTTCCATTTGTGATTTGCTTAATTTGTAAACCCAAAAAGAAATTGAGTTCACCCATCATGCTCATTTCAAATTCACTCCCCATCAAGTTTGCAAATTTCTTACTTAAATTCTCACAAGTAGCACCAAAGATTATATCATCTACATAAATTTGAACAATTAAGAGATGCTTACCTTTTTCTTTTAAAAACAATGTACTATCAATTTTACCTCTCTTGTATCCATGCTGGAGTAGAAATTTTGATAGTCTTTCATACCATGCTCTTGGTGCCTGCTTGAGCCCATACAAGGCCTTGTCCAACTGGTACACATGTTCAGGGAACTGTTCACTTTCAAAACTTGGAGGTTGCTTGACATACACTTCTTCTTTCAAGTAACCATTCAGAAATGTACTCTTAACATCCATTTGATGTAGAGTAAATTCCATGTATGTAGCAAAGGCTATAAGAAGTCTTATTGGTTCCAATCTTGCAACTGGAGCAAAAGTCTCATCATAGTCGATGCCCTCCTCTTGACTATATCCCTGAACGACTAGTCTGGCCTTATTTCTTGTTACCATGCCATCTTCATCAAGTTTGTTTCTGAAAACCCATTTTGTTCCAATTATGGACCTGTTCCTTGGCTTGGGTTCCAGATGCCAAACTTGACTCCTTTGGAATTGATTCAATCCCTCCTGCATAGCATTAATCCAATCTGCATCCTTTAGTGCTTCTTTCACATTTTTGGGTTCAACAAGAGATAAGAAAGCACTAAAGGTTGGATGGGTACTAGGGCTACAATCAGATTGTGATAGCTCCTGAAGATCAAGAGAAGACTACTTTTACTTGTCCATATGGCACCTATGCATTTAGGAGGATGCCGTTTGGGTTATGTAATGCCCCGGGGACTTTTCAGCGGTGCATGATGGCTATTTTCACCGATATGGTGGAAAAATTTATGGAGGTATTCATGGATGATTTCTCAGTGGTTGGTGATTCCTTTGATGATTGCTTGAAAAATCTAGATGCTGTGCTGAGCCGTTGTGAAGAAACAAATCAGGTGCTGAATTGGAAAAAATGTCACTTTATGGTTCAAGAAGGCATAGTACTTGGGCACAAGGTGTCAAAGCAAGGGATCGAGGTTGATAAAGCGAAGATTGAGGCTATTGAGAAATTACCACCACCTATCTCTGTTAAGGGGGTACGTAGTTTCTTGGGACATGCAGGGTTCTATAGACGTTTCATAAAAGACTTCTCCAAAATTTCTAATCCCATGTGCAAATTGTTGGAGAAGGATGTAAAATTTGAGTTTAATGATGCTTGTCTCAAGGCATTTGAAGAGTTGAAGAAAAGGTTGGTGACTGCACCAATCATCATTGCTCCTGACTGGTCTTTGCCATTTGAATTGATGTGTGATGCGAGTGATAATGCTATTGGGGGCTGTTTTAGGCCAAAGAATTGGAAGAATCTTTAACTCCATCTATTATGCAAGCAAGACTCTTGATGCAGCCCAATCAAAATATACCACCACTAAGAAGGAGTTGCTAGCCGTAGTGTATGCTTTTGATAAATTCAGATCTTATTTGGTTGGCACTCGTGTTGTTGTCTACACTGATCATGCCGCAATCCGGTATTTGTTTGAAAAGAAAGACTCCAAGCCTAGACTAATTCGATGGGTTCTCCTATTACAAGAGTTTGATGTTGAAATTCGAGATCGCAAGGGGACTGAGAATCAAGTAGCCGATCATTTGTCAAGGCTGGAGAATAGAGATCATGTAGATGAAGGGCCTGAGATTAAAGAGGTGTTCCCTGATGAGCAGCTTTTTACTTTAGATGCAGCTGAGGTGCCATGGTATGCTAACATGGTAAACTTAATTGTGAGTAATGTGTATCCTCCTGGGGCTACTGCTGAGCAAAAGCGTAGACTCCTTCATGAGAGCAGATTTTATGTATGGGATGAGCCTTATTTCTACAAGATAGGCCCTGATCAACTAGCTAGGAGATGCATTCCAAGGGAAGAAGTTGAGCCTATTCTACAGAGCTGACATTCCTCTCCTTATGGTGGCCATCTTGGTGGAGATCGAACAGCTGCAAAGGTTCTTCAGTCTGGTTTCTTTTGGCCTACTTTATTTAAAGATGCTCATGCTTTAGTGAAGCAATGTGATCGTTGCCAAAGAACGGGTACTATTTCTAGGCGTCACGAGATGCCTTTGAACAATATCCTGGAGATTGAGCTGTTTGATTGTTGGGGGATTGATTTTATGGGTCCATTCCCACCTTCCATGGGCCATAAATACATTCTTATGGCGGTTGATTATGTGTCTAAATGGGTGGAGGTTGTTGCACTTCCAACAAATGATGCGAGTGTGGTGGTGAAATTCGTGAAGAAAAATATTTTCACTCGTTTTGGGACACCGCGGGCTATAATCAGTGATGAAGGTACGCATTTTTGCAACCGGTTGTTCAATAAATTGTTGGCCAAGTATGGGGTTCTCCACAAGGTGGCCACTGCTTATCATCCCCAAACTAGTGGCCAAGTAGAAGTATCTAATAGAGAGATCAAACAAATCCTTGAGAAGACTGTGAATGCCTCAAGGAAAGATTGGGCTATGAAGTTAGATGATGCTCTCTGGGCGTATCCGACTGCATTTAAAACACCTATTGGAACTCTCCATATAGGCTTGTTTATGGTAAGGCTTGTCACTTGCCCGTTGAACTAAAGCATAAGGCATATTGGGCAATTCAAAACTCAACCTTGATATGGCCTTGGCGGGTGAGAAGAGAATGCTTCAATTGCACGAGCTTGAAGAGTTCCGTTTCCATGCTTATGAAAATGCAAAATTGTATAAGGAACGGACAAAGAAGTGGCATGACAAATGTTGAACCCCAAAAATTACCCTTTCTTAAGAAAAGATAGGTTTCGGGTATATTTCAACAATGTGGGACTCCAAAGGTGACACGACCCGAAATCCGGTTAGGCCGTGCGGGCACCCGACATCCTTCCCTAGACCCGTCGGGCGAACCCTTACCAATTAAATTAGGCAAATAAATATAATTCAATTCATTAATAAGAACAAGGCTTAAAAAAAACACTGACATACTGATACCTCTAAGCTGTACAAAAGAAATTACAGCTGACTACCCAACATACTAGGTTTAGGGTTATCCAGACCAGACATCTAAGAGTACAAAAGAAGACAAATACCTCCTGAAGGGAGCAAAATGCAACTGAAATAATAACCAACAAACTGGTGGCCATCCGGAATAAAAGCTGGCTCACCCTAACAGCTGAAGTCGTCTTCGCTCCTTCACAACGTGGCGAACTCAATCCTGGAGCGAACCTGCCGAAACGAAATAGATAGAAAAAGAAACAAACAACAAACAAGGGTGAGTCAAAAGGACTCAATAAGTGGGGCAGACTAGCCACCTCAAAGAATAGGATAGCTAGCCAGGGAGAAGAAACAGATAAACCAAATTTCTTTTATTTAAATTATAAAAAGGTAGAGCCAGATAACAACCGAAAACACGTAAGAAACTTATAAACTCAACCAAGGATGCGTGCCAGAAACATAACAACAAATAAGAAATGCACATATAAGCAGGACAATAGTTATGTACCACAAGTTTACACAATGGTATGAAATAAAATGAAATAAAATGAAGTGAGATGAAATATGATGCGAAGGGTCACATGTGCCCGTAATCCCATCCCGAAGCGGAATACTCCTGCATTCGAGGGGAATCCAATCTGATAACCAACTGGAGCGGAATACTCCTGCTCCTGGGGCGGAATACTCCTGCACCCGATATAATATAAACCAGAGGCGGAATACTCCTGCACTCTCCTGGGGCGGAATACTCCTGCACCCGATATAATGTAAAGCTGAGGCGGAATACTCCTGCACTCAATATCTGACATAAGAGCGGAATACTCCTGCTCTTGGGGCGGAATCCTCCTACCCTCAATGTGATACAATGGAGCGGAATACTCCTGCTCCTGGGGCGAAATACTCCTGCCCTCAATATGATATGCAATGTAATGCATATGAATGCAATGTGATGCAATAACCCTTCACCGGCGCGGGACTCTCATCGACAACCGGGAAGTAGATGCCAACTCACAGCCAGGGTACAATGCTCAAATCCTCAATACAATACCAACAATAGGACATAACATATAATATATAATATAAATCCAAAGCTAAGGCGTAATGAGTACGCCTATCGGCAGCTACACACGTAAGGAATACGTGGTAGAAAATCCACGAGGCCAGGTGCCTCCAAAGAAATGGATATAAACACTTACCTCTCTCAAAAGTTAGCATTGCGACCAACAACCGCGTTATTTTTGAATGCATTGCCAAACGATCCCACTGTGATCAATAAGCAGAAAAATATATCACATTAGGCTAAAGGCTTCATCCCTCACATCGTAGGGCAATCCAGGTAGGAACATGATACCCTATTCGCATACGCGATACGCAGGCCAGGCCTATATACAGGGTTTAAGGCCACATAACCAAATCCCAAATAAATTATATTTATAAGTTGCCAATAACTCACTGAGCACGAATACATAATCAATTTCATTATCGGGGTCCATTTGACCCTTTAAACTATCAATTTACGTCATTAGGGCGATGTCTAATATTTCTATTTTTACCGCAAAAATATATTTAAACACACGTAATAAACTCAAATACTATATTAGGATCATTATCTGAAGGTTTCAGGGTGAAAATTCTACTTTTTCCCGGACCCTTTTCTCATTTTCTGGCATTTTTCTTCCTTACCGCGTTTTGTCATTCTCTCTGTTTCTGAATCTTCTTCTTCTTACTGAATACATAATCAGATATGCTCAATAGCATATATGTATGCCACCGCCCTTCATTAATCCATTTTGTCCTTTTTTGAATTTTGTCTTTTTCCTTTTTTCTTTTTTTTTTTTTTAATTTTTCTTTTCGCGATGAAAATTAAAACGGAACCCTACGATATTCGAAATAATTCCAACTTTTGCATACAAGTTATACAAAATATATGTAGCATACTCGCGAAGGCGGATCTCAAATCAGACTCCCGAAACTCAAGATACGAATTTAAATGAAAAGAAGTCAAATTATTTAACTTTCGGCATTTTAGCGGAAACTAGCCGAACAACATCGAAATTCACTTTCGAAAGTTCACAAAAGTCATAAATAATTATACGAACCCAACGACGCTTTCGGATTTCGAATCGGAGCTCATTCGGCAAAAACCGAGCTCGAAAATCTCCTTTTAATATTAATTGCCAATAAAATCTGAAACCTTCTTCCGATGCCTACCAAACGAGGTCTAATTTAGCCCAAATTTTGCAGACATGTCCTAATGGACATTACGAATATTTTAAAATTATCGGCACGCCAATCGGAGTCCTAGCTTCCGAAACGACTGACCGAGGTCGTTTCATTCTCCTCCACTTAAACTCTCGTTCGTCCTCGAACGAGCCTAAATCTAAAGCAAGATTTACGCAGATAACAAGAGAACTTGCACAACCTTCATAAACTACTCCACGGACATGATCTCATAATTACAGAATCAGAGTTATGACATGCACATCAAACCCTTGGATAAAAACATAGCTGGATAATATCATAACGTCATTGCCCAAGTTATTCTGACTAAACCGATCCTTCCTCGATCACGAGAGGAGAATTCTGCATTTTCGAAGCAAAGATATACGAAACTCTGGATGGACTAACATGATTCAGCCGAGAATCACCTTTTCGATATACCTTTCGATATAGAACAAGTCGATGAAACAAAGAATTAGCTTACGCTTGATGTAATAGGGGGAACTTTTGAAGTACCTTGTCAGTACATATTATAGAAGATTTGATGCAAGCTATATTATTTTTACAAACACACTAGGCAACATCTCAGTTGATGTTAGTGTTGTTCCGCAAGCTCCTTGTGGGAATGTAGTTACTCATATCCTAATGTATGTCAAAGGTTCATCTGAACAGGGTCTATATATAAGGATAAGGATCAGGCAAATACTTCTGGATAGTATGATGCAGACCAGGAATGATCTTCAGACTGAACATCTCCCTCAGGGTATTGTCTTTGGATTGGAATTATTATGACTTGAAAAAGTAAATATAAAAGATACATGTAGTTGGACTTTCAGCTAAGGCAGAATACCAGCTTCAAAGTTGATTACATGAGCACTTACAACGCTAAAGTAACTTCTCAAAGAGTTGAGGTGTGAAAGAGATATATATACCAATGATGGATTATCGACAAGCTGGACTAGACCTTTAACTCTAAATTTTCATGAAGTAAAACAGCGTCAGTATGAGGATCCAGTTCTAGTTGAATACAGACAGATAGCCCAAAGAAAACCGAAGTCACCACACAGGGTTACTACTGACGGTGTTCTCATGTATAAAGATAGACTTTGTGTTCCTGATGTTGCAGATTTACGTGGACAAATTATGATAGAGGCACATTATTCTAAATACACTATTCATCCAGGTTCGATTAAGATGTACCATGATCTTAAGCAGATTTATTGGTAGGACGGAATGAAGTGTGACATAGCAGAATTTGTGGCTCAATGTTCTAATTGCCAGAAAGTTAAAGTGGTGTCATCTTTCCAGAATTTATGCTTTCAGCAAATAGGTACGTATATATGATCAAGTTGCCACCTTATCTCTGTTGCTAATAGATTATTAGTGGGTTTAGCAATGATCGACACTCATTGTAGATTTCTGTCGTGGCCTTACTTTGGGTCGTGAGAAAAGTGGTATCAACACCTCAGAGATTTAACATTACCATTCAGTATTTGGATGAAGACTCCTCCACTTAAAGCACTAACTCATGCAGCCATTTGAATAGGAATAATCATCCTCGCACAGCCTACTGGACTAAAGAGGATTTAGCTAAAAGCTGAACGTAGGCAGACCTAAGCTACCAACTACCCTTTCGAGTTGCCAAATAGCTGCAACTCTCAAGTTCACAACTCCATACCTTTGTCGTAAAAACCACCGCCTGATGGACTGTACTTCTATATAAAAATTTCGACAGAGTTTCCCCTGAAACTAGATGATCCGCAAAACAGAACCAGCACTATACTATACATGGGAATGGGTACCCGGATAAACTGATAACATAAACATGTTAAACGGATAACCAGATGAGACAACTGGATAACATGACAAATCCGCAGATAGAATGTCTGGACAGCACCACTGTCCTGATTTTCAACCTAAACAATAATATGCTTACCCGGTTACCTTGACATGCACTCTGGCTCAACACAGGGGACATCATAATAGGTTACTGACCGCCTAAGTTCACCAGTGCCGAACAAATAAGAGATGACAACGAACTGAGGATAGAAATAATTAGAGCTTCAGGAAGCTCATCTTCTTATTGCTTGGCTACCAGAGCTAGACTATTTGCGAGTCAAAGTAGCCCAAGAATCGCAATTAAAGAAACAAATATTAAATGAGCTTTATGGAACAACATCCAAGCCAATTTGACCTCCCAATAAAAAGGAAACTTTGACAATTTACCATAAACTTTTTTTTTTTTTTTTTTTATAACCCAAACAAGCTCATAGGATAACATGACTCTACTAGCTCCTCGAACCAAGAGGAGATAGGTAGATTGAATATTACTTATCAGTTTACACCGGAAGAAACCATGACACTCTCTTATGGTGATGAACTAGAATCCCATCATCCAACCAATACGGAATTCCGAAAAGAGAGGTAGACTGACTTGACATTATAATAGAAGGTGGCACAATAGGATGCTAAGTAAACAATAGCGACACTCACTGTCAAATTTCTTATGTTTAGACCAGATAAATTAATAGGGGCTCATAAATGCCAGGAATAAATCGTATCAGAAACTCACCCCTCTACCGCAACCAATTCTTAATTACGACAATATCCAAGGAAACCGTCGAAACATGATAAGACACACCATTTCCAGATCGATCGGAAAGATAAATCTTACTTACAGATAAGGGAAGAAGAAACACACGGGCCTACTACATCGGATGCCTCAGCATCCTGCCAGACTGGCAGTTCATAAAACTGCCTTTGCGGCTGAACTAAGCCGCTACACTGATAATTACTTCTAGAAGAACCACTACCACTGCGCTCTCAACCTCTACTGGATGGTGGCATTTCTCTGATTAATTAAAATTTACATGAAATTCCTGCGACTGTGCAGGTGCCTGAGGGCAAGAAGAAGGACGATTGTCTACTTGCTGGAGTAAGGAAAAACTCCTCAAAGGATAACCAGACTCATGACAGTGATAACACCCTTTTCCCTGAAAATGGTAGCTGGAAAGATTGTCGATAGCTATAAAGAGAAAAACTGGGTCGAATCTTGATGAACTACTTGCACACTTTGAGAATCACGCTCTACAAGCTGAGATAACCTGGAAGGTGACTTCAAAAAATAATCAGAACACTTACCTCCAAATGAGGTACCATGGTTGCCCACCAGGGCCACGAGATTTCTTGCTCTCCCGCTCTAACTTACGGTATGCCTCGAGCCTTCGAGCAATATCAACAACAATATCAAATGAAATCCCGACCTCAATCTCTCGAGCCATCTGGGATCTCAAGGAAAAAGAAAGGTCATCAATAAATCTTTGAATCTCTCGAAAGGCTCATGAACTAGTTCAAATGCATATTCGGCCATTTTATGGAATTCAATCTTATATTCTGAAACACCAACAGGCTAACCGACAGACTACCCTGTCCAATCCACTTGAACTGACAACATTTTTCATCTTGTTAGCTACTCGAAAGGAACTTTTCCACGAACCTAGAAGAAAAATCGAACCACGTTAGCTAATAAAAGAGAGGCCCACCAATTCAAGGCTGGACCCCTGAAACTGGAAAGAAGAATAATCAACACCATACCGCTTGATATAATCAAAAGCCTGAAGGACACGCTGGCATTATTTTATTTTTAAAAAAAATCACGAGGTTTATCTGATGCATTGCTTAAGAATATCGGAAGGTTCAACCGCGTAAAATAATGCAACCTCTTTAGGCACTCGGATCGAACTGATACCTCGGCTAGCTAACCAGCCAGAACAATTAGAGGCACAACACATGCTGCCTCCGAAACATACTTTATTGCGGCAACATTAAGAACCGGAATAGGAGCTCCCTGAAATCGAACGTCTCCATTTGCGGCAACCTGATAGGCTGCCTAACGAATAATAGGTTCTTGCGGTATCTGCGTCACCAAGATTCTCGTAAAGCATCGTTGAGAACCAAGGGAATCACAAGGCCCTGCTCCCTAGTCCATCGCGAGCTCGTACAGCTGGCACCTCCGTAACTAGATCGTCAGCACAATAAAAAACTCTCGGGGCTTCATCAGTACTAGCCCTACGCTAGACTACTTCGTTTTTAGCTCAAACCGTTTACTGATTTATTGCGTGAGGGTTCACAATTACCACGACCGAATTAACGAAAATACTTTTGCATCTTAGACCGACGGAAGATCAGAAAAAAAAAGAAGTGAAACTTCCTAAATGCCATCATAGCCCCTCGTAGATAAGTACGGACGACTACGTACCCATCAGCGAGACTCTACTAGACACTGTCTTAGTCTGGATAGACACTAAACTGGGCTCTGATACCAACTGACACGACCCGAAATCCGGTTAGGCCGTGCGGGCACCCGACATCCTTCCCTAGACCCGTCGGGCGAACCCTTACCAATTAAATTAGGCAAATAAATATAATTCAATTCATTAATAAGAACAAGGCTTATAAAAAACACTGACATACTGATACCTCTAAGCTGTACAAAAGAAATTACAGCTGACTACCCAACATACTAGGTTTAGGGTTATCCAGACCAGACATCTAAGAGTACAAAAGAAGACAAATACCTCCTGAAGGGAGCAAAATGCAACTGAAATAATAACCAACAAACTGGTGGCCATCCGGAATAAAAGCTGGCTCACCCTAACAGCTGAAGTCGTCTTCGCTCCTTCACAACGTGGCGAACTCAATCCTGGAGCGAACCTGCCGAAACGAAATAGATAGAAAAAGAAACAAACAACAAACAAGGGTGAGTCAAAAGGACTCAATAAGTGGGGCAGACTAGCCACCTCAAAGAATAGGATAGCTAGCCAGGGAGAAGAAACAGATAAACCAAATTTCTTTTATTTAAATTATAAAAAGGTAGAGCCAGATAACAACCGAAAACACGTAAGAAACTTATAAACTCAACCAAGGATGCGTGCCAGAAACATAACAACAAATAAGAAATGCACATATAAGCAGGACAATAGTTATGTACCACAAGTTTACACAATGGTATGAAATAAAATGAAATAAAATGAAGTGAGATGAAATATGATGCGAAGGGTCACATGTGCCCGTAATCCCATCCCGAAGCGGAATACTCCTGCATTCGAGGGGAATCCAATCTGATAACCAACTGGAGCGGAATACTCCTGCTCCTGGGGCGGAATACTCCTGCACCCGATATAATATAAACCAGAGGCGGAATACTCCTGCACTCTCCTGGGGCGGAATACTCCTGCACCCGATATAATGTAAAGCTGAGGCGGAATACTCCTGCACTCAATATCTGACATAAGAGCGGAATACTCCTGCTCTTGGGGCGGAATCCTCCTACCCTCAATGTGATACAATGGAGCGGAATACTCCTGCTCCTGGGGCGAAATACTCCTGCCCTCAATATGATATGCAATGTAATGCATATGAATGCAATGTGATGCAATAACCCTTCACCGGCGCGGGACTCTCATCGACAACCGGGAAGTAGATGCCAACTCACAGCCAGGGTACAATGCTCAAATCCTCAATACAATACCAACAATAGGACATAACATATAATATATAATATAAATCCAAAGCTAAGGCGTAATGAGTACGCCTATCGGCAGCTACACACGTAAGGAATACGTGGTAGAAAATCCACGAGGCCAGGTGCCTCCAAAGAAATGGATATAAACACTTACCTCTCTCAAAAGTTAGCATTGCGACCAACAACCGCGTTATTTTTGAATGCATTGCCAAACGATCCCACTGTGATCAATAAGCAGAAAAATATATCACATTAGGCTAAAGGCTTCATCCCTCACATCGTAGGGCAATCCAGTTAGGAACCTGATACCCTATTCGCATACGCGATACGCAGGCCAGGCCTATATACAGGGTTTAAGGCCACATAACCAAATCCCAAATAAATTATATTTATAAGTTGCCCATAACTCACTGAGCACGAATACATAATCAATTTCATTATCGGGGTCCATTTGACCCTTTAAACTATCAATTTACGTCATTAGGGCGATGTCTAATATTTCTATTTTTACCGCAAAAATATATTTAAACACACGTAATAAACTCAAATACTATATTAGGATCATTACCTGAAGGTTTCAGGGTGAAAATTCTACTTTTTCCCGGACCCTTTTCTCATTTTCTGGCATTTTTCTTCCTTACCGCGTTTTGTCATTCTCTCTGTTTCTGAATCTTCTTCTTCTTACTGAATACATAATCAGATGTGCTCAATAGCATATATGTATGCCACCGCCCTTCATTAATCCATTTTGTCCTTTTTTTGAATTTTGTCTTTTTCCTTTTTTCTTTTTTTTTTAATTTTTCTTTTCGCGACGAAAATTAAAACGGAACCCTACGATATTCGAAATAATTCCAACTTTTGCATACAAGTTATACAAAATATATGTAGCATACTCGCGAAGGCGGATCTCAAATCAGACTCCCGAAACTCAAGATACGAATTTAAATGAAAAGAAGTCAAATTATTTAACTTTCGGCATTTTAGCGGAAACTAGCCGAACAACATCGAAATTCACTTTCGAAAGTTCACAAAAGTCATAAATAATTATACGAACCCAACGACGCTTTCGGATTTCGAATCGGAGCTCATTCGGCAAAAACCGAGCTCGAAAATCTCCTTTTAATATTAATTGCCAATAAAATCTGAAACATTCTTCCGATGCCTACCAAACGAGGTCTAATTTAGCCCAAATTTTACAGACATGTCCTAATGGACATTACGAATATTTTAAAATTATCGGCACGCCAATCGGAGTCCTAGCTTCCGAAACGACTGACCGAGGTCGTTTCAAAAGGGCTTTCTTTGGAGTCGCCACCTAATTTAAGGATTATTAGGAACCTAAGTTAACTAAAGAGTGCAATTTAACCTTTATTTTAAAAAAAAGAAAATTAAATTAAAATCAGAGATTCTTAGGTAAGTGGTTCTATTAAATTCGAAAGAAGGTCCCTTGCGGGAGCACTTTCGAAAATCCGCTAAATGCGGCTAATCCGGCGGTTTTCACGAATTTGTTAAGGATAAGAAAACATAAAGTTAATTTTAAATGAGGATAATAGAAATGATATAAATAAGATAAGATTTTGATTATGCCGATACTTAGATAAATAAATGACCCAATTTAAGATTAATTAAATGGATAATGAAATAATGATCAATTGATTAATTAATAGAATAAGTAAAGGTTAAATGAAGTTAGATAATTAAATAAAACAAACTAGATAAATAATTGGATAATAATAAAGGATTAATTAATTGATTGAATAAATAAATAGAAAAATAAATAACTTAATTAAATAAATGAATACTTATCAATTTTAATTAAATAAAGGAGTAAATGAATAATAATAGATTAATTAAGTAAATAAATATTCAATGGATTAAATAGATGATTAATTGAAATTAAATAAATTAGATTAAGTAAATAAATAAATAATGGATTAAAATTTAATTAATTAACTAAATAAATAAATTCGATTAAATAAATAAATAATTGAATATTAATATAATCAATAAATAAATAATTCAAATGCAAATTATGACGAAGGTACGATTTTAATCGAATTTTATTTGCACTCATTAATTGACAAATGATTCTAAACATCTATAAATAAATTGGCGATTCGCAAAGAAATGATACAAAGCATTCATATAAAAAGAATAATTTAAGTAATTTACAATAATTATTCACAATTCAAATACCATTTCTATTCTACGGAGCTCCTAAATATGCTTTTCTAAAGGGGACGGGAAAGAAGGAGTTTAGAAGGTAGAACCCGGATGACAAACTCAATATTGAGCCTTGAACTTTGTGATTCTCATTTTTTGTTTCTTACATTTTCGGGGATATCAAGTCCCGAAAATGCGAAGCGGAGCAGATAACTTCAAATGCAAACAGTCGTCCCAATTTGTGAGTTTTAATCAACTCGTTCCCGAGAGTGTATTATGCAAAAGAAAAAAAAGATAAAGATTAACACATGCTAAATACATAATTCACATGTATAGGAACAAGAAATGCAGCAAGCAGACGAACGATCTATCTACCAAGTCAACCTTAGGGCCAAAGGATACTTTAATTAATCAAGCCAATTGGGAGACATTTAATCTCTTTAAAACTAATTTCAAGAATTGAGAAATGGACATGAGAGTAACAAACAGAGAAGCGCCAAACTGTATGAACAAGCTTACTAAAAAATAAATCAACTGCACATTTTTTTCTTAGTATTTCCTGGGCAATCAGTGACACAAGCCAATAAACAACAAAGATATAGATTCTATGATATGAACAAAGATCAAACCAATTTAAGCCTTTAGCTGCATTAAGGGCTTAACAAGATAGAAATTTCCACTATAGCAACTAATGTAAGACATACCAAATGTGCTAGGAATAAACTTAATCACAAGTTCGCTTTTATAACCACTTCATACCATTAACACGAGTAGAAGCAACAAGTTTTACTAAATGATGGACAAAGACAAGGCTGGAAGGACGAAGATATGCAGAAATACTTGGCTAACAGGGAGGCCAACGAACATTCACCAACTACTCATCCAGAACACCCCAAGCAACACAAAATAAAATCAAGCTTCACTGTTAGGCTATTTAAGGAAGAAAACTAATTTAAACATGCAACCCTGAAGTACACTATTTCGGATCAAAGAAAGGAGCAGGTAATGAAACAAATTTAACATAATCAAACAAAAGAAACGACTTCAGATGCCCAGATTTCTATCCTTGGGGGAATCAGCAACTAGAACTCACACTACTCACAAAGACACCTACCGGAATACTACACGAACATCCCCTTCAACTCCTTCTATTTACAGACATTTCAACCAGACAGAAGCAGGACTGAACACATACATTTCTGGACATCAAACAGCCCCTCAACTCACACAAGAAACTCCTGCTCACTCCCTGAACCCTGCACCCTCAAACTCACAGAAACTGAACATTCTTGCAAACAAACCAAAATCAAACCGAGACCTGAACACTCCTAACTTCTAACTGAACCCTCTTACCAACCAACAGACATCCCAAAACAAACACCTCCAGCTCCTATACTAACTACAACCTCCTATAGATCCCACAAACTCACAGACCACATGAACCTCCTCCTAACAATCTGCAACTAAACACATCCTCCTGAGCTCCCTCTTAAACTAACAATACACCTCTAAAGCACCCTGGAAACAAAACCAACCCTTTGCACCTTTTCAAAACCTCCTGCTAACAAAACATGACAACTGAAAACTCCCTCACAACTCACTGCACTTTCCCTGCTCTTAACAAACTCAATACTCAAACTCCCGGCATCAACCAAACTTGAAAGAGTAACAGAAAGAAGCATGAAATTTAGAGAGAAACTAACACCTATAATGGAAAACTAATTCAATCTTAGCTTTACTTAAACAGCCATTACCATTTAGACTAGGTTAAATTTATATAACAAAAGACACGATATTTTGACTCGAATGAAATTTGCCGAGAACAAAATGAACTTTTATGATTCATACAGTAGAAAAATACATTCTTTAAGCAAGGTTCACAAACTATATTCCGACATCATTTTTCACTCATAGGCTAGCATCAGAACTAAAAAAAAATGTAGAGTACTTCACTGCTAACAGGCATGATCAAGAACAGACATTATTCCAGACAAATAAACTTACTAAAAGTGTACAAAATAAGCTATTACCTCGCTAGGGGCAGTGAAGTGGGGAGCGGACCTGAAGCGAGTGACTCGAACTAAAGCGACTCGATGATGCTAACTTGATAATAATATTCTTCAACTCGGAACAATAACGATGAAACTATATGTATATTTTATACTAAAAGAAGACTGAGCAAAACCCTTTCTATATGTTGTTGCCGTTTTCATTACCCAGCCCCTAGAACCCCCCCAAAAATGAAAGAATAAATCATATATATACCTCGCCTTAGGGTTTCGGATTTTTCTCAATTTCCCAAATCGACCCCTGATTTTTTTCCGTTTCCTTTTAAGACAAGGATGAAATAGTCTAATCCCTTTAGGGATCGTACCATTTCATCTTTATCCTGAGGGAAATTAACGTTAGAATGCCTTTGACGGCTCGGATCAAAAGCTCACTCAAAATGCACGGACGAGATTGGTGAAGCTTTGTACTGGTGAGAGAGACCAAGGATACCAGCTGGAACAAGATTATTTGTCCAGCATGTTGATCGTACGGAGAAGATGAGGGCTTTGGGTCGGGTTTAGGGAGAAACGGGTCGCGGGTAATGAACTGGGTTGGGAAATTGGAACTGATGGGTGTAGGGGAATTATAGGTTGGTATATAAGGGGTTTGCATGGGTGGGTCACAATTGAGGCTGCGCATTTCGTTTTTAGCCCTTTTCTATTGAAATTCAATTGTTTTTCCTTTTTACTTTCAATTTTAACCTTAATTACAACCCTTCCATAATAAATTATTAATTTGAATAATTTCGGGACAAAATTCGGTGTCAACAGCTGTCCCTCTTTACCGGGAAAAGGATGAAAGAGTTTTTTGGGTAAAGAAGTTGACGGGAAACCAATTTTGTCCCGATAAAACCAAGACTTTTGATTTCACGTACCAAAAGACGAGGCTTATGGACATGGCCGAACTCCGGTTTTCGAGTTACCTACATATCTCGGGCTGAAAGAGAATCAGGCCATATGTAGTTCAACGACACTTAGACACGAAAACTCGCACGATTGATTGAAAAAGACGCACGAATAGGAAAGAATTCAAACTGACCCCTAATCTGGAATGAAAGATTAGGTAAGAATTTGCTTGTTCGAGTGCGATTCTTCAGATCCTCGTTGACGAGTCTAGCTCATATCAACGATTGCCCCAGTTCACTGCTAAGAAAAAGTTCCACGTTATGCTCCAAATGCTGCTGCGGTATGGCCAAAATTCTTTAAAGACTTAACAAACGGTAAGCGAGCAACTGCTAATAAACTATAATAATTGGAATAAGAAATAAATAAAGGGATAATATAAAATTATAAATGCAGGTTGCGATATCATCAATAAGTTCTTCCTTCGGCTAACTGACGAGATGCTCCGCCTGGAGAACCTCTAAGCTGATCATTATTCAATATTGCATGACAACCGACATCGCGAAACACTCCGAAAGCGGTGCTTCATCCGACTTGTCTTAGACTATCATCTACTTGAAAGAAACCTGCATATCCTGTTTGTGGGTGGAAGGACCCGAGATATCCTATTTGTGGGTGGAAGAACCCAAAGTATCCTATTTGTGGGTGGAAGGACCCGAGATATCCTATTTGTGGGTGGAAGGACCCAAATATCCTATTTGTGGGTGGAAGGGCCCAATATATCCTATTTGTGGGTGGAAGGACCCAGATATCCTATTCGTGGGTGGAAGGACCCGAGATATCCTATTTGTGGGTGGAAGAACCCGATATATCCTATTTGTGGGTGGAAGGACCCAAATATCCTATTTGTGGGTGGAAGGACCCAAATATCCTATTCGTGGGTGGAAGGACCCGAGATATCCTATTTGTGGGTGGAAGGACCCAAAATATCCTATTCGTGGGTGGAAGGACCCAAAGTATCCTATTTGTGGGTGGATAAACCCTGATATCCTATTTGTGGGTGGAAGGACCCAGATATCCTATTTGTGGGTGGAAGGACCCCAAATATCCTATTTGTGGGTGGAAGAACCCAAGATATCCTATTTGTGGGTGGATAAACCCTGTATCTTGCAAAATCTGAAATCGTCTGGCCTGTGCTGGTGATGCGATAATCGATCAAAAGCTAAAATAGAGTTGTTCTGCATATGCGATAAGGCAAATATTCTTCGAGGAACTAATAGTTGCGAGTTCTTCTCGTTTCGCTGCTTGAGATTTCTGCATTCAAAGAAAAATTGTAAGTACTATAAAATTTCTGGGAAGTCGCGACACTTTGCATTGCTCCTTCCACCTTGATGCTGAACTTTGCAGTAAATACAAAATTTGCCCCTGTTTAATCAAAGAACAATTGTTAGTTTTTGATCAAATAACGGTTGGCTTGTTTGAACACCTAATTTGGCTTCAAATCTGCATTTTCTTGCATGGCAATCAAATGTGTTGTTGTTGCGAAAATCTGACATTCTTGAAACTCTTCTCTTTGCACAAGATAAACCATCTATAACTGCTTTGGCTTGGGTTATTTGGGAATAAACGAAATTTCATTGATTTTTGGGACTAAGCCCAATAAAGGTAGCAAAACATAACGTAGTTCATTACAACCAGGATGAATAAAGTTGCAACAGAGTAGTTAAAACATAAGATAGTCGGGCAATAAAATGTCATTCCAGGCTGCAAAATACGGTCTTTGCAGTCTTCTTAGCTTGCAAACCGCCTCTTCTTTGAATATCTTGGGGCTGATGCCTCGCCTTTAACAAAAATTGTGCCTGGGGGAGGAATGTCGTAATAACCACTTAATGGATCTTCTTGCACTATTATTTTGCCATTATCAATAAAGCTTTGAATTTTGTATCTCAAGCCACTGCATTCTTCAGTGTCATGACCTTGGATATTTGAATGATAAGCACAATGCTTTAATGGATCAAAATGTGGAGGCAAGTGCTTGGGAATTGTTCCTTTCCTTGGTTGCAAAAGTCCTTCAGCTTGCAATTTTTCAAATATGCTACTCACAGACTCTTCTAAAGGAGTGAATGTACGAGGTCTAAACTTCTTCGTGCTTTGATGACCAGATGGTGCCTGATGAGATCGATGCTGGCGACTTGAATTTTGCATATCATGATTGTAGTGCACTTGCGAAGGCTGAGAGTCTTGAATATTTTCAGGTGCATCAGAACAATTGAAAACTGGCATTGTAGTGTCATAGTCAATCGACCTCCCGGTTTGAAACTTTTCTTCCAAAATCTTTGCATACCGGATTAGACTGGGAAAATCCTTTAAATTGGCAAAAAGTAGCTTTTCATAAAATAGGCCTTCTTGAAGGTCAATGAAAGTTGCTATCAGCTCATCTTCAGGCAATGGAGGATGCATCTTAGAAGCCTCTAGCCTCCATCTCACAGCAAATTCTGCAACAGACTCGTGCGGCATCTTCTTGATTTTGCACATATTAATTAGATAAGGATCTCTTACTATGTTGAACTTGTATTGTTCCACAAAGTCTCGAGCCATGTCTTCCCATGTGTGCCATTTGGTAAAATCCTGTTTAGTATACCATGCAAGTGCCATTCCTGATAAACTCTGAATAAACAATCTCATACGCAAAGCTTCATCCTTGCCAATTCCAATTAATCTGCTGCAATAATCTTTCAGATGTGCATAGGGGTCCCCTTTTCCATTGAAAGTGCTAAACTTTGGTATCTTGTACCCACTTGGAAGCTCAATGTCCGGGTGAATGCATAAGTCTTCATAGCAGAAGCTCTGAATATTCCTAGAGCGCAATTCTTTTTGCATGATCTTTCTCAAAATCTGTTCATCCATATTATGAGGATAAGTTGTCTCAACTTCCTTCTCATGCAATTCTGGTGAACGCACTATCAATTGATTTGATTGACTCCCCACAGCAGGCATATTGATAAATGGTGGTTGGTATAAAGTTGCTGCTTGCCAAGCATTTGGATTGGTAATATATTCTTGTGGGATTTGTGGATATATAGTATGTATAGGCATTTGGTAATTAGGCATTGTTAAGTAAGGTGGATTGGAGGTAAAGCTTGTATTGGGCAAAGGTTTACTAGTATTGACAAAGTTGATAATCCGATTCCTTTGGACCACATGTTCTTCAACATCATCATTTTGCGCTTGCAAGATACCCATACCAGAACTGGTTGCCTGAAGCTGCTTTGCCATGTTATTTTCTCCTTGATGCAGATTTTCAGCCATTTCAGTGTTCAACGCAAGCCAACCTTTAACAAATGAATTCTACACATTGAACAAAAGCAAGTTAATACGTAAAATGATAATGCATGCATAAAATTTCAAACGTAACATAGGCCATTAGGCCGAATGGATGGGACCAAAATCCCGACTCAGCACATGAGTAAAATATTTAAGAGTTCGAAACTCAATGATTAATAAAATTTGATTTTTCAAGACGCGAATTGAGAAAAACAACTTTGAAAGTTTTTACAAAATTAGTATGCGTGCTAGACCATTTTGACACAAATTGCTAAAATGGTCGGCTTATTTTGAACATCAATGCTTTGCTCGGCTATCGATTCTCATTTGTCGCACAACAATCTGTACCAATTCATAGAAAACCTGCTTCTGATAACTATGAAATCAACATCAATGTCTTCAATTTTCCTTTGTACAATTTTGGCCCAGTTATAACTTCAACATCTCAACTTGCTTTGCGAAATTGCCCTAGTTATGACTTCAACATTTCAAAAAATTGCCCCAGTTATGACTTTCAAAACTTCAAACTGCTTATCAAAAGCTGCCCTGGTTGCAATTTCCCATGTCTTCTACTTGCTTTGCAAAATTTGCCCCAGTTTCTATCTTTGGGAAAATTAAAATTTAAATACTAAAGGGTCGAGCCCGATGGAGGAGCCTACGTATCCCTCCTTGGGAATCAGACCGTGCATAGTTCTGCTAACATAGAAGAGATTTTCCAAATGATGGTGTAACCGAAACTCGATATGAGTTGCCTACGCTTCCCGCCTTGGGAAACCGGTTACAGTAGTTTGCTTACATAGAAATAAATTCAAACATTCATAATTTGATATTCTTTCTTTTCTTTCAACAAAACTTAACAAAAGAAAATTACAATAGCTACTTCCTACTAATGCAAATAAACTAACTTCTGCTTCTGCAACTCTACTGCTTTTCTGGAACTTGATAGGTGCCTAAATGTCCTTCTTCGAGGAAACTCCATTTGCATATGGAAAGATTGCGATAAAAGGTTCGTCAGTGTCATTTGTAGGTAGAATTTTGACCTGGCCAGAACTAATCAAGGTCTCAACTTTCTGCTTAAATAAAGTGCATTCTTCAATAATATGCCCCTGCATCCCTGAATGGTAAGCACAAAATTTTCCCAAATTGTCAGGCTTATGTGACCAATATGGCTTTGATTCTATAGGATGTACCAAATTGAATCCCTTGAGCCTCTCAAACAATCTTGTGTAAGATTCTGGGAGCCGTGTGTATGCGAAAACAGATCTTTTGGCGCGGTTTGACTGTGAACTTGGATTGACAATTACTTGCATGTGTGCACTAGGTACCCTTGCTATGACTGGCAAAGGTTTTGACATGACAGCTTTTCCTTTGTCTTTGGACTGTGCCTCAACCAATTCACACTTTCTCTTGTCAGAAATTATTGCAATAGGCTCTTCTTGAAGCTCTACAGATTTTCTTTTTAGTGGATTGCCCCTTGCAAAGGTTAGGTTCGGGAGTTCGTACTGCTTGACAAAGTTACGAGCTAAGTCATCCCATGTGAATCGCTTTCCAAGGTCTTGTAGTGCAAACCACGTTAAAGCCGGCCCCGCGAGCGTCTTAACAAATAACCTCAACTTGATTCCATTGCTTTTTCCAAATATTGCCACCCAATCAGTGAATGCTTTCAAATGATCATGAGGATTTCCTATCCCATCATACACTGGTGGATCAACCACGTCAAGAACATTCACATTTTCTTTTTCTGCTTCACCTAAGCCTGCTTGAGATGGTAGAGTATTCTCACCTATCATTGTGCCATTACTCTTTTTAGCCCTAGGAAGCCCTTCCCCGTTGCTTTTCTCATTGCTCGTCTTTGAGAAGCTACCAAATTCCTTTTCCAACAGGAATGCATGCAAATTAGGGAACTGCTGAGCATCACACTCAAATGTCGGAGCTACTTGCATTGTGGGAGGTGTAACAGTATAGATAGGAGCCACAGGAGCACTCGGTCCTGGGCTTGACACATTTCGCACTGGGTTGCGAGCATCCATGAGCGTGACAACCAATTCAGTAAGGCTATCAAGTCTCTTCTCCAAACTTGCTACAGTTGCTTCAAGCTTGTTAACCTTGTCTTGGTGGGATCCATCATTTCTAGTCAAGTCAATCACAGCAATTTGACGAGCCATAGGTCCTGATTTTGATGTTCAAATAATTAACCCTTTAGCAACGCATACCGAATTTAATAAAAATTTATTAAAGATGAAACTGACGGTTCAACTTATTCCAAAATGGATAAATTGAGACCGTACTGAAAAGACCCAAAATTTAGAGCAAGGCACTCATTTTGTTAAAGGAAACCAGATGCGAAAACACTTGTTTAACTCTGAAGTTATTTTCAAAAGGAAAACATACTTGCGAATACTTTAAATATGACGCTAAACAATATTTTGCAAAATGACAAGACTGGGGTTAAGATAAACAAAATAACATTTAAAAGACGTTTTAAAACAATGGTATGCATGAATTCAGATGATGGGTGAATAAACAACTTCATAGAGCGGTTAACTTTTACAGAAGATAGGTCGAAGTAACATAACTTTAAGCTTACCATACCGCCGAACAAATTCAATCACAGCGCAATCAATGCCAACAAATTTCGGGCAAGCAGCACATATTTAGCAAGTAATCGCTTATTAGACAGACAATTTGACATGTGGCAAACACAAGTAATTGAGCGTAAATAAAATGCAAACGCGTCCTACCCTGTAAGATGCCTCTTTTGTGCCAGAGGTGGGCCTAAGACGCGCAAACAAGTGGTAACGAAAAATAGTTCATGCCAGTTTTGAGCAATTCAGATTTAGAGTAAGCAATAAATAATAACAATAATTGATAACAATCAGATCTCCGCCTCGACATTTCAATTCCATTATCCCAACTAACTTCCAAAAATTGGTGTCAACTCGAAATTCTAACATAGCTTATGCTCTCCACAACATCTGCACAAAATTCGAAACTCAAATGCCTAAAACTTAAAACAATCCTCCCTACCTTTGCAAACATCCACACTCCTCCAGGCACAACTCCCAATTATTTTACAACATCCGAGGTGAAATTTCCAACTGCCTTAACAATACCAGACTGCAAATCATGAAAGGCGCCAATTGGCCTTTCAAGAATAAAACCTCACTGGTCCTCGGCTTTAGTCAAGCCTCTCAGCTTCCTAGGTTTTGCAAGGCTCACAGACCTCATTCATAGGGCTCCTCACTGGTCCTCGGCTTTAATCAAGCCTCTCAGTTTCCTAGGTAACCAAGACCGCACTGGTCTTCAAGGAGGGACCCCATTGATCGTTTATAGACATAGGGGCTTCACTCTCCTAGTATGCGACAAGCATACTTCATTCCATAAGAATTTGCAACTGGTTAGTCAACATGGGCCTGCACACACGCAAAGCCATTCACGAGAGGGACCCCACTGATCTTTTAAAGACACCAGGGGCTTCGCCTCTTAGATCTCACTATACCAGACCATCTCCAAAACACAAGCCAACCAAACCCGCCTAACTTTCCCCCCGACTACAATTCTACCTTGTTCACAAAAAATCTGCATTATGATCTCAATTCTGCTAAATTCTTCCATTTTCTGACCTAAAAGACAACATAGGAGACAAAATTCTAAATCTGATTTCGCTCAAAACATGGTTAGTACTGAGGATTCGTTATCACACAACACATAATATGCATTGTCGTTGGGTTCAAGAACCCGTTGACAAAAAGGCGGTTTCTTAATTCCTGGAAACGGTATCAAGGACCGGGTCCAAACTAAGGTGTATATGCATGCATGACCTAATCTCCTTCTAAGAGTGGGCTAACGGTTGAGGCTGATTCAGACCTATGCGGGATAGACCTGGCCTCACAACGCAGTAGAACTGGCCATGACAAAACCAAGCAATCTCAATATCCCGAACTAACTTTGGTGACACGAAAGAAGTTTCAAAGAGTGAGGTAAGGGCAATGCCCTTCCTGCATAACTACCCGTCAAGCGGGTGCCCCGTGATGAAATCGAGGAGGTGAAAGAGAATTGACAGGCTCCATGAGGGAGGAAATATGTACGGAATGCGGACTATGCACAAACAAAAACATGCTTCAATACATTCATTCACAACAATTAATTCTACGCATGCAAACAAACAAAGAGTTAAGCTAAGCATACATACAATCAACATATTTAAATCAAATTCGTGAAAATCTTTTGGTTAGAACCATTTGCGTATCCCCAGCGGAGTCGCCACGCTGTTGAACCCCAAAAATTACCCTTTCTTAAGAAAAGATAGGTTTCGGGTATATTTCAACAATGTGGGACTCCAAAGGGCTTTCTTTGGAGTCGCCACCTAATTTAAGGATTATTAGGAACCTAAGTTAACTAAAGAGTGCAATTTAACCTTTATTTAAAAAAAAGAAAATTAAATTAAAATCAGAGATTCTTAGGTAAGTGGTTCTATTAAATTCGAAAGAAGGTCCCTTGCGGGAGCACTTTCGAAAATCCGCTAAATGCGGTTAATCCGGCGGTTTTCACGAATTTGTTAAGGATAAGAAAACATAAAGTTAATTTTAAATGAGGATAATAGAAATGATATAAATAAGATAAGATTTTGATTATGCCGATACTTAGATAAATAAATGACCCAATTTAAGATTAATTAAATGGATAATGAAATAATGATCAATTGATTAATTAATAGAATAAGTAAAGGTTAAATGAAGTTAGATAATTAAATAAAACAAACTAGATAAATAATTGGATAATAATAAAGGATTAATTAATTGATTGAATAAATAAATAGAAAAATAAATAATCAAATAAATAACTTAATTAAATAAATGAATACTTATCAATTTTAATTAAATAAAGGAGTAAATGAATAATAATAGATTAATTAAGTAAATAAATATTCAATGGATTAAATAGATGATTAATTGAAATTAAATAAATTAGATTAAGTAAATAAATAAATAATGGATTAAAATTTAATTAATTAATTAAATAAATAAATTCGATTAAATAAATAAATAATTGAATATTAATATAATCAATAAATAAATAATTCAAATGCAAATTATGACGAAGGTACGATTTTAATCGAATTTTATTTGCACTCATTAATTGACAAATGATTCTAAACATCTATAAATAAATTGGCGATTCGCAAAGAAATGATACAAAGCATTCATATAAAAAAAAATTTAAGTAATTTACAATAATTATTCACAATTCAAATACCATTTCTATTCTACGGAGCTCCTAAATATGCTTTTCTAAAGGGGACGGGAAAGAAGGAGTTTAGAAGGTAGAACCCGGATGACAAACTCAATATTGAGCCTTGAACTTTGTGATTCTCATTTTTTTGTTTCTTACATTTTCGGGGATATCAAGTCCCGAAAATGCGAAGCGGAGCAGATAACTTCAAATGCAAACAGCCGTCCCAATTTGTGAGTTTTAATCAACTCGTTCCCGAGAGTGTATTATGCAAAAGAAAAAAAAAAGATAAAGATTAACACATGCTAAATACATAATTCACATGTATAGGAACAAGAAATGCAGCAAGCAGACGAACGATCTATCTACCAAGTCAACCTTAGGGCCAAAGGATACTTTAAATAATCAAGCCAATTGGGAGACATTTAATCTCTTTAAAACTAATTTCAAGAATTGAGAAATGGAACAGAGAAGCGCCAAACTGTATGAACAAGCTTACTAAAAAATAAATCAACTGCACATTTTTTTCTTAGTATTTCCTGGGCAATCAGTGACACAAGCCAATAAACAACAAAGATATAGATTCTATGATATGAACAAAGATCAAACCAATTTAAGCCTTTAGCTGCATTAACGGCTTAACAAGATAGAAATTTCCACTATAGCAACTAATGTAAGACATACCAAATGTGCTAGGAATAAACTTAATCACAAGTTCGCTTTTATAACCACTTCATACCATTAACACGAGTAGAAGCAACAAGTTTTACTAAATGATGGACAAAGACAAGGCTGGAAGGACGAAGATATGCAGAAATACTTGGCTAACAGGGAGGCCAACGAACATTCACCAACTACTCATCCAGAACACCCCAAGCAACACAAAATAAAATCAAGCTTCACTGTTAGGCTATTTAAGGAAGAAAACTAATTTAAAGATGCAACCCTGAAGTACACTATTTCGGATCAAAGAAAGGAGCAGGTAATGAAACAAATTTAACATAATCAAACAAAAGAAACGACTTCAGATGCCCAGATTTCTATCCTTGGGGGAATCAGCAACTAGAACTCACACTACTCACAAAGACACCTACCGGAATACTACACGAACATCCCCTTCAACTCCTTCTATTTACAGACATTTCAACCAGACAGAAGCAGGACTGAACACATACATTTCTGGACATCAAACAGCCCCTCAACTCACACAAGAAACTCCTGCTCACTCCCTGAACCCTGCACCCTCAAACTCACAGAAACTGAACATTCTTGCAAACAAACCAAAATCAAACCGAGACCTGAACACTCCTAACTTCTAACTGAACCCTCTTACCAACCAACAGACATCCCAAAACAAACACCTCCAGCTCCTATACTAACTACAACCTCCTATAGATCCCACAAACTCACAGACCACATGAACCTCCTCCTAACAATCTGCAACTAAACACATCCTCCTGAGCTCCCTCTTAAACTAACAATACACCTCTAAAGCACCCTGGAAACAAAACCAACCCTTTGCACCTTTTCAAAACCTCCTGCTAACAAAACATGACAACTGAAAACTCCCTCACAACTCACTACACTTTCCCTGCTCTTAACAACCTCAATACTCAAACACCCGGCATCAACCAAACTTGAAAGAGTAACAGAAAGAAGCATGAAATTTAGAGAGAAACTAACACCTATAATGGAAAACTAATTCAATCTTAGCTTTACTTAAACAGCCATTACCATTTAGACTAGGTTAAATTTATATAACAAAAGACACGATATTTTGACTCGGAATGAAATATGCCGAGAACAAAATGAACTTTTATGATTCATACAGTAGAAAAATACATTCTTTAAGCAAGGTTCACAAACTATATTCCGACATCATTTTTTACTCATAGGCTAGCATCAGAACTAAAAAAAATGTAGAGTACTTCAATGCTAACAGGCATGATCAAGAACAGACATTATTCCAGACAAATAAACTTACTAAAAGTGTACAGAATAAGCTATTACCTCGCTAGGGGCAGTGAAGTGGGGAGCGGACCTGAAGCGAGTGACTCGAACTAAAGCGACTCGATGATTCTAACTTGATAATAATATTCTTCAACTCGGAACAATAACGATGAAACTATATGTATATTTTTTACTAAAAGAAGACTGAGCAAAACCCTTTCTATATGTTGCTGCCGTTTTCATTACCCAGCCCCTAGAACCCCCCCCCCCCCCCAAAATGAAAGAATAAAGCATATATATACCTCGCCTTAGGGTTTCAGATTTTTCTCAATTTCCCAAATCGACCCCTGATTTTCTGCCGTTTCCTTTTAAGACAAGGATGAAATAGTCTAATCCCTTTAGGGATCGTACCATTTCATCTTTATCCTGAGGGAAATTAACGTTAGAATGCCTTTGACGGCTCGGATCAAAAGCTCACTCAAAATGCACGGACGAGATTGGTGAAGCTTTGTACTGGTGAGAGAGACCAAGGATGCCAGCTGGAACAAGATTATTTGTCCAGCATGTTGATCGTACGGAGAAGATGAGGGCTTTGGGTCGGGTTTGGGGAGAAACGGGTCGCGGGTAATGAACTGGGTTGGGAAATTGGAACTGATGGGTGTAGGGGAATTATAGGTTGGTATATAAGGGGTTTGCATGGGTGGGTCACAATTGAGGCTGCGCATTTCGTTTTTAGCCCTTTTCTATTGAAATTCAATTGTTTTCCTTTTTACTTTCAATTTTAACCTTAATTACAACCCTTCCATAATAAATTATTAATTTGAATAATTCCGGGACAAAATTCGGTGTCAACAACAAGCATATAGAGCGTCGTCAGTTTGAGCCCAGGCATCTAGTGTTGTTGTTTAACTCGAGGTTGAAGTTATTTCCGGGCAAGTTGAAATCTAGATGGTCAGGACCGTTTGAAGTAGTTCGTGTTACCGCACATGGAGCGGTTGATTTGAAAGCCCCGGATTCGGAGAAAACATTCTTGGTAAATGGCCAAAAAGTGAAGCATTATTGGGGAGGTTCGGTGAATCATCGTACCTCCATTACTTTGAGGGACCCATAATTGATATTCGTCGTGCCACGACGTTAAATAAGGCGCTTCTCGGGAGGCAACCCGAGTTTGTACTTGTAATAGTTTAGTTATTTTGTGTTTTATAGTGTCATGTAGTTTTTGTTTTTGTGTGTCATTTTTGTAGGTGTCGGGAGTGCTAAACGAGGTGAAGTTAATGTATTGAGGGGTACGGGACGCTTTGAGACATGTCCCGCGCTTGGGTTCGCACTTGGGATCGAACTTTGGTCCGGAAAAATTTGTTTGGGCGCATTTGGGAGTGCCCCGCGCCTCCCAACGCGCAAAATGAAGACCTGAAGCAAAAGCCTAGGCGCGTTTGGGAGTGCCCCGCGCCTCCCAACGTGCCATGGCAAGCAGATTCTCGCTTTTGGCACACGCGGTAGGGGCATGCCGCGGATGGCAAGGCGCCCGACTAATTTTTGGTAAAAACCGGGTCCAAACGGGTTTTAACCCGCGACCCGGTTTCCCTCTCTCCCCTATACCCGATCCCTACTCCCTTTTCTTCATTATTTTATCTCTAATCAATCCCTAAACATCCCCCAAATCATCTCTAACTCTTGGAATCAATCACAAGTAATTTTCAACTCATTCTAACACCTTCAAGTAAGTGAATTCTTACCCTCTTCTCTCCATTACATGTAAGATTAACTAGTTTTTTCCATGGTAGATTTCTTAACTAGTTACAAGCTCATGCTTAGAAACTACTCTTAAATTTCTTGAATTGATCATTATGCTTCATAGTTAGCTTGTGCACTTGTAAAAAGAGATCTCCCAACAATTTGGGAGGGTTAGCACATTACAAAAGTCATTGAACTTGAATGTTTAAAAGTGTGCACACCAAATGTTTGTGAAAAAGCCTCAACCATGAAAATTGTCTAATATTGTGAATTCTTGAGTAGCAATGCAATCCTAAGGCTTATTATGAACATTAAGTGTCTCACACACATAAATATTGGCTATTTTGTACCCGCACTAGCTTGATCATGATAACCATAAACGTGGCATATTTTATAAAAAGCTAGTTTTGGCTAAGTGTGGGGTTGCTTGTGCTATTGAATTGAGTTGTTGATACATAGAGTGAGCGATAAGTGTGGGGTGGTGCCCTACTAATTGTTCTTGAATTGAATTTTTGGTGCTTAATTTGACGTCTCACATTGATCTTCTTGTTTGTTGTAGGCACCATGGTTGTCACACCTCATAAACAAGTTCTTCATCCGCCTCAGCCCCTAGGAAATCACTCCAAGCCGGGCCCTCTTCTAGCAAGCCAAAGGGCAAGGCACCGGCCAAGCCCAAGGCCAAGCCAAAGGCCAAGGCTAGAATCCCTAAAGACGCGGTGCCTATACCAAGGCCCGGGGGCAAGACACGATTTGGTCTCACTTTTGTGAAGAAGGGTGAGTGCCAAGCTTGGTATAAAAGTGTGAAGCTTGCAGGATACATTCCCGAGCAAGCCATTGACAAGCGGAGAGTGATGCAAAAGTTTCGAGGGGTGGGCGACGCTATTCATGCCTTACATTAGGACTCGGTCTTTGAGAGTCCGGGGCATGCCAACCTCGACTTAGTACAGGAACTCTACGCAAATTGGGAGCCGGATGAGGCGTGAAAGGAGGATGACATGGTTACTGTGCGGGGTGTGAAGGTGAGGTTAGACCACACGACATTGAATGCCTTCTTGGGGGTCGAGGACCCTGATTACGATGAGCTGAGAGACTTCATTAGAAAGCCTGATTATAAGGCTCTGCAGGATACACTGTGTGGTGAGAGCTCCACTCATAGGTGGGAGCGAAGTGTGTCCGGAAGACACAAATTCATGTTCTTCTCGCAGTTTTTGAAAACAACTCGCGTGTGGATGAGATTGATAAATGCACGCATCTTGCCTTCATATCATTATTCCGAGGTCACCAAGACTCAGGCGTGCATGGTTTACTTTTTAATGACCGGGAGGCCGGTTAACATCGGCTACTACATGTTGAGGTTGATGAGAGAGCAACGGCAGTCAAAGACATGTAGCCATTTGTATTTTGGGAACATTCTTACCCGGTATTTGGAGCAGGCTGACGTCCTAGTGGATGAGATCGTGGATCGCATTTTCCCTGACATCGAGAAGCCTTTTGATATTGCCGCGGTAAAGGGTGTGACCACTACTGCACCAGTGAGACTGACGGCTGACGAGTGGCGGGACACAGACGCCAACTTGTCAGCACGTCACTTTTTGATGATGGAGCACATGGCCCGGCAGTCTGGCATGGATATGGCGGCTCTTGATCGCACCGTGCCTTTACTAGAGTACTCGAGACGCCTGCTGGGCATGACTCAGGCAGTAGAGATGCCCCCGGAGGAGGATGAGAACACTGATTCGGATATTGTTGATCGTGATCCGGACAATGAGGCTGTGGAGACTGATGCTGAGGGCGGTGCCTCTGATGGGGAGGAGGACTAGGTCCGCACTCCTGCGCACCACCCAGTGTTGGTCAGCTGGCTTTCAGGGAAGTTTTCCTTTACTTTTGTACTTACTTCTTTGTCGCACTGAGTACATTGCTTAGTTTAAGTGTGGGGTGGGGTACTACCCTTTATTTATTTTTGAGGTTAGGGATGCATGTACCGTAGGATTTTCTTTTTGTCACTTGACTCTATTTTGATTTGTTTCTTGCTTTAATATATGAAAAATTGAAAAAAATTAGAAAACCAATGAAAAATTCGAAAAAGATTTTCCTTTTAGTTTTTATTAGTGGTACATGTCATCCACCCCGTGGTTTTTCTTATGGCCTCAGTTCTTTTCTACGGGGAGACCTTTGAACCGGGTAGTTTTTATTTTTCTTTAGGATTAGAATAGTTAGTATAGGTGACCCTAGACGAAGAAAATAGGTAGAATGCTAGGTGCCTTTGATTTGTTTGATACCGGTGGACTTGAACTTGTTGCATGTGCTATTTGTGGTGTCCTTGGGTTTTAAATTGTGATGCATGCCTAGGAAAAAAATGGAACGACCCCCTTGAGATGCTTGAGTCCACTTGCTTGACTTTATTGTGAACCTTTGTGCATTAGTGCTTAATTTTCCACAAGTTGCACTCTAAATGCTTGATTGAGAGTTGTTGATGGAGCCTTTTTGTGTGGATCATGTGCAATGTGTGTGTGAGGCATATTCTAGTTTGCTCCATGTTTGCATATTAATGTCTAGAACTTACCCCGTATGTGTGCAAAGCGAAATCCTAGGTTTGCTCTAGTCGGGAAATGATACAGGCCTTTTTTTTTATTTGCCTACCCTTACATATACACCTTGGACTTGATTGTTGTGATTTCTCTGACCTTTTGTTGGCACCCACACCCCGAGCCTACCCACTTGTTCTAAATTGTTCTCTTTTGGCCCTTTACTCCTTAAGCACTTTAGTTGATATTGTGATATTATTGCGGAGCTGTGGTTGAATATTGAGAGGTTTTTGAGTGGAACCAATGGAGGGGAATATTTGAATGAATTGTGTAGTAGTTGTTTATGAGCATTGGCAAGGTTGGAAAATGAATAGAAAAAGAAAACAAATGAAAAAAAAAGAAGAGCAAAGTTGTAAAAAAAAAATTGAAAAAAGAAATAAGGAGAGAAGAATATCCATTCCTTGCTAGTGTGTGCTTAAAAGAAAAAAATTTACTACTTGTTGAGAAGGTGTGTGTGAAAGTTGTTGATTAGGTGGCTTTGATGAGACTTGTATTTGAATTAATTGTGATGTATTAAAGTGCTTAGGGAGGTAGTCACTATTACCCATATGTATCCTACTAGTCCCTTAGCCTACATTACAACCTTTTTAAAGTCCTAGTTAATCCCGATTGGAGTGAGCTTACATTAGTGGAGTCCTACACTACGGGCAAGCCTATGGTACATTGTGTGTGACATGTGAGACTTTCATGAGAGCGAGTGAATTCGTTCTATGTTATTGTCCCCGTTCTTTTCATGATATTCATTGTTGTGTGTGATATTTTGGGGACACTCTCTTGCTTCATTTTGGTGAGGGCACATGGTTTGAATGAAATATGTGAAGTTGTGGCTTCTTGGTTGAGTGGATAGGTGTGATTTTGTGGGAGCATGGTTGCAATGAGTTGGGTTTGTGCACTTGAGCTATTTTGGGGTGGTTGTTCTCATGTTTTTGAGTTTGTTAAATTGTGGCATGTTTGTTGGACCCATAGTAGTCATGTGTGCATTTGTTCAATGATCGGTATCAACCATAGTCATAGGCAGATCTATTCTACCTAGGTTGGGAAGTTAGTTGTGACTTGCTCGAGGGCGAGCAAAGGTTCAAGTGTGGGGTGATGATGTTTGGCATTTTATGCCAATGTTTCCTTAATATTTCCGCATGTTTGAGCTTTTTATTCACCCGTTTTATAGTTTATTAATGTGGTTTTACACTGATTTTATGTCGTGTGTATGTAGGCTGTTATGCAGCGTATATGGAGCTTTTAAGAGCATGATCGAGCAAGGAATGATTAGAAATTGATTGAGGATTGGATTGACCACACGAGGGCACGACACGAGGCGAGTTGCGGAGCAAGGAGGTGCAGGAATTGGCCTGGCGCGGTTAGCCACGCGCCGCGCCGCCCACAGCGCTCCACTGCTGGCGCGTTTTTCAATGCGGCGTGGAGCCAAAGCGCCTAATGTTCGACGTCTTCTGCTTGACCAAGCGCGGTCGTGGGCGCGGGGTGCCAGTTATAGCACCCCTGGAGCGCATTTTGACTTCCTATTTCGTCTAGGCTTAGGTGTAACTTATTACCAGGCCTTTGTAAACCCTATAAATACTATTTTACTTAGTTTTTGATGGAAGTTCAGACTTTGAAGCAATTTGTGAGCACCATACTTCATTGAACAATGGTTTATTCCTAATCTTTCATCTATTTAATCATTTACATCATTATTTCATCAATTGATTGCCTTGTGATTATGAATATGCGTGGCTAAATCTTATGTTCTAGGGTTAGAGTATTACATGAAAGTTGATGTTTGAGGATTGATTCCCATTAATTGAATCCCATAACGGGTTATTTATTCTTTCTTGATTTCACTTCCTTAATTATTAGAGCTCGATAATTATGCATTATCTATGGTTTTTAGATTGAACTCGAAAGAGGGAATTTAATTACGTAATAAGAAAGAGTAGGACTAGTTTGTGAACCCGGGCATCGGGAAACCAATTTGTGAGTAGGATAGACATATACTTGCTCGCCTAGTTTAAGTAATTACAGAATTCGTTAATGCGTGTACGTGATTCAACCCATAGACATATAGGGATTGAAGTAGCCAGCATAGACTGTGAAGAATCAAAATCAGTTAGTAACCCGGGATTTAAGAAGTGGAATCAATTGGAAAACTCAACTGGATTGTTCGTAACTCTGATCCTGGACCGTCGTCTTAATATTGTTAACAACCAAAATTTGCACCATTGTTTGACTACACTTCCATCATTTTAATTACTGCTCTTTAGTTACTAAAACTCTCACCATTGAAGAAAAAGATCCCTGGATAGTTGTTAGAAATTGTTTGTTAAGTGTTAGTCTGAATAGTCCTCGTGGGAACGATACTCGATTTATCACTTTATTACTTGTCGACCACGTATACTTGCGTGTGCGTTTGGGAGCAACATGAGGCATGTTGGGACAACTGATCATATGGTTCTCGACTTTGGTTTCACTCCCCACTGGTCACTTACTATAGATAATGTTTGCGAGGACCCTATATCAAATTAGTCGAGCTTCAATACGAATATTTTTATTTTTAATATGACTAAACATCGGTATCGAGTTTAAAATAATTTTAGATTTGACGATAGTACTCTATTAACGTATAGTTATACCTGTCAATCGGGTCGGGACCGGCTCGTTAAGAGTCGGCTCACTGGTCTCGGTACCGATCCGATCGTTTTTTCAAAAATTTTAAGTCTGGCTCGGCCCTAGCCCATTAAGCACCGATCCAGTCCGTTTTTTTTTTTCCTTTTTTTTTTTTTTTTCATATTTTAGCTAAGTCTGTCACTTTGTACTTGCAATTGGAAGGACATATAATCCTATACAAAAAGAGAATGAAGGTGAAAGCAGGAAAGAAAGGATCAAAACATCTTGAGAATCATATACTTTGACTCATTGATGGAAACCAAGTTTAATCACTTTATTAATTTGATGCACTACTCATGAAGTAAAAGATCACTGCTATTATTCTAAGTAAGTACTATCTCATCATTACTATAGTATGCCTAGTCAAATAGATACAACTTTAATACTACAACTCAAGGGTGAGAAAGTGAGACTATCAATTTCTCTTACAACCAAGAAGATTAGTTGTATAAAATACTTAATTAATATATATTCTTGATTTCTGCTACTTGGTCTAACTTATTGACTGCTGCTTAGCAATGAAAATATAGTAAATGAATATGTTTATTCGTTGTACCTAATGAAGCTAAAAATATCTTTGATACTGTTGCATACTAAGGGATTCTAAAAGGGGCTAAATGCTACATTAAATTTGTCTGATTCTTAACAAAAGCATGTCTCAATTTCCCTCGACATATAGTATAATTTTTCTATCAAAAAATCGGTCCAGTCCACCGGTGGGCTAAAGACCGGTCTTTTACCGGTCCGGGCTAACCGGTCTTTTTTCGTAGGGGAGTTTTCAAAAATAGGCTGCCCACGACCCAAAATTACAAACAGGAGGCCATATTTTTTTTTTCATACATAGCACCCATCCCTAACATTACAAATTTTAGCACTCCTTCATAAAAAAACACCCTAGCTACCAAATTTTCCCCTCCCCAGCCACTAAGCCACCGGCAAACACCTTCCCCCGCCAATGGTGTCATTACTTTTTTGTATTTTACTGAATTTATGTTGTTTATTGCGTCTAAATCATTGCTTTGGACAAGTTTATACACACAAATCTCCCTCTAAAAATTAAATTATACATGAATATATATATATATAGCAACGAGAGAAATAAAAAAAATATACACAAAAAAAGTAAAAAATCATATAAACATCCTTAATATACAGATTTATTCAGTTGCATATACACACTTATACAAATTTATACAATTTTATACACGTGTATAAATTTGTATAAAATTGTATAAACTTGCGGCAGTCTGCTATTTCAGGAAAAAGATGACAGCTCGGGTAAGATTCGGAAATATGGATCATTTTTGGTAATTTTCATCTTTTGTTTGTCTTTTAGTGTAATTATCACTTTTTCTTAATCCCGACTCGACCTGCAACCCGCTTCCTCCTTGTCTCGGACCGTTTATAATGAACCGGTCCGGTCTGATCCGATTTTTTAACGGTTCGATACCGGACTAGTCCGACTCGATTGACAAGTATACCGTATACGTTTACGTATAGTACTCCAATAACGTGTAAATCTTTTGGCATATTCAGACAAAATAACCTACGATAAAGTACCATACATAACACATTGAATATGATTATTTAATATAACTTAATGTGACAGATAAAATTACCTAACAATATTTATTATTTTTATATACTTTTATCTCGATCGACAAGCTCACCAAAGGGGATATGTGTCAACCATGATACGTGCTCTTTTGAAATGGAAAGCATACGTGTCTTGCTACGTCTTATCAACGCATATAAAAATGTACTATCTCTTCGCTTCTCTTCTCCTCTACACTTCTTATAAGAGGGACTAGCAGGCACCTCTCCGTCAACATGGCTGCTTACTTCAAGGGTTATTTACGGAATTTCGAAATTTATCTGCTTCGAATGTGCTGTACCATAATGGATAATTTATGTACCTTTTCAAGTTTGGACGAAAAGCCAGACTCTTTGGAGTCGTTCTGCGTGCTCCTGCCCCAACGGTTACTGACGTCATTTGAAAATTTATATACTCTGAATCTATTTCTTTATTACTCTATATGCCACTGGTATTCTTGTAACTTTGATAGAGCCTGATACTCTTTTAACCTCTTTAAAAAGCATCAAAACTATGGTGTCATCTTAACAGTACAAAGCAGCCTCTTTGGACTATTTTTTTGCTGCCACGTGGTCTAGAAGAGCTTAGTAAAACTTCGGATTACACACAATTAAATATTTAAAATTGATGGGATTTTATTCAGTTTATTGATATATAATTAATTAGGAAAATAAAGTATACTGCTTTATAACTTATAAGCCTCCACAAAATATAAGTTGGGAAAAATACTGCTTTGTAAGCTTGCTAAGAAAAAGGCGGAATATGTTATTAGCTATTCAAATTAGGTACAAATAAGTCACTTGTGTATCTTAACTAAGGCTTATACCTACTGACTACCTGAACCAACAAAAATTTGTACCATTTGAGTACAAAATACTGACATGGCGTAAAAAGTGTTGCTCACTTCTCATGGGTGCGTGAAATATTAAAAAAAAATATTTTTCTTTCTTTTTAAATTAAAAGAACCATCTTTTCCACAGATATACATAGCCACCAACCCTACCACTGATACTCACCGCCACCAACAAATATATCCGGCCACCATCTTTCTTTCACTAGTTGAAAAATAGAGAATAATTTTTTCAATTACAAAAAATACTTGTTTATATAAAATATATTATTAATGTGAACAACGATGGTAATAAAAAAAACGGCAAAGGGCCAAATATACCCCTGAACTATTCGATATTGCACAGATTTACCCCTCGTTAACTCAAAGTCTCATTCATACCCCTGCCGTTACCCCTTTGGCCCAACTATATCCCTGTCCCCAACTTTATACTAACGGCCCTCATTTTCTAATTTTTAAAATTGTTTTTAGCCAATTTTTATTAATAATAACCCCCAAAAAAAAAATACATGTGGACCCCACACCATTTTTGTTTTAGCAGATCCTCTCCCAACCTTTTTGCTTTTTTTTCCTAATCTTTTACAGTAAGTAATTATTATTTTTCTTTTTCCCTTCCTTTTGTTTCTTCGTCCTTTTCCTCCTCCACTGTCACCATTGAAGCAACCACCAAGCCACTGTTTATCTCATCTTCCACCACCACTATTTCTCTCTTCTCCTGCGGGCTGCGGCCACTATTTCTCCTATTCCTCTTCAATTTTTTACACCAAAATTAAAAGAAAAATAAAAAGAACAAGCTCTAATTAAAACTTCTATATGTTATCTTTAAAATTTAAGCTAATATATTGAACACTCAATGATTTTAATAATAAATCTAAGAACAAGCTCGACTTTTTAATTTTAGATTTGTAAAATGCCAAAGAACCCCATCCGTGACTCGAGCTTGTAAAAATAGCATCGTGGTGAATTGTTCCTTTTTTAAGCCTAATTTTGTTTTGATGATAAAAGAGAGCACATAAAATCAATTATAAAGTTGAAGCTTTTAGAAGTTTTAATTAGTGAATTTGGATTTATGACTAACAAAGAAGAAAAAGGATTCAATGGTGGAAAGAGGGGGTTGAAGAAGAAAGCAAAAAAATAAAGAAATGAAGGGGCTGGGACTTGGGGTAAAAGCGTGGGAAGAGGAGGGGGGGGGGGGGGGGGTTGATCTAGTAAAAAATTAGCGGGGTAGGGTTAGTTCCATGTGGTAGTTGGAGGGGTCCATTTTAGCTGCCATGTGGCTTTTTAAAATATTTACCAATTTTTACCTATTTAGAAATTGTTTTCATTAATATATATATAGAGCCGTTAGTATAAAGTTGGGGACAGGGATATAGTTGGGCCAAAGGAGTAACGGCAGGAGTATGAATGAGACTTTGAGTTAACGAGGGGTAAATTTGTGCAATATCGAATAGTTCAGGGGTATATTTGGCCCTTTGCCGTAAAAAAAAAACTGCACAAGATCATTCCTCACGGTCCACCATTGAAGACCCGCTTTCCTTCTCCAATTTTCTTAAGATTCTTATCAATGATGTTTTATCTTTTAATTTCTCATTTATATCTCCAAAATTGTGAACTTCAAAATTAGGCACAAAAGAATCAACTATCAGTTGAATCCAACAACATCCTACAATTTCTTCAAATTCCACAAAAGATTTCACATAATTTCACACCATATAATAGCAATTCAACCTGTAAAGAAAAAGCTAACAAATAGCCTCTAAAAAACTGGAGAAAGAAGAAAACTTTATTCAACACTCGGGTCAATGCAAATCGCAAAGAAAAAAATCAAACTTTTCAAGATCACAATATAACATAATCTAGACAATTAGCAGCTTGGTCTAGGAGAATTACGTAAACCTAATTAAAATTAGCTCCTTGGATATGTCGATTCACAGTTTCCATACAACAAAAAAAAAGTGTACATATCTGAAATTTTTTGAAAATTTAAGAAGGTGAAGTACCAAATCTGATCATCTTACGTAAATAATAGAAAATTTTAAAATTAGAATATTTTTTAAAGAGTGTGGAACGAAGAGGAAAACAAAATGGTGTCTGGTAAACAATTTGTGAAGTGAGGAAGAAGATTGAATAGCATGAACTCAATGAAGAAGAAAGCAAATTTTAACTGAAGAAGAAAACGAAGACAAAGGGGAAAGAAAGGAAAAAGGAAAAAAAAAATAGTATCTCCTGTTATTGGTGGACACTTGTCGCTTTTTGTCTTTATTTTTCAATTTCAGTCGCGTGTGTATAACACGCATTGGAATTTCTTGCATAATCTAACGTCAAGTAGCCAGTAGGTACAAGAATTAGTTGAAGTAGCTAACTGGCTTTTCATGCCAACTTTAGGGAGTTGGACACCTATTTCGCCTAAGAAAAAATTTAAACACACTTTAACCTTATGAATTTGTAATAAACATGTATGTTGTTAGGGTAAAAAATTTGATAAATTTAACATTAACAATTAACATTGAAAAGTAAATTAGTGTGTAAGCAAAGTGTGAAAGCATAACTTCGAGCAAAAGTTTGTTTTCCTTAATATTAGGTTTAAGTGGTTGATTGAAAGAACGAAATAGAGCTCAAATAAAGTTCAAATATGAAGTCAAATGTTATTGACACAAATAGACTCATCAGTTTTGATCGTTACAAAGGGCTAAACCTAACATCTTTCCTAATCTTTGCCGAAAATTACAATGCAAAGACATAAGAACATACTCTATTTGTCTTAATATATATGGTGGTGTTTGACTTGACACAAAATTTAAGAAAAAAAGAAAGAAGACTTCTGAAATTTATGATCTAAAGCAAGCCATAACAATATGTGTGGCTGAAAATTATTTTATTACCTCGATAGGGAAGGGCTGCACCCCAGAAGGTGTGATGCATGTACTACACCCTGATGCTGTAAATATTAGTGATTGTTTTCACGACACGAAACCGTTAAAATAAATTGATTATTAGAACTACTAATAATTTTAACATTAGCTTAGTTATAATTCAAATAATATATACAAAACCAAGAAATACTGTAAAATTTATCATCGCGCAGTATAGCTATTGGGCCCATGCGGAGCATGGGTCAACCTTCACTAGTTTTTTTTTATATAGTATGATGGTGATGTATTTGCTTTGATTTTTTGGCTATAAGGTTGATTATTTCTTACAAAAGAGTGGATCAAAATAATCTTTCAATCCAAAATAGCATTCATTCAATATATTCCAAATGCATGAAACTAATTTAACATCTACTTAGTCGTATAAATTTGAGATCACGAGATGAAAAAATTTATAAAAATGTTATCTTAACTGTGGATTGCTTTTATAAATAATATTGTAGAAGTTTTAGTGAGTTGAGTTATCAAATATCTTGTCTGGTAACTCGAACTAACATGTATCTGATTGAATGGTCGAAATACGTACGATATGGAGTATACTATTCGTTATAAAAAATATCAAATAAAAAGTTAATTTATAGAATTTTATTAATTAGAATTAAGGTCTCTTCTTGAAATCTGGCTTTAGGCCACAGATTTCGTTGGGCCGCTCATGACCCCCTGTTATAACATCATTTCAGTATAATAATCTAATTTTCTCCGGAACCGGTTTTTTATGTTATATTTTAATCACTATAATAACAATCTACCTATAACAACAATGACGTTCACTATAGCAGTATACTCTTTATAAACTTACCTCTCTATAACGGCCATCGCCAAATATTGAGTAATAATATTTTGTAAAAGATATATTATGTATAAAATAAAATATATTTATGATAATCATTCATAACATAAATATATTGTCTCTTTTAGAATCGTTGCCACAAAAATTCTTACGTAAAACTTGATTTTTTTTACACTTTCAATTAATTTTACATGTATATATTACTTAGATTTTTAATTTTATTAGTACAGTAAAACTAGTTATAAATTTATTAATAATGTATTAACCTTTTCGAATTTTAATCAATGAAATATGAAAATCTTTTGAGATTTTAAATTTAACATGTATTTTTTTGAGAGTTTTTTGACTATAATAACTAAATGAGATCTAAATATCAAATGACAGTATACATGTATAACACCTCACTATAGCGGCCCATGAAAGTTCCAGACAAACACTGCCACTATAGAGATGTTTGATCGTATACTAAAAAGCTCCTATCATAGTTGTCAGTCTTAATCTAAAAAGACATTCCTTTATTGATTCGAGCAATTTCTACATTGGCTAAGAATTTGGTAATAGTGATGAAACAAAGTTATTAAGCATCAAATTACAATTTTCGTTGCAAGTAATAATAAGTTTTGCACTCAAATTGAATCGAGAAACAACTTTGTAACGACTAATGAGCTTTGTAATTGAACAAGGGAATTGGGAACGAGCAGTCAAAGGAAAAGTTGGATCATTTAGCACACGTGGGAGCAGCAGAATTAACAGAAAATAACAAATGGATGGCTGAGATATAGTTCAGCACGTGACGTGGCACATGTTCAGTTAATGAAGGGGAACGGCGGGGATTTATCCTCAGGACCAACGGTACAGATCAAACCAGATTATTACTTGGTAGTTAAATACAGTAGATATTTTGATGGTAGTTATTAGTTAGTTGTGAAATGATTTTTCAATTCCAATTCTTGTAACCAATATTGGATTCTTGATCAATAATAGAAATTCTCAATTTGTATAATTCAATTGTTCAATTACGAAGCTCATTACAAACACTTATTTGAAACTAAGAGAATTTGTATTTTGAATGAAGTAGGTAATTTGATGAGAAATTTTGTCTATTGTACAATCTTTTAGTGAAGAGGAAAAAGTTCAATCAATATTTCTATCTTTGAGCTTTTATATAGTATAAGTCGATAGATGTGTTAGAAGTCATCTATCCGTAAGGCTGTTTGAAAGCTCTCCCCCCATGGATTTGAAGTTCGGTCCATATGGACTTAAGTTCTATGCATAAGGATTGGAGTAAGTTCTATCCATAAGACAATTGAAAGCTCCACCCTATGTGGATTGAAGTTCAGTTCATGTGGACTTAAGTTCTATCCATAAGGATTGAACTAATGAAGTTCAGTCTTAAGAACTGAAGTTCAGTCCTTATGAACTCAATTTTTAGTTCAAAATTCAGTGCTAGTGTGCTGATACTTAACACGGCAGTGGCAATAAGTAATCGCCAAGTCCTGAGGTTGCTTTTTTCAGTTTATAAATGAACTTTCAGCTCCTAAGCACTAAAATTCAGTCATAATGAACTGAATTTTTAGTTCAAACTTCAGTTTTAGTGTGCTGATACTTAACACGACAATGACAGTAAGTAATCTTTAAGTCCTGAGGTTGCTTTTTTCAGTTTATAAATGAACTTTCAGCCCTTGAGCACTGAAATTCAGTCACAATGAACTGAATTTTAGTTCAAACTTCAGTGCTAGTGTGCTGATACTTAACACGACAATGGTGATACTGAAGTTCAGTCATCAACGGCACATCGAGGTATTAAAACTACTAAATTTTAAACTAATTTCTCTGAATTCAGTTCACATGGATTGAACTTAGTTCAAACTCAGTCTTAATGCAGCATAACGTAAAATTCAAACGTAGAGATACTTAACACTGAAGTTCAGTCATAATGAACTGAATTTTAGTTCAAACTTCAGTGCTAGTGTGCTGATACTTAACACGACAATGGCGATACTGAAGTTCAGTCATCAACGACACATCGAGGTATTAAAACTACTAAATTTTAAACAAATTTCTCTGAATTCAGTTCACATGGATTGAACTTAACTCAAATTCAGTCTTAAAGCATCATAACGTAAAATTGAAACATAGAATACTTACAATTTTTAAGAGAAACTTGTGAAGAAAATTGAAAAGTGAGATTGGTGAAGAACTGAATGAAGAGAATTCAGCAGCAGCAGCCACAAAGTAACGAACTGCTTGTTTATGTATAAACTGAGGGGTAATTTAGTCTTTTATTTATTTATTTATTTATGATGGGTGTAATGTAAGTGGCCACAAAGTAAATATTTTGGTTTTAGTGGCCTTTGCCCTAAGATCAGTGACAAAACTGACCTTTTGTGCACTTAGCCCCAGCTCTTCTCTTAGGTTTCTTCCTACCTGATATATTTCTACTTGATCATTCAACAGACTTGTTTTTCTTTTTTGGGGATCATCTTAGTTTTATTTACAGCATCTTCTCTTATATTTTTCCTCCCACACCTGTCATCACCCGATATCAACTTAGGGATAGCCAGATTTTTACTTGGGTCATTCAAGAGACTTGTCCCTTTAATTGAGATTTATATAAGGAAGTTATTGTCATTAAAATTTTCTTTAGTACTAAGGGCTTCGTATTATCGGAGCTTACAACAACTCTCACGCTACCAGGTATGTCTAAGATTCGATCTTTAGAAATCTACCTAGGATTGCTTTGTCTTCTGCTGCGTGTTATGTACACACCCCCGACAATCCAACAGTGACGTGTCTAAGTACTTCTCATGCTCTTATATGAACACACACACATATATTTATATCTTATTAATGAAAACCTTAATTAATTCTATTATTTTCCTATTTGATGAGGTTGCATCCATTAAGTTATTTGTCTTTACAACAATATGATCACCTTTACGTTCATTGCAATCTATTACTGACTACTTACTAGGAGTATCTTTAATTTCTTCATCTTTCATGTGTTTTTCCTAGTAATTTGGTTAATTCTCTGTATGGTATTAAATCTTAATTATGAACTAGAGTTATTAATTTAGAATTTAAGTTTCTTTGATGATTGATAACTTGGACATTCTTCACAAACCCCCTAACTACTCTTTTTGTTGTCAAATTCAGAGAATATGCAGAGCTTGACTGATAAAAAAACTGAGAAAGACTTCTGACTCTTCTTTGTGATTTGTGAATACGCATGTTCAATACTAATGCTCTATTATGCATATATAGACATCTAATTTATGTCCGCCGCAGCACAAATTTCTATCGATGAGTAAACTTTATCTCCAATTGATGCTTGTGATATATTGCGCAAGTTGCTAGATGTGGACGGAGCAGAAGTTCAGTTGAAGGAATTAGGTAAAGTGGAAGATGACTGCAAATGCTAATATGAAAGAGCTGCACCCTTAACCTTGAAAATGAGGAGGAGAAGAACTGATCGAGGTTTAGAAGTTAGATAGACAACTTTCACATTTCATGCCTTGATTTGATTCTTGTTTTGTTTGCAGTGCTGCTATTCTTTGGTGAAATCTTTTCTTTGCTGTACTAGAATAATGCTAAAGATACAAGTACAAGAATTGCCTTGTTCTAGCTAGTACTATCACTATTTCTGATCAAGGCGCTCTATATCAATTAAATTAGTATCAGTACCTTCCTTTATTACTCCATCCGTTCCAAAATGATTGCCATAATTTCCTTATTAGTCCGTTCCAAAAAGAATGACACAATTCTAAATTTAAAAATATTTTTGAGTTGAAACTACTACTTTAGCCTTGATGAAATATTTTACAGCCACATATTTATGTATGACTTATTTTGGACCATAAATTCCAAAAGTCTTACCACATTTCTTAAACTCCGCTCCAAGTCAAACTATAACAACCATTTTGGAACGGAGGGAGTATATACTACTACTGTCTTTTTAGACCTGTTTAGCGTCTTCATCTTAATTCCAAACTTTGCAGAAAAATATTCTCTACATCTGTACATTATTAAAGATATTAACTACTCCTACTTTATATTCGTATCATTTATCGATCCCTCTGTTTCCTTACTATATTTTCCTGTACTTTTATTACTATTTCCTTTACAGTTGCAGCAAATGCAATGGTACTTAAAATATTCTTCTCATGACTAAAGTCAGCGCTGTTATTAACTTTCCCTTGTCTGTAATTACCATTATTTGCAAAGTACGGTTAAATATGATGACTTGTTAACACTTTACAGACATATAAATTAACACCTCCAGTGCAGCTAGCTAGTTTGTCTAATGAAATGGCTGTGGATTTGTCAAGCTAAGATTCTTGTTAGTTGACTACATGGAGATGCAAATAAATTAGCCACTTAATACCTAATTCCTAAAGCAAAGTCGTGTAAGTACTCAAGATATTATTGAAAGACTCAATTGTTTATCTCTCATTATGTAACTAGCCTATATACATCAACACTAGGTTCTAACTAAGGAAAGAATTAAAAACGAAAATCTCCTAAGTATCCCTACAGTTTGGCTACCATGTACATTACACTTAATAATGACTACATTCATTCTCTAATACTCCCCCTCAAGTTGGAGCATAGATATTAATCATGCCCAACTTGTTACACAGATAATTGACCCTGCTCCCATTCAACGCGTTTGTAAACAAATCAGCCAGTTGCTCTTCCGTCTTCACATAGCCAGTAGAGATCAAGTTTTCCTCAATCTTCTCGCAAATAAAATGACAATCAACCTCAATATGTTTGGTTCTTTCATGATACACCGGATTTGAAGCGATATGGAGGGCGGCTTGATTATCACACCAAAGTTTAGCTGGAGTCTGATGTTGCAACCCAATTTCAGTTAAAATATGTTTTATCCATAAAATCTCACATGCAGACTGTGCCATAGCTCTGTACTCGGATTCTGCACTGGAACGAGATACAACATTTTGTTTCTTACTTCTCCATGATACCAAGTTTCCACCGAAGAAGACACAGTAACCTGTAATGGACCTTCTATCAATCTTGGATCCAGCCCAATCTGTATTTGTAAAACACTCAATGCGAGAATATCCATTATCACTATATAATATGCCAAGTCCATGTGCTCCCTTCAAGTAACATAAAATCTGCTCCAAAGCTGCCCAATGTTTGATTGTTGGCGTAGACATGAACTGACTAACTACGCTCACTGCAAAGGCAATATTTGGACGAGTCACAGTGAGATAATTTAACTTTCCAACTAATCTCCTGTACCTCTCTGGATCATGAAAAGGATCGCCATCATCTTTCATAAGCTGCACATTGGGAACCATTGGAGTACTGCAAGGCTTGGCTGCCAACTTTCCAGTTTCTGCAAGTAGATCAAGTACATACTTTCTCTGAGACAGAAAAATTCCCTTCTTACTCCTTGAGACTTCTATACCCAAGAAATATTTCAGCTGGCCCAAGTCTTTCGTATGAAACTGTTGCTCCCAACGCACACGCAAGTATACGCGGTCGACAAGTAATAAAATGATAAGTAGAGTATCGTTCCCACGAGGACTATTCAGACTAACACTTAACAAACAATTTCTAACAACTATTCAGGGATCTTTTCCAATAGTGAGAGTTTTAGTAACTAAATAGCAGTAATTAAAATGATGAAAGTTTAGTCAAACAATGGTGCAAACTTTGGTTGTTAACAATATTAAGAGGACGGTCCAGGGTCAGAGTTACGAACAATCCAGTTGAGTTTTCCAATTGATAACACTTCTTAAATCCCGGGTTACTAACTAACAGAGTAAATGTACCCGTGAAAACTTTTCGATTCTTCACAGTCTATGCAGGCTACTTCAATCCCTATATGTCTATGGGTTGAATCATGTACACGCATTAACGAATTCTGTAATTAGTTAAACTAGGCGAGCAAGTATATGTCTATCCTACTCACAAATTGGTTCCGCGATGCCCGGGTTCATAAACTAGTCCTACTCTTTCTTATTACGTAATTAAATTCCCTCTTTCGAGTTCAATCTAAAAACCATATATAATGCATAATTATCGAGCTCTAACAATTAAGCAAGTGAAATCAAGAAAGAATAAGCAACCCGTTATGGAATTCAATTAATGGGAATCAATCTTCAAACATCAACTTTCATGAAATACTCTAACCCTAGAACGTAAGATTTAGCCATGCATACTCATAATCACAAGGCAATGAATTGATGAAATAATGATGTAAATGATTAAATAGATGAAAGATTAGGAATAAACCCTTATTCAATGAAGTATGGTGCTCTCAAATTGCTCCAAAGTCTGAACTCCTATCAAAAACTAAGTAAAAGAGTATTTATAGGGTTTACAAAGGCCTAGTAATAAGTTACACCTAAGCCTAGACGAAATAGGAAGTCCAAAAACGCTCCAGGGGAGCTGTAGCTGGCGCCCCGCGCCCCCGAACGCGCTAAGTCAAGCAGTTTACGTCGAAACTTGGGCGCTTTGGCCCCGTGCCGCACCCAGAACCGCGCTCAACAAGCTGGCGCGTTGGGTGGCGCGCCGCATGGCCAACCGCGCCAGGCTAATTCAGCTTCTTCCTTGCTCCGCAACTCGCCTCGCGTCGTGCCTTCGTGTGCTCGATCCAATCCTCAATCAATTTCCAACCATTCCTTGCTCGATCATGCTCTTTAAAGCTCCAATCGCACTTCATAACGACCTACACACATGCGACACAATATCAGTGCAAAATCACATTCATAAACTATAAAACGGGCGAATAAAATACTCAAACGTGAGGAAATATTAAGGAAATATAGACATAAAATGCCAAACATCAGAAACTTAGTCTGCAAGAAAGACTTGAGTGAAGAGATCCCTGCTGAATCACTCCCTGTAATAATTATATCATCGACATATACAACAAGAAGGATAATGCCAGCTGATGATCGCCTATAAAAGACTGTGTGGTCACATTTACTCTTGGTCAACCCAAACTCACGAACAACCTTACTAAACTTGCCAAACCAAGCTCTAGGGCTCTGCTTCAAGCCATATAATGATTTCTTCAAACGACATACTTTCCCATACCCCCCTGAGCAACAAAACTAGGTGGTTGCTCCATATAAACTTCTTCTAGGAGATCGCCATGAAGAAAAGCATTCTTAATATCCAACTGATGTAGAGGCAAGTGCTGAGAAGCTGCTAAGGATATAAATAGGCGAACAGATGTGAGTTTGGCCACCGGAGAAAAAGTATCTGAATAATCTACACCATATGTCTGAGCATATCCTTTTGCCATAAGTCTAGCTTTAAGTCTGGCTATAGAACCATCAGGATTAATTTTGACAGTAAAGACTCATTTGCATCCCACTGCATTCTTTCCCTTGGATAAACTCACCAAATCCCAAGTGTGATTTTCATCTAAGGCATATATCTTCTCAAACATTGCATCACGCCGACCAGGATGACTCAAGGCCTTCTTCAATGTTTTGGGAATAGGGATAGAATCCAGAGAGGCAACAAAAGAGCTAGATGCAGGAGATAGATGATCATAAGAAACAAAATTAGCAATACCATAAGTGGATTTGCAAGTACGAGTACCTTTACGAAGAGCAATAGGGACGTCAAGGTCTTCTGATAGAGCAAGTGGAGTAGGATCTGATATCGAATGAAGGTCAGAGTCTTCTGATGAAGCAGGTGGAGGAGGAACTGATAACGAAGAGTCTGGTGTAGGATATGTATCATCAGTCGTTTGTCTCCTCGAGTAAACTCGCTCAATTGGCGGTCTGGCTGGCACAGATGGAGCAGGTGCTGTAGGTACACTAACAGGTTGGTGCTCAGTAGAAAGACTGGGAGATGTATGAGAAACATCATCTGATTGATCTGCTAAAGCTCTAGTGACCTGGTAGACTAACCATTCGTCTTCCTCCCCTTGACTTGTAGGAACAGGAGGTGCATAAAAGAATGGTTTAGCCTCTGAGAATGCCACATCAGTGGACACCAAATATTTTCCAAGTTTAGTAGAATAACACCGATACCCCTTCTGATGGCGAGAATAGCCTAGAAAAACACATTTTAATGCCTTAGGGTCTAACTTAGTAACAGATGGTCGAACATCACGAACATAACATGTGCTTCCAAATATCCTAGGCTCCACAGGAAATAATGATTTATTTGGAAAGAGAACATTATATGGTATACCACCATTAAGGACAACAGAAGGCATTCGATTGATCAGAAAACAAGCAGTAGATATCGCATCTGCCCAAAACTGTTTAGGAACCTTCATTTGGAACAAAAGAGCCCGAGCTGTCTCCAATAAATGTATATTCTTCCTCTCAGCAACTCCATTTTGAGTAGGTGTATCAACACAAGACGACTGATGCAGCATCCCGTGCTGTCTCATGTAGGATTGAAAAGAATATGACATATACTCTTTAGCATTGTCACTTCTTAGTATGCGCACAGTAGCGTTAAATTGTGTTTTGACCTCAGCACAAAAGGCACAAAAGTGAGTAAACACTTCAGAGCGACTCTTCATAAAGTAAATCCATGTCATCCGAGAGAAATCATCCACGAAAGTGACAAAGTATCTGTGTCCAGTTTTAGAAACAACAGGACATGGTCCCCAAACATCAGAATGAACTAACTCAAAGGCCGACTCAGCTCGCTTATTAACCCTTGGACTTAAGGAGGTACGGTGATATTTTACAAATTGGCATGACTCACAATCCAATGATGCGACATTATGAAACTGCGAGCAAAGTTTCTTCAACATAGGGAGAGAGGGATGTCCCAACCGATAATGTGCTTCAAATGGAGACGTGACAGTAGAACAAGCTATAGATTGAGAAATCGAGTTATCAAAGATATAGAGACCATCAGAAACATATCCCTTACCGATAGTTTTCCTTGCAAGATCCTGAATCAGACAATGATCCGAAAAGAATGACACTGAACAATTTAGATCTCTGGTAAGTTTCCTCACAGAGATCAAATTAAATGCGAGGTTAGGTAAGCTTAACACAGATGACAGGGTATTAGAGGATGTTAATTCAACAATTCCAGATCCCACAATATTATAGGTTGACCCATCAGCTACGGTCACAGGAGATGGTGCTTTGTGCGATCGAAAGCTGGAAAATAGATTAGGATTACCTGTCATATGATCTGTGGCACCAGAATCAATCACCCATTTATTTAAAGAGGAAATAAGATGTTTTACTTGACTCGGCAAGGGTGGTCACGGAGGAAGATTCCTTAAGTGAATTGTGATACTTAGCAAACTAATCCACTGAAAACCCACTCCTTTGATTATGATTTCTTAATTTCCTACAATACCACTTTATGTGGCCGGGCTCTTGACAGTAGTTACAAACAACATTACCAAAGTCAATATTATCAAAAGTCCGGCTTCCTTCTTCATAATAATCCATCATTTTCACTGTACCAAAAATAAAATAACCAGAAAGCCAAAGTAGCAAATCTTCAGCCAAACTCAAAAGGAAGAACCTGCTCCCAAATACTCAACTCCCCACTGATTCTCCACACCAAAGTAGCACAGAGTGCCTAATTAGAAAGGTAATAACAGTAGTCACCAACAATACTACTCAACTGGAGGAACCAAAATTTGCTCAAGCTTAGCAAATTGAGCAGAATAGCCAACGTCAAGTCAAGTGTGCTTATTAACACCGTCCAAAACTATAATCATAAGCTCCACAACAACCAGATCGAAAATAAAGCCAAGGGATTCTGACAAAGAACAAAAAAGCGGACAAATTGGAAATTCATTCACTCGACAACGGATCAGAGAGCGAAAAGACACTCAAATGAATCAGAATTATTAGCAAGAATAGCCACAAATCAGAGGGTCCAGCAGATCAAATTGAACAAAATAGTGTTGACAGATCTGAACAATGTGTTGACAGATCTGAACGAGGGAATCAAGAGACACCGATGGTCCGTTGATCAGACCCACAGAAGATAATGTCCAGAAACTGAAGTGCGATCTCGGAGAAGAAAATAGAACCTGAATTTAACGTCCCACGTGCTTCCACGCGCTACTTCTACAGTCTACACCGAAGATGCTTCGCCGGTGCGTGAGATTCACACGTATCTCCGACGGTTGTGAGGTTTTGGGGTTTTAAAGATCAGGAAAAGGGGGTTGTTTTTGAGGTGGTGGTGAGGAAACAAAACTCCAGATTTAAAACCCTGTTCCAACTACACTGTTCAACTTCGTTGTCCAAAAATTTTCTTATCCGACACCGGTAAAGCAGGAGACTGGCTTTGATACCATGTAAGTACTCAAGATATTATTGAAAGACTCAATTGTTCATCTCTCATTATGTAACTAGCACATATACATCAACACTAGGTTCTAACTAAGGAAAGAATTAAAAACGAAAATCTCCTAAGTATCCCTACAGTTTGGCTACCATGTACATTACACTTAATAATGACTACATTCATTCTCTAATATATATCTAAGCTGTGGCATTAATTAATACGGAGTATACTGGTCTTGTAAATATCAGTTTTATTGGATAAATTTCACAAATGATCACACAAGTAAAGGTTTTTTGGGACTAAAGTTGTACAATTTTGTTTTGTCACTTAAAAATCACAATATCCAAAAAATGTAATTTCCCAACAAAAACTACAACATACTCAGTATTTATCGACCAGTGGGGCTTGGGGAGGATGAGATGTACGCATATCTTATCCCACCAGGGTGAAGAGGCTATTTCTGATATACCCTCGACGAGGGACGGATACAGGATTCGGTGGTACCGGGTGCCACTTGAACGTAGACTATTGTTATTTATACGGTACGAAAAGGGTAAACATTTTGTCGGGTTGATTAACTTGGAGTTTTGGTTTGAGTTATTTGTGTGGTCTAAAGACGACTGTCTAGTGCACAGGGTTAGGGGAAGGGTTGTACGCCGAAGGGATGTAAAATAACGATAAGTATTTGTGTGGCTACAAATCATTCATTAAGGGTAAAGTAGAAAGTTTGAAGTTAAATTATTTTCAAATTTAAAAAAATTATCATTCTTTTTTTAATGAATTAATAAATAATTATGACAACTTCACGTAAAACACAAAACATCCAACAATAGTACTGGTACAATAAATTCTTCATTCACAATATAGTCGACGAGGAAATAGTAAGACTTTGCTAGTTGGACATTGGAGAAGGAATGTGCAAAGAATTGAGGGTTCTGTTTTCACTTGCTCTTAATAAGAAAGAGACTTCTTTTAAGAAAATAGCTAGTGTTTTTTAAATTTAATATGTATAATATACTTATAAAACAAAGAATTTACAAAAAGAAAATAGAGCAAATTAACCTTATGAAAGTCAAAGTTAACATATAAAAAATAGAACAAATTTATCGTAAAGGGTGCAAGATCTAAAGGATGAGGAATTGAACATTATAGCAATAAATTACTGTAGGTATTGTCTCATCGAGACTCGATCCTAAGTCTGCTAGGTGGAAAATTAAGTTCTCTGCCACTGGCACCACAGGACATTTAATACAATGGATGCCATTTTAAATATTTATACAATCTCGTCTTGAATTTTTGTTTATATATAGGGATATACATACAGTCTCGTCCGAAGGAACTCTCTACCTACAAAGTAAATCCGCCCCTGCCCTCGGCTAAAGAAAAAATATTTTCAAAACATGTTTCAAAAGCAAGATGAAAATATCCTTTAATGAAAATCCTAACATAAAAACCAACGGATGCCCATGGTAAACAGAAAATAGCAGCATCCATTTAGACGAAGAATAAGGTAGAAACAGTATATCAGAATAATACTCTACTGCTTATGCATCAGAAATCGCTCAACTACCAGCTAACTTTCTATCCTAATCCTCGACCTCCACATTTTTCAAACTAGGGTCGTATAGATCGCTTCTTATATACTTTGTTAAAGATAAATTTTAGATTCAAGCAAATATATTTTTGTATTAGTATATAGAAGTTAATATACAAAGCAAAATAATGAAAATAAAGTTCATATTTTCTAACAAAAACAACATACCCAGTGATATCCCACTAGATTGGGTTTTGAAATGGTAAAATGTATGCAGACTCTTACCCCCACACTAAAGTAAAGAGATTGTTTCCGATTGAGTCACGGCTAAAGCAATATTTTTGAAAACATATTTGAGATAAAGAAGATGATAATATCATAAAAAAAGAATTGATATAAAAACTAGATAATATCCAAGATAAACAAAAAATTTAATAGCAGCAAAGATGAATCATAACTGAATAATACTACTACTACGATAGAAAAAGTTTGACTACAAAATAATATATCCAACCCAACTTCAAAAAGTCATTTTTTAAATTTTATATATCCAAGCGTACGTTAACTAGTCTAGGCGGGAACAAACAAATGATTAACAGCCTCAGTAAGTTAGTTTATATAACTAACACCTAACCTTACCTCTCCTCATCTCCTCCAATTTGTCTTCTCTCTTATTGAGAATTCAAGAAATCATCATCAAATTTTCTTGAAGCTATGAATATATCATATTAGTATTCAAGTGAATAATACAATGGTGTATTTTAAATATAATTATTTATTGTGTATTGATTTCTTGAATTCAGAAATGCTCAAAATAATGCAATCAATGCTGGTGGAGATCGTGTTGCCAAAATGGCAGAATTAACAAAAAAGATCGACAAGCTTGAAGAAGATTTACGAAACATCTTTGATCAAATAATGGAGGAAGTAATAAATGGAGACCATCTTCAACGAGCAGTCGTACCCCTTGTTCTCACCCTAGAAGATAAAGCAAAACTTGAAGCTCATCTTCAAGATTTATGGGCCGAAGAAATTGAAGATAATGCCATAGGTAGCACCATTGAAGGTTAGTCACTCTTGAAGAATTTAATTGCAAATTGTTATATTATTTTTTGGACCACTTTTATTGCTAAATAAAATTGTTTGGATTACTCATGTAGATCTTATCACCGCATTGGACAACATGTCTCTCAAACCAAGAAGAGGAGGAGGTTCTTGAAATCAACTAATATAATATTTGAAGTGTATGTAAACAACTTTCATTATGTAATTACTGTACTTAGTTATTTCAACATTATTTTGACACTTACCCATCTTCATCTCCCTCAATTGTCTTCCTCTCTTACTGATACACGAGAGAGAATTCAAGAAATCATTCTTCAACTTTTCTGGCAGGTATGATTATATTCTCACTTCTTCATTTTATCATTCATTAGTCTTCAAGTTAATAATACAATGTAATAAAAGTGGTGTATTTTAAAATAGTTATTTATTGTAGTTGTGTATTGTTCACTTCAGAAATGACTTCTCAAAATAATGCAATCAGCAGTGTTGGTGGTGATCATGTCGCCACAATGGAGACAATCTTGAACATAATCTAGGGAGGAATCAATGGAGACAATCTTGAACATACAATCCTAACCTTTCTCGTCGTTCTCGACGATAAATCAAAACTTGAAGATGAGCTTCAAATTTTATGGTTGCAAGAGATCGCAGATAATGTCATTACTAGGACCCGAAGGTTTGGGCTCCAAATTTTACAATTAGTTATATTTATTTATATTGGTAAGAGTTCTTTTAAGTGAATAAAATGTTAGTCAATTATTTTAAAACAGTACATTGGTTACAACTGTAAAAAATCTTATTAGCATACGTGGTTTTAATTTAGAGTTCTAAAACATTAGAAAATTCTTTATAGAAAACTTGATTTCTTTTTTTAAGAAGAGAATGGAAAAATACTTAAACGCTTTGAAAAGAGAATTTACCACATTATTAATGTATTAACCAAATAGTTAGTTGTTTGAATATATGTATTTCTTATTCTTCATGAAAATATCTGCGTCTTTTTGCTGCGGATTCGTGAAAAGAGAGGATTCGATGCGTTCCAATTTTTCTTTGGTTCGCTTTCCCTTGGGCTCGGTTGCCCTTCTTTCTATTTGCTGCAGTAAATGAGACTTAAATAAAGGGATCGAAAAGATTATGGCAGATCATGTTCACCAAAAAATGACCCGAAATTGGATCTTGGTCTATTTGAGATGCAAGAAAGTTGAGCTATACCTCCTTCCTTCCCTGTGGTTGACTGCTTTTTCTTCCTTTTTCCATACTTCAGGAGGCACTAGTTGGAAGTGAAGTAGGGTCGGCAGATATAGGCTTCTCTTCTATTGAATAAGTGGACTCCCCAATAAAAAGATAATTGAAGATTAATTCAAAGAGATTATTCACAGTTTTACATCTCAAAAGTATTAGAAAAGTAAATTTTAAAGTAAATTATAATGATATTAAAAATTATATCATCTTATTAAGTTTTCGCTTTAGGTCTTCAATCTTATTGAGCCACCACTGAATTGTTTGGCTACATTGGATTTGGTGTTGCACTTATGGTGGAAATGGTAAATACAAATACAGAACACACATGTATGCTACAATCAAACCTCGTTATAACGCCCCTGTTATAACAATATTTTAGTATAACAGCTTAATTTTTTCCAGAACCGATTTTTCATGTTATATTTTGCTTCTCTATAACAACATTCTACATATAACGGCAATGACGTTCACTATAGCGGAATGCTCTTTGTAAAATTACTCTCTATAACAGTCATACTCAAATATTACGTAATTATATTTTGTAAGAGATACATTATGTATAAAATAAAATATAAAATATTTATGATAATCATTTGTACCATATATTTCCTTTTTCACATTCATACCATAAAAATAATTATAAAAAATTATATCAAGTATGTATAGTTTGACAATGGAATAACTTACGTACTTTTTTCCTTTTTATTTAGGAGATCACATTTCTACCCTTTTTCGCACTCTTTTTTCTTTTTTTCCTTTTTTATATTTGTACTTTTTTGTTTTTTTTCGTTAAATTGGATAATTTTTTGGTAATTTGTAATTAATCATTCAATTCTAATAATAGTAGCCATAAATATTAACTACTATAGTATGAGTTCTTCTTGGACTTGTTAACTTTAAAATATTCAATCACATATTCTTTATTTATGTGTAATATGGGGTTTAAACGTCAAGCTATTTCTCTAGAAACAAAGACAACAACATGTCAATACAAAGAAGACAATCCAAAAGTCACACATAAACAATTGAAGCAAAAATTTTCGATTGGTAGTCGTCAAGTTGTCGGAGACATCCTTAGCAAGAAAATAAGGGACCAAAATTTAAACAATGTATTGAAGTATTTATATTAAACTTAGGCTTGGGTTGGCCCGGGCTCACACCACTAGTAGATGTAGAAATAGGAAGGAACAATAAGTATTGTTCTGTTCTACAAATTGTGATGGCTATGATCAAAGTGAAACATCAACTTTAAAAAAAATTGTCCTTTCTTTCATTTTACATTTCCATGTGGAAAGACTAGAGTGCTGACTTGAGATATATCTCATTCATTAAGAGCCATCCTTTTTTTCTCATTGTCCTATAGAAACGTAGGTTGGACTTAGAAATTGACACAAGTGTCACGACCTTAGTCTTGAATTAAGCGAATCGTGCGGTACTTGACAATTTGCTCATGACCTTGCTATGCCAAGTCAGCCGAAACTACTAAGGATCGCTAAGAGAATAGAAATTAACAAGAAAGAATTGCCAAATGAAGCTTTTTATTATTTGAAAGATTGTTGCTTGATTGCTTGACGGTTTACAAATGAATGACCCCTCTATTTATACAACTCACTTAGGGGCTAGTGTTCAAATATTAATTATTTATAAGACCCTCTCTAGAATCTTCCATATTTATAAATAAGTCCCATTCTAGAATAATCTACCTAGCTAGAATATTCTAAAAGTCTTCCTAGCCAATCCATAACTACCTAGAATATTCCCAAAAGAATATCTCCATCCTTCTCTAGAATATTCCATCAAGTGCTAGACTCATTATCCATGTAAGCTTCCACATGGCAAAGCTATGCGCCATAGGTCCGCCCCCGAAGAAATGCTAAGTTAGATGTAGATATAGCAAGCAAAAAGTTGCCCCAAGTCCACGGGTCAAAGTACTCTGTTCAGCAATTGAGTAAAATCATAGTGAAACATCAACTTGAAAAGATATGTCAGTTGTAGCTTTCCTGGAAAGACTTGTGCATTCTTGACCTGAGCTTAACATTACATTATCTAATTCTTACTGCAGCAGTTAAAACCATCTTACTGCTTTATACGTTGCAGATACTTGTTGCATTCTTCAAAATAAGATAGATATAACACTAAACAGTGCAATAAAATTTACATAATCTGACTGCCACTTAATTTTACATGAATAAGATGATCCAGATTTTTTTGGCTTAAAATTTCTGTAATATTTGAAAACGACATTTTCAGATGATCACTCATTTGTCCTATTATAAGAACAATTTTCAGAAAAAATTGATAGCATCTTAATTCTAGAAGACCTACAAGACTTGACTTTTAGCATTCACTTGTATATATTTCTCATGAATTTGTTGATTAGGGACTCACACAAAGCATACATACAAAACTTTCTTGGCGATCTTAGTTTCTTGCCAAATATGGGTTATATGCACCTACTAGTACTTTTACTATGTTTCTTTCTCTGTCAAATTCCTTTTTCTTCATTGGCATGCCGCCCAGATGAAAGTCTAGCCCTTATAGAATTCAGCCAGACATTTGTTGTAGATGCCTCTTTGTATCCTCTATGTGATTATTCTGATCAACAAAAATCTTACTCCAAAACAAGTTCATGGAATACGACGAGCAGAGATTGCTGCTTGTGGGATGGAGTATATTGTGACGAGATGACTGGCCATGTTATTGAACTTGACCTTAGTTGTAGCCAGCTTGTAGGACTATTGATTCCAATAGCACCCTATTTCAACTCTCTCATCTCCAAAGGCTTGACCTTTCTTGGAATGGCTTCGACGGTTCAGAGATTTCGCCTAAATTTGGCGAGTTTTCTAACTTGACACATCTTGATCTCTATAACTCATCTTTCCGGGGTCAAATTCCAACTGAAATCTCTCATCTCTCCAAGTTACGTTCCCTAATTCTCCCAGATTTTGGAACGCAGCTGATACTTGGACCTCGCAATTTTGAATTGCTCCTTCAGAATTTGACACAATTAAGAGAGCTTGATCTTTCATTTGTGGACATCTTTTCGACCATTCCTCGGAATTTCTCTTCTCATATAACAACTCTGAAGCTGGATAGAACAAGATTGCGTGGGATGTTACCTGAGAGTATTTTTCACCTGCCAAACTTGCAAGTTCTTGATTTGACATGGAATAATCAGCTCAGTGGGATGTTATCTGAGAGTATTTTTCACCTGCCAAACTTGCAAGTTCTTGAATTGGGATACAATAATCAGCTCAGTGGCTACTTTCCAAAGACCAAATGGAACAGCAGTGCATCTCTCAGGGAGTTAGATCTTTATTTAGTGAATTTTTCTGGTGATATGCTGCCTGAATCCCTTGGCTATCTATCTTCATTGGAGCTTTTACTACTTGATTCTTGTAAATTGTCGGGGTCGATTCCAAAAACTTTTTCAAATCTCACCCGTATTGAGTATTTGTACCTTCGAAATAACTCCCTGAATGGAGTAATACCATCCTCGATATTTTACCGTCCATCACTGCGTGTACTATTCTTAAGAGAAAATCAGCTGCAAGGTCCTGTTCCCAAGTCACTTCAGGACCTTGTGAATATAAGACAACTTGATCTTTCATCCAACAATTTTAGTGGCAATGTAGATGTCAGCATCTTTTCAAACCTCAAACAACTGGAAGTTCTTTATCTTTCATATAATAGTATTTCGCTAACCAATGAGAACAAAGTCAAGTCTACCTTACCCGAATCTCTTCAGCTCTTAGATTTGGCTGCCTGTGAAGTAAAAAACTTGGAATTTTTGAGATCAACAAAGCAGCTTGAGGACTTGGATCTTTCACATAACAAGATTCAAGGTAGAATTCCTGATTGGGCATGGTCTAATTGGATGCATTTGGGAAGTCTACAACATGTTGACAAGTATTGACCAGATTCCTCCTTTCGCGTATTCTATTGATTTACGGTCTAATTCTCTTCAAGGGTCACTACCTATTCTTCCACGCGGTATACGATACTTCTTCATTTCAAATAACAATCTCAGTGGGGAGATCCCTCCTTCAATTTGCGATTTGGATGCGCCAGTAGTTCTAGATTTGGCAAGAAACAATTTGATGGGAAAAGTTCCACAATGTTTGGGTAACATGAGCAGCGACATCGAGGTTTTGGATATGCAACACAATAATCTCTCGGGGAATCTCCAAACAACTTTTGCATTTGGAACAAGCTTCAACTTGCATGGTAACAAGCTTGAGGGAGAAATCCCAAGATCCTTGGCCAATTGCAAACAACTGGAAGTTCTTGATTTAGGAAATAATCGCTTCAACGACACATTTCCTATGTGGTTGGGGACTCTTCCAAAGCTACAAGTTTTAAGCTTGAGATACAATAAGTTGCATGGCCCCATCGTTATGACTTCAAGGATGGACAAATTGTTTCCTGAGCTCCGAATGTTAGATATCTCTAACAATGCTTTTACAGCAGAGTTACCAGCAAGTGTTTTTCACCATTTGGAAGCCTTGAGGAGAATTGATCAAACAATGAAGGCACCAAGAGATAGATATTACCAAGACTCGGTCACTGTTGTAACAAAGGGAAATGAGCTTCAAGTTGTGAGAATCTTGTCTTTATACACCACTATCGACCTTTCAAACAACAAATTTGAAGGACATATTCCTAAGGTTTTGGGAGATCTCATTTCGCTTCGGATGTTGAATTTGTCTCATAATGGACTGCAAGGTTATACCACCATCACTTAGGAAATTTATCCGTAGTCGAATCATTTGACCTTTCATCTAACCAGCTTTCAGGAGAGATACCACAACAACTTGCTTCTCTTCCATTTATTGCAGTTTTAAATCTCTCTCACAATCATTTTGAAGGATGCATCCCTGGAGGATCTCAATTTGCTACATTTGGGAACAATTCATATGAAGGTAATGATGGACTACGCGGATTTCCAGTTTCCAAGGATTGTGGAAGTAGTGGGATACCTGAGACAAACTACACAACAAACTCTGTGTTGGATGAGGAAAGCGATTCTACATTTCTAAGTTGGAAAGTGGTTTTAATGGGATATGGGAGTGGACTATTTGTTGGATTCTCGAAGTCCAAATTGGCTTTCTTGGATACATGATCGCTATGAGAAGGCGAAAGAAGCAGTTAATATTATACATCTTCTATCTTAAGTTGAACATTTTTTGTTTTATTGGGTAATTGCAGGAACCATGCAACAGGCCAATTCAGCTACTCAAATAATTGGACTAGTTGTATGTTGGCTTTAGTGTCTGCTGCATTCATACATTATGTATTTCTACTTTTAATAACTAATAGTTCTTGTGCTTATGCATCTTCATTTGCATATTGGATTTTCTACCTATTTATCTTTCTCTTTCATTTGGATTTTGTCTAATTAATTAGTTTAATCCTAGAAAGCTCAGGATTTATTCGTACTAATATAAGAAAGCTGTTGTCATCACTATATTTGTCAGTTGTTTCTATAACCTTTGTCGTACAAATTGCTTAAAATTTTTAAGGTTTTCAATAAATAGTTTTCCTTCTTTGTTATGTAAATGGTTTCTTGGTTGATAAATATATTAGAGGATCCTAGTTATTGAGGACTAGGGTATTTTTATTTTGCTCAATCTTGAGCAGTAATAGCTTTTCGACCAAATCCTCTCTTGGGTCAATATATTGGTCATTAATGGAAATTAAGTCAATGCATCTGCTCTACTGCTACTCATTATGCCCTTCACATTTGTGTACTCGGTTTTAGGGATCATCTTAGTTGTTTATTTATTATTTTCTATGTATTTATTATTTATTATGTTTTTATTATTTATTTGTTTTTGTTTTTTTGGGGGCTCATTTTAGTTTTATTTACCGCAGTCTTCTCTTAGGTTTCTTCCTTTTGCACCTGTCATTGCCCGATATCAACTTTTAGGGATAGCTAGATTTCTACTTGGGTCATTCAAGATACTTGTCAAAGTATTGTTTGAGACTGTGGCATGCAGAGTAACTTTTGCAAAAGTGTGGAAGAAACTAAATAAATAAATAAACCACTAAAGCAATACCAATAAGAATTGAAATTTGATAAAAACTACAAGAATTCAATCTTTGTTAAGCAAATTACTTGAGACAGCTTTAGTGTTTTCTCCACCTCGTACTAATACAAAATCAATCTGAAACGTCAGGCAAGGTCTCTGCACAGCATTAGCATTCGTTTGGTTAAAAGGATTAACAATCCCTACCCCAGCATTTGTTTTCAAAGAATGCTTGAAGCAAAAATGTATGAAGTGTTTTGTTGCACTTATAATGTTACAAATACAAGAGCGCGTCACGATGCACATTTCTAGAGTTAGCGTCTATTTGGGTGGGCTTATAAGCAGCTTATTTTAAGTGACTTTTAAGTCACTTATGGCTTGTAAGGCCAACAATTTTTAAATTACCAAACATATATTAATAGGTTTATAAGCCACTTTTAAGCTCATCCAAACGTGCTCTTAATTGGATGTTGAAATTAGAGTGAATGTAGCTCAGCGCCTGAACCTGAACCTGAAGTCGGGGAGGGCGGTTGCATCAGGATTGAACCATCTTCATCCCGAGATTGTAATTGTATGTCCTGTTCAAGATACAAAAAGTAAACTTGAGATCCCACTATCAACGAAAGAGGCAAGAAAGAAACTTTACTCTTAATCTCCTCACCAAATAGATTTTCCACTTTTAATCTCTCCAATGATGTTCTTGCCACTCCAAAAGAGTTGTTCTGTTAATGGTTAGAATCTTGTTCTGTGACCACCGTGACTTTAGGTGACAAACTCCACAATGCACTGAGGAAACTGTCCATCTTTGTTGAAGCAGTTGAACATAGCGGGGACGAAGAAGCCGTGTCATTGCTAGGACTATAACCATTAGCCACATCCTTTTCAAGCATCTCCCCTATAGTATTTCGGTTGGTTAGTGCCCTGTGTAAGTTGACACCATTTGAATGCTTAAAAGGCAAGGGGGACTTCTTTTCATCATCATGGGCAGGTAGAGCGTGAAATTACATAACTGAACTAATCGCCAGAGCCTCCCCCGTATTCACATGCAGTTTTCTCAACATCGAGATTTTCCAATTTGCTAACTACTCATTGAACTGAAAAGGGAAATCCAAGTTTGCTGCTTCTTCAGTAAGTACATGTGCCATTTGATCTAACACCTCTTTTTGCTGATGAGCGCCAGTAATGCGCAAATGAGGCGGTCTTTCAGGACGCGCACTTAAGTCTTGTAGCAATGCACGCCATTGTAGGGGTTCAGCAGCATTAAGATCCACAATATGAACCATCTTTTCTCCTTCCATAGCTTCAATTATCGCTTGATTTGTGACCATAAAAGCCACCTTCAAAAACGGAAAGAACTCGAAAAACATTTTATGTACTAGAATATCTTCTGAAACTACTGATAACTTAGTCGACTGCAACACCTTATAATTTATAAAGACCAGGCCAACTTCTCAAAATCCTATCAGCTAAAGCCTCAGTAAGATATGAAGCAATTCTCTGCATAGTATCTCCATCAGGAGATGCAAGGTGGGAAATATGATCAAGTGCTATGTTAGCATTCTTAAGGCTACCAAAAGCCATATGGTTAGCACAAGCAAGTAAAAGGTGTATCAAATACGGTTAGTTTAGAGTACACTCGATACAAGAGGGGTGAATTGGGTCGTTAACGATTTTTGCCTCTTTTTAAGTTTTAGTCTAAGTTAGAACAGCTCACTTGGAACAGTTCCTATGGGTGTTCCAACAGCAGTTTAACAACGCAATAAACGAGCAAAAATAGACAAGGCACACGCGATTTTAACATGGAAAACACCCTGGCTCAAAGGTGTAAAAAACCACGACCCACACCCCTGTGAAAATTTCAACCAATCCACTAAACAAACGAGCCAATCTCGGATTACAAAGGTAACCCCAAGGACCTAACTGTAAGCCCTTACACAACAATCCTAAACTGTTGCTACCCTTCCAAACTACCCTAGCTTGGAACACAAAGAACTTAACTCTAAGCTCTTTACCCAATGGGATTTTAACTCCAGATTACAACCTCAAAAAGTGCTTCTTATAAGCTGAACGAGATTACAATTTATGTGCCTAATATATGAACTAAGAACTAGACTCAAACAATTCTAAATGACTTGATGAAACATTTGTCCAGACTGTTCCAACGCCCGTTCCAACTGCTTCAGAATTTTCCTCTCTTGTACGCTCAATTTTTCTTTTGTGCTGAAGTGTTTGAACGTTTTATTCTTCATATGTACATGGACTTCTTTTACAGATAAAGACCTGATAAGTAAAACAAAGTCCAAGTATATTAGGGATAACCATATAGCTTTAATTCTAATCCCTTTTCCTTATCATTTTGGATTTCATAGAGTTCAACTCCAACTCTACTTCATTCTCCAAATCCTGCAGATAATCAAATAGCTAAAGAATCTTATCAAGAATACTTAGCTTAATCCATAAGTCAGCCATACAATAATTTCACCAAAATTAGCAATTAAATTATATTCACCAAATTATCAATAATTCAAGAAAAACTAGTTCCACAATTAAGGTCTTAATTAATTTAATGTAACAAGTGCATTTTGTTTATTATCATCAAAACATCATATACTCAACAAATTCCCCCTTTTTGATGATGACAAACAAAATGTGTTTGTTTCATTTTAAAAATCACAACAACCTCACTTAAGACAGTTATGGATCTAAACTAAGGAATTTATTTATTTAAACACACATAATGTTTCTTCCTTCTTTTATCTAAACACACCTAATGTTTCTTCCCCCTTTTTGCCAAACTCATTTATTACCAAAGGCACATACAAGTAAAGGACAATGAGACAAAATTAAAGTGGAGTATGTGACAGAGATATACAAAACCTAAGTGCAAGCACATATTATTCTTCCCCCTTTTTGCATCATCGAAAAGCATCAACTACTGTCAAAACCAACAATGCAAACAATATGGATAATCAAGTATGTCACACCCATCGCCACTAAGGCAGCAACTCATGTAAGCATGAGCATAAATTTCTCAAGTATTGATACTAAATGATATTGGCCATCCTGCTTGAAATCACAATTCATCAAAACAATCCACAAAGGACAAAGCCAAATCTGTACCAGTTAAGCCCAAAATAAAATGCTTAATGCATAACCTTGTTCATAGGATTTAAAACAAGAATATAAGGTTAAGGAACAAGGCATTGAACAGGTTCAAGACTGGGCTGATATAAGTGTGAGGTTAAGGAGAGAGTTCACAGTTTCTAGTGGTGCTTGGCTTATTTTTCCCTCTTACTTTCGGCTCTTGCTCAATTTTGAAAACATAGGATATCAAAGTTTCATTCTCCTCCATAAGAATACCCAACCAATTCTCTAAAATATTAATTTGAACATTCACATTAGAGATGGCTGTTGGATCACTAGTCGGACTAGGTCCATCACCTGTTTCATCTTCTTAGCAGCCCATGATCTTGACAATAGATCTATGACATTTGTCTTAAAAGAATTTTTCATCAAACATCTCCTCCACATAATAAAATTACAACACTCATCAAAGCACACATTTTTTTTCTTTTTTTTTTTGTTCCCCCTCAACCTTAGGCTGCTTCACATTTATCCAAATGAGATTGTCTCCTATTATTTTCAGATTTGCAATTTTATCTTTGGAAATTCTTCAAGGTCAAACCAAAGGGAGTCCGGAGGTATGAAAGAAAATGAAAGAACATGCTCATATTTTTTGTTTTTGTTTTGGAGTGATGATAACTTTAAACAAAAGTGGATATGGGCTGGTTATGAGAAATGGTGATGAACAACTATATGCACAAGCCATATTTTGGAGGTACAGATCTAGAACAGTTTAAAACAAATTTATCCTCTATTTCATGCTTTCAAAACTGTGAATCAATCAAAGAAAATAAGGGCAATATCATTAGACCTCAACGAGAAAAATAATGAACTCATGACATGAGAGCATACATGTTACAGCACAAGAATTGAGTTAGACACTTTTTTTAAAAAAAAAAAATATTTATGCAATTGATTGAGATCGAAAAGTGACACCTCGTACCCAATCATTGGGAAAAAAGTAATACACCATGCACTCAAGTAAATATAATCATGTCAAGATCCAATTTATTTACCTTAAGATGTCCATCACTTAGTGCTTTAGTAAAAATGCTAGCAACTTTCACACAAAATACTAAACAAGAGATAGAAAGAATTACATACCTTTAGTGCTATATTGTCAGTCAAGAACTCAACAGAAACAACATCAACATGTCTAAAAATCAAAGTCATACCAGCTGATGTGCAGAGGATGTGAATTCTATGCTTGCAAGGTCTAGTTGTGAGTTAGTGTATGAGGATCCTTCACTGGAATCTTTCAACTTAGGATATGGAACATGGCTTCGAACTGTTTCAACAAGATTTGTTCCATTTGTTCTTTCCCCTAATTGTTCCAGATTGTGCCCGAGTTTAGAACGACCTGTTCTAAGGCCTGTTCCTTCGGGTAGGATATTTTTGGGATCCTTCTCACTTAAAGCTCGACAAAGACCAATTTGAAAGCATTATCCTACACACTCTTTTCAGCTAAAGCATTAAGAAAATCAGCTGTACAACTTCTCAAAATATAGTCATTCACAATTTTGCAACAACTATGAAAATCAACTTTATTCCTATGGTCACATGATTGTGAAATATGCAACAATTTAATTTTTAAAACTTCAACCAATAAAGAATGGAAGAGTAGCTTACCTTTCTTACCTATATCAAACGCCACACTTCATTCATTGAAGGCCGTTAGTGAGAGAAATTTTATTTTACTCCAATAATAAGCTTCAAGCAACCACTAACCAAGTAACATAATTGGTTGCTCCCTCTCACCTTAGCCTGCAAAATTAGATTAAGTGTTAGACTTAGGAACCCAAACCTTTTTGGGTCCCTTTCTTTGAGAAACAGGAAACATCATATCTTTTCTAACCCATCTAACAATATTTCTAATTTTTTCAAGAGCCTTGATTCTAGCTAAACATTCATACTTGTAGTGACCAGTGTGTCCACAATGTGTACATAAGCGATAATCAGGCAAATCAACATTTTTTCTATTGATATTACATTTAACCTGATCACTTCTGTAACCCAGACCACTACGACTCCTACTTTGATGTTCAGTTAGCTAATTCAAAGCTTCATTGGACTTGTTCCACTTTTTGGTTATAGCAAGTTCATTGCTCACATTTTTCAAATTTTCTTGAAGCTCTTTATTCTTTTCAATTTCATGACTCAACTCTCCTTTCAAAGTAGTTAGATCATATTCAAGACTTATTTGATCAACATTAAACTGATTCTTGATAACTGATTTAGATTCCTTAAGTTCATGAATTTCTTCATGCAAAGATGAAATATTTCCATCCAATTTACAAATTTCCTCTTTGAGTACCTTATTAGCCTTTTCAAGTTCGATTTTATTTCTTTGCAAACATTGGCAATCAGACTTCAAACTTGACACAACAGTAGCTAACTCATTTCTCTCGGCACTCACATTTTGAAATTCATCCATTAAAGAAAGCAAGAAATCAACTACTTTACTTTTTGATAAATTATGAATTTGCTCTTTAAGTTGAGTGAGACTTACCTCTGAGAATTCATCATCTGATTCAGAATCACTCTTGGCCATTAACGCAAGATCATATCTTTCATCCTTATATTCTGATTCCTCATCAGAGGTGTCTCCCCAAGCGGCAATCATGGCCTTTTTCATAGCTTTGGAAGCTGATTTTCGCTGCTTCTTGGAACGGTCAGTGGAACGTTCCATCCTTTGTTCCAACTACTTTTGTGGGCAGTAGCAACCATCAAAATGAGCCTTTTCAGTAGACTTAGACTTGCTGGAGTTTCCTTTCTTCAGGTTGTTTCCCTTCTTGAGCAAATTTTGAATGTGCGAGCAAGCTTTGTAAAGTCTTCTTCATCCAAATCTGAATCATCATTTTTTGTAGCTTTCAAGACTAAGCTGCGCTCATTCTTTATTTCTTCCTTAGCCTGAGAATTTTTTCTGAGTTCATATGTTTGAAGATTGCCTATCAGCTCGTCCATAGCCATCTTGTCCATCTGTTTGGCTTCTTGAATAGCTGTAACTTTGGGCTCCCACAAGGAAGGCAATATCCTCAATATTTTCCTGATACAATCTTCAGAAGAAAATTGTTTTCCAAGAGATTTAAGCTCATTAGTAATATGAGTAAACCTAGTAAACATGTCCTTTATTGATTGATGTTTGGCATTTTATGCCTATATTTCCTTAATATTTCCTCACGTTTGAGTACTTTATTCGCGCGTTTTCTAGTTGATGAATGTGGTTTTGCACTAATTTTATGTCGTGTGTATGTAGGTTGTTATGAAGTGAATTTGGAGTTTTATAGAGCATGATCGAGCAAGGAATGATTGGAGGTTTCTTGAGGATTGGATCGAGCACACGAAGGCACGACACGAAGCGAGCAAAGGAGCAAAGGAAACAGGAATTTGCACTGGCGCTTTGGGGCACGTGGGGCGCCACTTATAGCGCCCCACGTGCCCCAAAGCGCCAGTGCAACAACTCCAGAGTTTTTGTGAGGTTTGTGGTCAAGACCATGCGACAGAGGTTTGCTCCTCTAATCCAGAGTCAGTTTATTACGTGGGTAATCAAAACAGGCTGCAGGGTCAAAATCAGTTTGGTAATGCTTATTATCAAGGCAATACGAGATGAGGATTGTGTTTGAAATAATTGTGATGTATTAAAAGTGCTTAGGGAGGTAGTCACTATTATCCATATGTATCCTACCAGCCCCTTAGCCTACATTACAACCTTTTTAAAGTCCTAGTTAATCCCGATTGGAGTAAGCCTACATTAATGGAGTCCTACACTACGGGCAAGCCTATGGTACATCGTGTGTGACATGTGAGATTTTCATGAGAGTGAGTGAATTCTTTCTATGCTATTATCTCCGTTCTATTCTTGATATTTATTATTGTGTGTGATATTTGGGGGACACTCTTTTGCTTCATTATTGGTGGAGCACATAGTTTGTATGAGATAGGTGAAGTCATGGCTTCTTGGTTGAGTAGGTAGGTGTGATGTTGTGGGAGCATGGTTGCAATGAGTTGAGTTTGTGCATTTGAGTTGTCTTGGGGTGGTTGTTCTCATGTTTTTGAGTTTGTTATATTATTGGCATGTTTGTTGGACCCATAGTAGTCATGTATGTATTTGTTCAGTGGTTGGTATCAACCATAGTCATAGGCAGACCTGTTCTACCTAGGTTGGGAAGTTATTGGTAATTGCTCGAGGGCGAGCAAAGGTTCAAGTATGGGGTGGTGATGTTTGCCATTTTATGCCTAATTTCCTTACTATTTTCTTACGTTTGAGTACTTTATTCGCCCATTTTCTAGTTAATGTATGTGATTTTGCACTGATTTTATGTCGTATGATTGTAGGTTGTTATGAAGTGCAATAGGAGCTTTAAAGAGCATGATCGAGCAAAAAAAAATTGGATTTGGATTGAGGATTGGATCGAACATACGAAGGCACAACGCGACGCGAGCTGCAGACGAAGGAGGCAGGAATTTGGCCTGGCGCTTTGAGTGGCGCGGGGCGCCCCTAAAAGCGCCCATCCTTCTGGCGCTTTGAGTGGCGCGGCCCAGTGCCTGGCGCTTTTTCCCATGTGGGGCGCCCCAAAAGCGCCCAAAATTCGACGTTCACTGGTTGCTTCAGCGCGATCGTGGGCGCGGGGCTCCCGTTATAGCGCCCCTGGAGCGGATTTTTACTTCCTATTTCGTCTAGGCTTGGGTCTAACTTATTACTAGGTGTTTGTAAACCCTACAAATACTCTCTTACTTAGTTTTTGAGAGGAGTTCAGACTTTGGAGCAAGTTTTGGAGGAGAGGGGAGGAGCCCTAGATGTCTTCTAAACAAGTTCTTTCTCTTTTTCTCTTATTCTTCTCCTTAATTCTATAGTTTGTTCGTTCTAGGGTTAGAGTAAATACATGAAGGTTGATGTTTGAAAGTTGATTTCTATATATTGATTTACCATTACGGATTGTTTATTCTTTCTTGATCATAATTATTTGATTATTGAGGCCTGATAATTGAACACTATCTATGATTTTTAGATTGAACTCGAAAGAGGGAATTTATGAACGCAATAAGAAAGAGTAGAGCTAGATTGTGAACCCGGGCATCAGGGAACCAATTTGTGAGTAGGATAGACATATACTTGCTCGCCTAGCTTAACTAATCACAGAATTCGTTAATGCGTGCACGTGATTCAACCCATAGACATATAGGGATTGGAGTAGCCTGCATAGACCGTGAAGAATCGAAAGGTTTTCACGGGTACATTTAACCTGTAGTTAGCAATCTAGGAAATCAAGAAGTAGAATCAACTGGAAAACTCAACTGGATTGTTCGTAACTCTGACCCTGGACCGTTTCTTCTTTATTGATAACAACTATAGTCTGCTCTCGAATACTTGATTTCAGTTACTTGTTTTAATTATTGTTTTAGTTAGTAAAATCTCAACCATTGAAAAAGGATCCCTGAATAGTTCTTAAGAAATTGTTTGTAAGGAGTCAGTCTGAATAGTCCTCGTGGGAACGATACTCTACTTATCACTTTATTACTTGTCGACCACGTATACTTGCGTGTGCGTTGGGAGCAACATTGATTCTTGTTCATCCATAAAAAATAATTCATATTTTCTCATTAAAATTTTAATTCTGGACTGTTTTACCTGGTTTGTACCTTTATGAGCTAGCTGCAGAGAGTCCCAAATTTCTTTGGCGGATGTGCATCCGGAGATTCTATTATATTCATCAGATCCGAGACCAAAATAAAGTATTTTGATCGCCTTAGCATTTTTCTCCATCATCTTGAAGTCCTCAACAGTGAATTCATCTTCTATTTTCGGGACCTTCGCACCATTAGCGCCTGCTTTCATGGGAATCAATGGACCTCTCATGGTGATTTGCCAAAGTTGATAATCTTCAGCTTTCAAATAGATCTCCATACGATTTTTCCACAAGCTATAGTGTTGACCATTAAACAATGGAGGCCTAGAAATAGATTGACCCTCTAGTAGTCCTATTTGTGCACTCATTTTTAGGATCTCTCAAAGGTGTTAGCCTAGATATGAGACACCTGCTCTGATACCAATTGTTAGTTTAGAGTACACTCGACACAAGAGGGGGGTGAATTGGGTTGTTAACCTTCTTTTTTCAGATTTCAGCTCCTTAAGCCACTGGTTTGATGAATAAAAGCCAGGTGATAGTGACATTATGGGAAATATTTGAAGAGGTGATGATGAGATTACAAATGATGAACCATCATCTTGTATCATTGTCAAGAGACTAAATTACAATAAATAATTGTTGGTTCCAATGTATCAAAGAAAAGGTTCACACACCTCAGTGTGGTTGAATGGAAATTAATAATTTTTTAATCAAGACTTCGGAAACATGCTCTCTACCTTATTAGAGTAGGGTAAGTTTTGCGTACATCTTGCCCTCAGAGACCGCACTTGTGAGATTATACTAGATACGTTGTTGTTGTTGTCGTCAAACTTTCTCAATAAATAAGATCAAGAAAGCAGAATGAAATTGATAAACTGGTTGCTGTTACTAAAAACAAGCCAAACAAAGAAAAATGAAATTTTTTTCTGCTGAAAAACAAAAGCTTGAATAGGAAAAATGAAATCTTGGCTATTGACATTAACCAAGTGTAGAACAGAGTAAAACAGAGCAAAAGTTCCAAAATATTAGACAAAACAGGCAAGAACTTACCAAATAGAAAAAGAATCACAGATTCCTTTAAATTCAAATGATGAAAAACCCATAAAAAAGCATAAAAGAAATCCCATAAAGGCACTTGCTTTAGTGAGAAATCTTTGCCAAAACTAGCTCTAGACTCTGTTTTTTAAAGTTGGTGCTGAAAAAGGAAAGAGAGATGAAATAAGGAAATGGGCTTTATGGGGTCCAATTAAGGGACACTTACAAAAATACCCACAAAATCTAAAATAATTACAGCTACTATCCACTATTTTCAAATATTACTCGATCTAACCACTAAATTATTTACTTACTCTACCCATCCAGACTTGTATACCATAGTTTATGCAGTATACCATAAAGGTATGCACCTATAAGGCATAACAAAGGTATACAATAATAAATGACCCTCCAGACTTGTATACCATAATTTATGCAGTATGCCTTAAAGGTATACAACTATAAGGCATAACAAATGTATACAATAATAAATAGGTAGGTTGGGTAAATACTTTTAGTTTTATGGGTAGTATAATTTTTAATGGGTATGACTTGTAAATACTTTAAATTTTATGGGTATAGAGTGTAAAAATCCCTTTAATTAAAGCGAGGATTGTGTCAGGTTTGAAATAGTTACTTAATGGATACTTAAGTTTTGAACTTCAATCCATAAAAATTAAAGTTTCAAAAAGTAACCTCTCATATAAAATTACTAAAAAAGTGACTTCAAACTAAATACCAATGGCAAAAGTAGCCTATGGGTGAAGTTTTTACGTCAAGTTGTAGTTGCCGAGTATCCCAAAAAGCTGGCGTCTGTCCAACTTGGAGCCAATTTTGTTTTGTTTCTGGGGCTGTAAACGTTTTCTTTTGGTAATTAAATCCAGTTAATTACCAATAAAAATAGAGATGTTAATACGAAATTAACAAGGCTTTTTTCTTTTTATGTTTAACTGGAATAAACTCAATCCTTTTTCTCCAAATTCATTTTTATTTTCAAAATGCATGCCCAAGTATGGCTTTAGTTATCACAAACAGATAACCCGAAATTAAATAGTACAATACAATACCCGATTAATATGAGATTAATTTATTTCATTGATCTATGAGTTACTTTCATCGTCATAATGGTCCATTTGACCACTATAAGTTATGATTGTATATTACGTTCTTGTTGTGCCTGAAGAGAATTACAATTGATAGTTATTGGCACACACAGTGCCTTTGGTTCTATTGTGAATAATATATACAAATTACAATGAATGACTTGCCAAGAATAAACAAAAGCAAATCCCTGTGAATATGGGACTGTTACAACATTAAAGGACAAGAAATAATACCAAATCAATGTAAACAAGGAATGTTATCTACTTTCCTTAATACCCCCTGCAAACGGATGGGAGGAAGTACCATCAGTTTATCCTTTAAATGAAGAAATCGCTGCTTGGACAATGGTTTGGTTAAGACATCTGCTAGCTGGTCAGTTGTGGGAATGTACGACACCTGAAGATTTTTCTTTCGGACTTGATCTCGGACGAAATAAAAATCAAGCTCAAGGTGTTTTGAGCGAGCATGAAACACTGGATTAGCTGCTAGATATGTAGCCGAGACATTGTCACACCAGATTCTTGGAACGGTAGGAAGGGGCTGCTGGAGTTCTCGAAGAAGACATTGCAGCCAGTAAACCTCAGATGCTGCTGATGCTAAGGCACGTTATTCTGAATCTGTGCTAGAGCGAGCAACCGTGTTTTATTTCTTCGAACTCCATGAAATGAGATTAGTACCATGGAAGACGACATATGCTGAGGTACTTTTACGGTCGATCTTGTTGCCACCCCAATCCGCATCAGAGAAAGCGAAAAGTGATGGAGAGCTTGAATGTCTAAGAATAAGACCATGATCTACTGTTCTTTTTAAGTACCTGAGTATTCGTTTCACAGCTTGCCAATGGTTTATGGAGAGTGAATGCATGAATTGAGCTGACTTGTTGACTGCCATGGTAATATCAAGTCGGGTGAGAGCTAAATATTGAAGCATGCCCACCACTTGCCGAAACAGTATAGGATCTTCAAAGTTAATGGAAGAATCCTTGGATAAGATTGCTTGTGGAGAAGACGGCGTCGAAACAGGTGTAGCTTCATGCATATTTACGCGTCTCAAAAGATCCCGAATATATTTGGATTGGGAAAGTTGAAGACCCTTAGGCAGCCAAGTCACCTCTATGCCAAGGAAGTATGTGAGCGGACCCAAATCTTTAAGTCCAACAGCTGACCCAAGTTGTTGAATGATATGTTGAAGAAGAGTAACATTGGATCCTGTCAAAATTAGATCATCAACATACACGAGGCAGTAAGCAATACTTTTACCAGAGGAGTAGACAAATAGAGAACTATCAGCTTTTGATCCTTTGAAACCAATGTTCTGTAATGCTGATGCGAGACAAAAGTATCAAGTTCGTGGGGCTTGTTTTAAGCCGTACAAAGATTTCTTTAATGAACACACATGATGTGGATTGGTGCGATCAAGAAATCCTTGGGGTTGTTCCATGTATACTGGTTCTTCAAGTGTCCCGTGCAAGAATGCATTTGAGACATCAAGCTGGCAAATAGGCCAACCTGAATTTACTGCAATAGAAAAATAAGACGAACTGTAGCTGGTTTAATAACGGGGCTAAAGGTTGCAACATAATTCACGCCTGGTCTTTGATGAAAACCTTTTGCCACGAGTCTAGCCTTGTAACGATCAATCGATCCATAAGGTTTGGTCTTAATGCGGTAAATCCACTTGCAACCTATCACATTTGCAGCTTGTGATCTTGGTACCAAATCCCATGTGCCATTGGCCATTAAGGCATCTATTTCCTCTGACATTGCTTGACGCCAAATTTGGTGTTTTGCTGCCTCTTGATATGTGGTTGGAGTGACAAGAGGGCTGGATTCACTGTGATATACTTTTGGTTTCAAGTTTCCAGTTTGGGACCTCGTAACCATGGTGTGCTTGTTTTGAGAACTGGTATGTTGGTTTGGATTTGTTATGGAGTCTACTATGAGTGGAATGGGTGATTGTGGTGTACTTGGAGGCATTAGATCTGCACAAGTGTTGTTGGTAGGTGAATTGTGGGGGCTATGTTGTTGAGGTGGAGCCTTTGTATGTCTTGGTGGAGGAGGGGGCACGACATTGGGTGTTGGTTGGTGCGGCAATGTTGTAGTGGGCTTTCCAAGAGAGAAAATAAGAATTGGTGAAGGAGGTGGACCGAGAACTGAAGATTTTCCATCACTTTCTTTAAACGGGAACACCTGTTCATCAAATAAGACATGGCGGGAGTAGAAAACTTTATTTGTAGAAAGCGACAAGCATTTATAACCCTTATGAAGAAGACTATATCTAAGAAACACACATTTAGAAGAGCGTGGTTCAAGTTTATTTTTAGCATAGGGACGAAGCCAAGGATAACAACAACAACCAAAAACACGAAGAAAGTTGTATTCCGGGTTACGTTGAAAAATTAATTGGTAAGGTGATTTATGATTGAGTTTTGGGGTAGGTAAGCGATTTATTGTATAAACTGCTGTAGCGAAAGCATGATCCCAATACTTTGGTGGTACAGATGAATGGTACAAGTAAGCTCGACCTGTTTCAGTGATGTGTCGATGCTTGCGTTCAGCACACCCATTTTGTTCAGGTGTGTGTGGACAAGAGCTTCTCTGTACAATAGCATTGTCTGCTAGGTACTGTTTTAGTGCTTGGAATTCCCCTCCCCAATCCGATTGAAGTTGTTTGATGGATTTACCGAAAAACTTTTCAACTATAGCCCGGAATTTAATAAAACAATTGAACACATCAGATTTGCGGCGGAGAAAATAAATCCATGTGTACTTGATATAGTGATCAAAGAATAACACATAGTATAGACAACCATCAGAGGAAGGAATTGGAGCAGGTCCCCATAAATCGGAACATATTAGTTCTAATGGCTCTCTTGCATTATAACTAGAATCATGAAATAGGAGCTTGTGTGACTTGCTAACACAACATGTTTCACACAAAGATGTAGCAGAAGCAGAAGCAGAAGCAGAAGCAGACAATTTATTCAAAGATTAAACTTTATTGATGGTTCTTGAACAAGCATGGCCTAATCTAGCATGCCAAGTGGACAAAGAAACTGAATTGCAAACTGGAGAGACATGATCTGAAGCCAGGTGATAGAGCCCATCTTTAATGTATCCCTGGTGAATTGGCTGCTTCGTTTTGAGGTCCTTAATCACAAAAAAATTTGGGAAAAATTCAAGAGAGACATCGTTAGAATTGGTAAATTGACGCACAAATAATAAATTTGTGTTGGATTTCGAAACATGAAGAATATTATCCAACGAAAAATTTCGAGAATTGACGGAAATATTATTAGAACCAATATGAGTAATGGGTAAGCTTTTACCATTGGTGAGAGATACTTCGTCAGTTCCAGAATATTCAGAGTGAATGCCCAAATTTTCCAGTTCAGAAGTCAAGTGATGGGTTGCTCCAGTATCAACAATCCACGGCTTGGTGGATGCATTGGGAGATGAAGTGTAGTTGGATGCTGGTTTGGGGTTATAATCACAGTGATTGTTGTATTTTGGGCTTGGGCATTTGTTCGAGGTGTGTCCTCGACCTTGGCAATTGTAGCAAATTGGTGTGAAAGTCTCATTATTATTGTGAGTTGCACGTCCACGACCAAAGTTGGATTGATAACCACCACGTTTATTACCGCGTCCTCTGCCTCGTGATCCTCCACCAGTATTTTGACGAGCAATGTAGTGCGCAACAGCAGGAGGATTAAGAGAGGCATTCGAACTCTTAACCTGCAATTCTTCAGAGAGTAGTAAGCCAAACAAATCATCAAAAGAAATAGAAGTTAACCTTGCTTCAATGTTACGTGTGAATGGTCTTTAATCTGGGCCTAAACCACGCAAGATATGATCTACAAGATCATCCTCAGATATGGCAGCATCAAGTGCAACAAGTTGATCATACAGTCGCTTGGCACGATCCATGTAGGTTTCAATGGAGTCATTGTCCCGAGTCAGGGCATGAAGAGCATTTTTAAGAGTGCGAACTTGTGCTCTAGAACGCGACGCATAAGTGGTCTGTAGACGAGACCAAGCAGCATGAGCGGTGGTTACACCAACAACTTGGGAGAGGACAGATTCAGAGAGAGAACTTAAGATCCAACTTAACACAATTTGATCCTTGATGTACCAATCTGTGTATTCTGGGTTTGGAGTACTATTAACTTCTTTAGGAGGAGGAGATTTGGAACCATCAATGTGATGGATCAATTGTTGTCCACAAAGGAGTGGAATAATTTGTGTTTTCCACAGAAGGTAATTTGAAGGAGTGAGTTTAATTATTACTTGATTATGAACTGAAGGAAGGGTGAGAGGCATTAGAGAGGAAGAAGAAGAGGAAGATGATTGAGAGGCCATGGTTGAGATCGAAAAAAAAATGGTGTTTAAACCTTTGAGGGAGGCGCTGATACCATGAAGAGAATTACAATTGATAGTAATTGGTGACTTGCGAAGAATAAACAAAATCAAACTGTGAATGTGGGACTGTTACAATATTAAAGGACAAGAAACAATACCAAATCAATGTAAACAAGGAATGTTATCTACTTTCGTTAATAGTGCCATGACCACGAAGCAAGAGTAGCAATATATGAACAATAATGAAGGAAAGACTAGTGCTCCTTGCTTACAGTATAAAACATTAAGATTCAAAATACTCTACTCATTAGCAAAAACATTCTATAAACGTCATTTCATTTTCACCTATGGGAAATTTAAAGATTAAACAAGGCTCCACAATTCCCACACTTTCAAACTCAGGAAGAAAAGTGCTCGAATGCTACTATTATACAATGCTTATAATTAAACATCAAGATCGACTATAAAAACTCCTAATAGGCAAAACACTCTATACATCATTTTTCACCTCTGGGAAATTTGGAGATAACAAACTCTCCACAAAAGTTACCACACTTTCAAACTTATCAGGAATTCCATCAACCTTCAAGTCTCTATATTTCTCTTCTTGCAAATTATAAACTATCAGCTTCTCCCCATCCACATTCAATACAACTTCTTCATCTCTTATAAAACACAATGGTTTCAAAAAGTCATAGAAAGGAGGTCCATCAATAATATACTTTGTCCAAGACTCCTCTACACCATATTCTTTCATAATCGAAAAATCAATTTTGTTACCATTTGGAATACCAAGCATACAAAGACAACCACCAACGGTCCCAAGTTTGGTAAACACAAACTTCTTTTTATCAACACTACTAGGAGCTGGCACTTCAATAAATTCCTCATCACTCAAAACAAATGCACCAATAACTGAGGAATAATCTTCAAGTTTACTAGCTAACCAATGTAAAGAGCCATTTACATAAATCCCTGAAGCTGACTCTGGAACAGCATGATCATAAGGTGAACTTTTAATCCTTCTCCAATATCCACTTTTTAATGAGTAAACATCCATGAACATGTCTAAAATATCCGGTTCATATTCATTATCATGGTCATAACGTGAAATCATAACAACCTTATAATCATCATTCACATGATCATAACCAAATCCATGCATACTAAAACTCATTCTTGGAGGCAAAGCAACAGGTGAGTTTGGAATTTTCTTGAACTTTAAGGTTGTGGGATTCATTACAACCTTAGTGTTATCTTCATTCACTAACATAACCAAGCCATAGCAAGAACCAGAAATTTCAACAACAGGGTAATTTGGGAGTTGCTGATTATTAAGGGAATTCAAGAAACCATCATAATTGTTATTATCATCGGTTAAAGTGATGGTGTGAAGAGAATGAGAATTTTCAGAAAGGAGAATGAGTTTTTCATGAGATTCTTGGGAATATTTCGTAAGGTGAGTTTTAAGAAAATCTTGATTAGAGAGAAGAGTAAGTCATGGCTTTGATACACATCTTAATTGGCCTATGAATTTTACATGAAGTCTGCAAAAGATGCTAATTAAGAGTTCTTGAGGCAGATTTGCACATGTGAAAATGGCCATTTTCGAGGATTGAGGCATGTTGGGACAATTGATTTGGCTGTCTTAATTTGGTTTCACCCTCCCCTAGTGATTAAGTCACTTGCTATAAATAGAGCTTGTCAGGGCGCAATACTGAACTACTCGAACTTCGACACGGATATTTGAGCTTCAATAAGGAGAACTCATCACATCGATGCTAAGTTTATAAATACTGTACTTTGGTGAGAGTAATCTATTAACTTATAATCCCTCGCGTTCAAAAAGATGAATCTATTACTATTTGAAGGGTCAAACAAAATTATATTTGACCACATGACTTACAAATATTTTTTAACTATTTTGAATTATTAACTATTGTGACTTATAATATTTTTCATGTAGTTTCTAAATATATAAATTTTATCTAAAAAAAATTCGATGTGTAAATTTTCGGTCAAAATTAGTCAATTTGACCTCGTACTCCACAAAAATTCATCCTTTTTAAAACGAAGGGAGTAGTACTCCAATAACGTGTAGACTTTTTGGCATATCCAGACTAAAATGATCTAGCAAAAAACCATACATAACACATTGAATTTGATTATTTAAAAGAAAAGTGAATAACTTAATGTAATGATAAAATTACCTAACAATGTTTAGTATTTTCATATACACTTATCTAGCTCGAACACCAAAAGGGATAGGTGTCAGTCATGATAACGCTCTTTGAAATGGAAAGCATACGGGTCTAGGTACGTGTTATCAATTCATATAAAAATGTATTTCTTTTGTAGTATGAACAATGGTGATGCATTTGCTTTCATATTTTTTAAAGTATTGACAAATTCATTGATTTCACTTTATGAGCATCTTCTTTTGACTGTCTCTATGTGTATGATGATGTCCTTCCTTTGATGAAATACAAGGAATGTTCCCCACGTGCTTTTAACACTAGGCATACACACATGCATAGTTGCAAATTGTAGAAAACTGAGCTTGAATATTATTAGTAGGTATATTCTTATATCTTCTGTTGTTGAAAGTTATTGAAAATATATAGAAATTGTTATAGCTTGAGGCGTGTTGAAGACATCGTTTTTAAAGATATTTCACCGGTATCGATATATTCACAGGATTCAACAAGCTCTTCTAGTATAAAATTAGGAACAGTAACAACAAAGAATCTCAATAAGAAAGAAACCCAGTAAAAAAAAATAAAATTGTGAGGTTATTTTGTGGGTAAAGTTCTGTCCCATAGGAAGGAAGGGATCTTGCCATATATATGATAGTGTCCAAGTTCATATTAGTCAATGTAATAGATGGTATTTTTGGATTGATGATGTCAATAAATAATAAATAAAATAAATGTCCATTAAGAGTAACAGACATGGAAACGTTAATAGGCCATAATTTGGTTGCTAATAGTTTGACTAATTCAAACACAATGAACCTGGACATTAGTGGTTAACTTAGAATTATTCATTTTGAGATATTTAATTGTAATATTTTTCACAACAATCCCCCACATATTTCAAAACGAATAGAAAAGGTGTTGAACCCCAAAAAATATAACTCCGAAAGGCTAAATTCAGGAATATCAACGAGATGGACTAACTCTTTTGGAGTTTTGGAGTCGCCATCCAATTTAAGGAAAACAGGGAACCAAATAAGCAAATGCGTGCAAAACTCCGTTTCTGAAAAAAGACGGTCTTTTAGAGATTCTAAATAAGAGGTTTTGTTAATTTCGAAAGAAGGTTTTTAAGGCACTTCCGAAATTCCGTTAACAACGGTTAATCCGATAGGTTTCGAAAATATTTACAAGTGCTCTTTTCTAAAAATTTATCTAAAAATAATTAATTGAAATACAACTTGTTTGTGAAAAATATTTAATTTGCACGCATTTTACTAAATGTCTTCGATTTGCAATAAATAAAATAGCAACTTCAAAATTAAAGGTAATGAACATAAAATAAAACAATAACTAAAACAATCAAATATTTATACATAAATGAATTATTCTACAAGTTGTTTACATAAATATCCTAAGAGAAAGAAGGATACGTTGAAAAAATAGAACCCGAAAAATGGCTAGGAGTTGAAGACGTGACATGAAAGAATGCCAGACAATAAGGCGAAAAATTGATGACTAGCCAATTTTGCACACGTTAAATGAGTTCCATCCACAGTTTCAAAATTCATTGAGAAATAGCCAATAAAACACTCGCGTACATTCAGGCTACTGCCGCATATATTGAATTTACTAAACTACCCTTAAAAACCTACAGCTCAACAATAAATACAAAATAACGCGTGGAAAAAAACAGAACAAAGCATACATTACTTCTCTCAACTCTCCAGATCATCGTCTCTCTCCCGGAACTTTCAAATTCAAACTGTAAAAGCTAATTGCAGGTGCGGTTCCACAGTTTCTCCGACGTTTCTGTGCTGAATTTGAATTATATTACATAAATATATCTGTTTTCGTGATTATAATCTGAATTTGTTTTTCTGAAACGTGAATTTACTGTTATATATAATTAATATGAATCTGAATTAAGTTCATAAGAGTATGCAGCACCTAGAATTGTATTACGTTTAAGCAAAAGCCTGATATCCCCAGCATATTGTGATGTGACCTTGCTTCAACGTAACACTAACCTCCAGCATTTCATGCTGGGGGATTAATGTTGAAGCAATGTCCCATTAGAAATATCCTGTTGTCCAACACTAAATGCTGGGGCTTAGTGTTACGTTGAAGCAAAAGCCCCGTTATAAATTTCCTGTAGCTATGATTACATTTTAGCTTAGCACTTCAATATGGCCTGATATCCCCAGGATATTGTGATGGGACCTTCGTTCAACGTAACACTAACCTCCAGCATTTAGTGATGGGTATTACTGCTGAAGCAATGTCCCATTAGAAAATATCCTGTATTCCAACACAAAATTCTGGGGCTTAGTGTTACTTTACAGCAAAGCCCCATTATAATATCCTGTAGCTGTGCTATATTAGGATATAAACTTGCACTTCAAAATGGCGTGATATCCCCAGGATATTGTGATGGGACTTTGCTTCAACGTAACACTAAACCCCAGCATTTAATGCTGGGATTTCTGTTGAAGCAATGTCCCATTAGAAAATATCCTGTATTCCAACGCTAAAAATGCTGGGGCTTAGTATTACGTTGAAGCAAAGCCCCATTATAATATCCTGTAGCTGTGCTATATTAGGATATAAACTTGCACTTCAAAATGGCGTGATATCTCCAGGATATTGTGATGGGACCTTCCTTCAACCTACAACATTTAATGCTGTGGATTAGTGCTGAAGCAGTGTCCCATTAAAAAATATCCCCAGCACAAAATGCTGGGGTTTAGTGTTAAGTTGAAGCAAAGTCCCATTACAATATCCTGTAGCTATGCTATATTTTAGCATATAGAGCTGCACTTCAAAAATCCCCCTCCACCCTGTATAATTAGTAATTAAACTATGGAAATGTATATTTATCTTATAGGTTAGCAGTTCTTAAGCTTTCATTATTAAGCTACAATTACAGTATTTTACCGTGTGGATTTCTTTGTAACTTAGTTTAGTTTTACTGTCTTTTATAACTACAGATGATGGCTAAACAGTGTATTGTTCTTGCATTCAATGGGAAATGGACACCAGATTATAAGTACATAGATCATGAGACAAGGATTTTTCTACATAGTGAAACAGATACTTTTGAAGATTTCAGAAGAAACCTTTGGAAAAAGATAGATTTAGATGAAGAACATTGTGAGGCATTCATATGGTTTGATATGGAACTTGGAACAAGCAAAGGTGTCCCTATAAAAAATACCGATGATTTAATCAGCTGTTTACACTTGATGAAGAACAATTCCGAGTATAGGAGTAGACGTTTCATAGTTGACATTACACAATGAACTCCACAGTCTGAGAGAGTTGATTACACTGAAGGCCAAATGATAATGCAAATAGACAACGATGATGCTTTTGAAGTGATAGTTTTGACACCTCCATCTGTGGAAGCTGTAGCAGTAGATCAACAGTTAATGCATGCTGAAAACACAGAACAACAGCTTGTAAATATTGAACTTCCTGAGCCATCAAGTGCTGGAAAAAAGAGAAAGAGGTATTCAAGGAAGAAAATAAGAGAATCTCCTCGTCCAATACTAAAAGAAAATGCAGATTTGGACGACATCAAGGTTGGATCAATTTTTTTAAGCAAACAGTGTATCACTAAATGTTTCCAGACAACTGCAATTGCACACCATTTTGAATTCAAGGTTGTGAGATCAAGCACAATGAGATATTCACTGGCATGCATGAATGAAAAATGTGAGTGGACTGTTCGATCTTCCAGAATTAAACAATCCACACTGTTCAAAATACTGAAGTTTGAGAAGAATCACACTTGCTCGGTGGATGATAGAAAAAGAGACCAAAAACATGCTACGTCAAAGATTGTTCGAGATGAGATAGTTGAGAATCTAAGAGACGATAATTATCCTGTTAAGCCTAATTTTGTTGTTGCAGAGATTAGAAGGAAAATGGGAGTTCTAATATCTTATAATAAGGCATGGCGTGCTATAAAAGAAGGAGAGTCTTTAATTAGAGGAACGCCTGAGGAGAACTTTCAGAAGTTACCAGCATATTTATATGTGCTAAAAGACATCAATCACAATAGAGAATTTAAAAAGAATACAGAGGAAGTAAAACTACAAAAACTTATTCAATCACAATAGGCTTCTGGGCTGATCCTACATCTTCGTCGCTGCTGCCACTACCATCATCGTCATCATCATCATCATCATCATCATCATCATCATCATCTTCTTCACCCCCTCCCTCACCATCCTGATGATTTATGACAGAAACTTCAAAAACAACAGTTGCATTACCATTGAATATGTTGTGGAACTGGTGATCAAAACGAAGTATATTGCCTATCCTGAAGCCTTTTTTATTAAGCATATCCTTCCATCCATTACACAACCGTGCGTGCTTCCCAACTTTGAAGCTCATCTCATATACCTCATCATCATCTTCACACAATATGCATGCCATTCCATTTATATTTGGCAGCCTCTGCTTCCAACTTTTTGGAAAGATCTAAAAAGAATAATATTTCACAGTTAATAAAAAAATCACAAAACACTAAAAAAAGTAAATGAAAAAAAATAAAAAATACTTTGGTCATTTCTTTTAACATACAAAATCATCTCTATCAAAATAAGATGATGTGATTTTCTTGTCGAAACTTCCTAGTTCCTCCACACGATTCTCTTCATCTGCCATATCTTCTTTTCAAAAAAAACTTTACAGTTTATAAGAGGAGATGAAATCTCAAAAAACTTTGTACTTTGCTTTAACTACAAAGGGTTATTTATAGTAAAAAAAGTGAGTAACTATTAGTCAGTCGGCATGTATTTTGGCAAAAATACATTAAATGTAGTCAAAAAAATTATATTTTCTATGGACTTTACAGTTTCTATAGGTTATCAATTTTCAACAAATATTGTGTAACTTAAATTACTATCACGAAATTTAATAAATATTAATTAAAATATAAAAAACGGCTCTCACATAAATTAGTCCCCCCAGTACTTGTGCTGGAGCCATACTGTTATGAAGGTGAAAATGACAGCATTTGGATCTGGGGTCGTATACTCATAATTGTAAATCCCCCCAGTACTTTTGCTGGACCTATATTGTTATGCAGTTGAAATATAACAGCATTTTCATATGGAGGCTGCTATTAAATTAATTCAAGAATTACGAAGTTTAATAATATTTATTCATACATTCATCCCCCAGTACTTTTGTTGGAGCTATATTGTTATGCAGTTGAAAAATTACAGCATTTTGATATGGGGTCCTATGCTAATGACTGTAAACTAGTTGGAAATTATAGACTAATAATTAAAAATGACAACATAGAAACTTCACATAGAACTTCATAACAACTATAAGTTGATATGTATTTATAGAATAAATTCAATAATGTAATAACAGATGCAACTTATAATTGAAAAGGCACCATTACATAATATTTGTGATGTTGTTTACAGAACAATCACAATTCAAAAAACAACAGTTATATTACACATATATAACTGCCCCAAAAACTCAGATATTGTTTACCAAAAACTCAGATATTGAACTAAAACACAAAATATATGCTATCTTATTTCAAGCATCTTCAACAGTAGAGCCAGAACTAGAACTAGAACTAGAACTTGAACTTAAAGGTTCTGGTTCAGGCTGCCATATACGAACATTTAAAACCACACGATCTAAAGATTCCAGAACCCTAAAATGTAACGTACTTCCTACTCCAAGATTGTTAGTGCGTACAAACTCCCTCCATCCATTACAAAGTTTCCTCTGTCTTCTCACTTTTAGGTAGTTCATCTGGAAATGAATACCACGGCAAATAAGCGTGGCTGGAACATCACGTCTGGGAAGCCTAATTGCCAACCATACTGGCAAAATCTACAAAACAAAACAAAAGAAGAAATGCAAACTTTTATAATAACATCAAACTAAAACAACACTTTAAAAAAATGCTATGATTAACTCACAAATTGATCTAATTCAGCATCCAATTCACTTAACACTGCTTCGACGACTGTTCCCATCTTATTTATGAAAAATGTTCTCTAATATGCTGGGTATAGATTATTTATCTAATATTAACTTTTGTCCAGCTCTTATGGTCAAAGAATCGATTAAAAATATCACAATAAATGTAGTAAAAAATGGTAGGTTTGTTTGGTCTTCCCTAATAAAGTCCTGACTTTTCGAATCCCAATGTAGCTGGTATTTCTTTATTTTTAGACCAAAAACCACCACTTAAAAAAACCTGGATCTGCTTATATATTTACCATAACGTCCCAGTGTAAAGACTGGGTGAAGTCTGCAAAGCATAACAAGACCAACAAACAAATAACACTTTAAAAAAAAATGGTGTGATTAACTTACAAATTGATCTAATTCAGCATCCAATTCATTCAACACTGCTTCAACGACTGTTCCCATCTTAAAAATACAAAAATATTTGCCTCTTCTATTCAGTAACAAAGTAGTCTATTTATATTAAAATAATTGTACAAGAAAACTTCTCAATTATACTGTATTGTCCTTGTGCTTTTGGATGATAGTAAAGATTCTTCATTCTTTATATAAAAGCTGCACATTGCTTGTTCTTTTTCTTTACGATGCAGTGGAAAAAGTGCATTGGAAAAATAAAAATAAAAACTCAAATGTCCACAGCAAAAACATCTGGGGCGTCCATGTGCCTTAAAATACTAGCCCCAGGTTAAACATCTGGGAGGCAGTGAGATCCATGCGCCTTGTTTTACTACTCACGGCAAAAACATCTTAGCAATCCCCCAGCATATTAGATAACATTTTTCACACAAAACAAACACAAACTTACAGGCATTTTAATTAACATTATCATAAAACACAAAAGAAGTATCCTCAAAGTACAAGAAAAGATAAATTACACTTGCAGATGCAACCATTAAAAACATAACATTTATAGAGTCCTGACTTCATTTATCTTAACTAAGGGCAACTTAACCTAGTTATGATCAAATTTTACTTTGAACATCTGCGCAGATTAACACCAAAAAAGGAACTCAGACACTAGGATTTGAAATATAATTCTGACTTCTGAAAACCTCATTAAAACAGCGAATACCAACGTCATTCATATAAGCAAGACTTGAGACAAAAAATGATCATCAAGCCTTCATCAGTCGGACAAAAACAGAAGTAGTCAAAATATACATTTGTCCACAAATTAGCAATATTCAAAATTAACAGCATCCAGTAAATTTACAAGGAGGACCAGATGAGGCCTTAGTCATCATTTGGGCCGGGATCTCGACCTGATGCACTAGCTCCATCAGTCGGATCCCCACCCAAATCTTCATCTTCGTTATCCTCACTGCCTTCATCGTCCTCTTCGACATCATCGTCGTCGGCTCCTACTTCCATGCCCAAGGCCTGCTTGACACTGATGATAGCTGCTATGGTCTGATCAAGGACTGAGTCGACATTAACCTGGCCGTGCTGCATTTGGATGAGCAACTTCTTCTTGGCTTCAAGAGCTTCCAGTTTGGACTCGATTGTATAACGATCCCTCAAATTCGCCAACTCCTTCGTCAACAGCTCTTGGGTCCTCACAGATTCCCTCAGCCCGATTCTTGGATTCTTGCAGTTCTCCTCGAGCAGCCCGAGATTCAGCTTCAGCCTTGTTCATGTTTCTCAACATTAGGTCAGAAGTACTACGGATGCTTTCCAAGGTAACTTCTTTCATATTAAGCTCATGGGCAAGCTGAGAAATCTGGCGACCTTGTTCATCTATCCTGGTTTTCAGATCCTCGAATGATAGTGCAAACCTTTCCTTCTCGTCCAGAAGACGGTCCTTCTCCTCGAGGAGGGCGTGTATCTTGTCGTTGGCCTCAGTGTTGGATTTCTCCAACCTGTCTATCTTATCTTCAAAGAAGCCACGCCTCCCCTCCAGGACTCGCTTCTCCCTGATCAGAGCTTGTTTCTCCTCTTCTAGGGCCTGCTTGTCCTGGAGAGCCTTCAAAAGATCTTTCTTCAAGCCAAGGACTTGTTCCTGGTTGTTCAACCTAGAGCGGAACATGAGCTCGGCAGCCATCATACTTGCCTGGCAACAAAATGAAAATATGCAGGTAATCAGAACTAAGGACTTAATAGGAATAAAGAAGTAAAGAGGGAAACATTACTCGAGCAGTATCTTCAGCAATTGCGTAAGCTAGCTGCTCGTCGCTCATGCTACGCATGTTCCACTCCTCGCGAGGACCGATCAGGTTAGACGTCACTTTAACCAAGTGGCCAGGCTTCGCCAGAAAATTTGTATCCGGAGAGATAGTGAAGTCACACTCCCTCATACACGGCCTGGGCTCCCTCGCTTGTTCAGAAGGGTACTGGGGACCGAATTTGTGACGAATACCCTTAACAAAGTAGGCCCCAGTCTTTCCTCCTAACGATACTCGCCTGGTAAGCTTTGTGCGAGAGACCTCAACGTCACCTGTTTCCTCGGGGTCCAGAGTGTCGCACTCTTGCAGATAAATTGGTGCCACCCCTTCACCAGCCAAATTCATCATGTCCTCGTAATAAAAGACCTGAGGTTCAGCCTCCCCCTCAGCTTTCCTCCACTCATCAACCCCCTCATCTTGCTCCTCCTCTTTTTCCTCAGCCTCCTCTCTCATCGGCTCTTTGCCAGGGCGCCTGTGGCTGGCTTGCTCAGGCTCGCCTTGCTGACTACCAACCCGTTCAGGCTCATTCAGCTTTGGGTCCTCAGGGAAGAAGGCAAAACCTTCGTGCATTCTTTCTTCCCCCATTTCCCCAGCTCTATCCCCTTCCCCATCATCAACTCGGGGACTCTCCTCGAAGGCATAAGAAGAAGTCTCTACATCCTTCCTCTTATCACCCCGAAGAGGTGCCCTCCTCCTCCAAGTCAAGCTCACATCGAGAGCCTCTGAATCAGAAATATCGAATATCACAGGCCCAGCAGATTCAGGGGCGGCCGCCGAGCTTTTAACACTCTCCTGCCCAGCCTTGGGCGTATCAGCAGCAGCAGCATTGGTTTCAATTGTCTTTTCAGAAGACTGAGGACTCTTGCGAGCTGTCCTCGTCTTCTTCTTGGGTTTACTCTTTTCAGAGTCAGATTGCTTTCTCTTCAAGCTCGCAAGGACCTCCTCACCACCTTCCCTGGCCTTAACAGCTGCAGCAGTTTGGAGGATGGCAGCTGCCTCCTCGTTGATCTCGGCCACGGGGTCAACAGTCTCCTCAACAGGAGGAGGAGCAGGAAAGTAACTACCACTAGCACCTAAACCTGGGAATAAAGTCATATTAATACCACAGTGAGTTCAACATAAATTAGCAGGAAGTTGGGTAATCAGCTTACCATGGGTACTAGGGTTCGACAATTTCTTTTCAGAAGCATAGTGGGACCACTGCCTCTGCTCGTGGGTGAAAGCTGCCAAAATGGGTTCAACCCAAGCAGACAACTCCTCCTCGGAAATCAGACCGTCGTAAGGAATCTTGTCAGCTAAACAATAAAGAGTAAAGGTTAGAAGGTGCAAATACGTAACTCAGAGAGTATTTAATACAAAGACTCAGGGACTTACGAGTTTTGTTCCACACCTCGCGGAGATTAGTTTTGCTGCCACGTGTGAGGAGTTTGGACTGCACATAAACATACCTATGCATCCAACCCCTATCCCCTGTATCTCCAGAATTATGCACTAAAGCTTTTCTTCCTCTCATACGGGCATTGATATACCTGTCTCTTGCAACCTGAAGGCTATACAAAGAGATAAAATGCTTAAACTCAAAATCTTGCTCAGTCTCATCGGCAAACCATTGTAGCAGAGAAATGATTCTATAAATGCTCGGGCACAGCTGCCCCGGGCAGATAAGGTAGTATTTACAAATGTCCTCTATAACAGGATGCAATGGCATCGTATGGCCTATTGTGAATGGATACGTGGATATGGCCGTCCAACCAGTTCTCACAGAAGTAATATTCTCCGTTGGGTAGGGGCAAGAAACTGTAACATCATCGTCCCAGCCGCAATCTTCCTTAACCCTATGCAAGAGGTCGAGAGTAATTGAACTCTTAAACCGGCTTGAAGGCCACGACCTTATATTGCCATAATGACTGAACGAGCCGACTGAACAATCATTTTCAAGGTTTCCCCAAACTTTCGGGATCACATCAGCAACGAAAGTTGAAGAACTCGTGGATTGACCACCTGCTGCTGAGGAAGTACTAGCCGCAGCATCCATATTCAGACTTTTCTTGGCTTTTGGAGACAATTGGATTAGAAGATTGGAAGAGTTTTTGCGTTTTAGAAATTGTTAGAAAGGTGTTTTGAAGCTTTGAAGGTTTGGATGAAATATGGAATGGAGTAAAAGGTTTTCAAGCTGGTGAAAATCATATTTACTAAAAAAGCGACTGTTGCGTGCTTCGAGACTGCAGGAGTAATGATGAAAACCGTCATTTCGGTTCCTATTCTTTTAACGGCTGGATTTTCCAAATGGGTCACAACATTTTGTCCTGGAGTCTATGATGCTTTGTTATGCACAGTCCCATGTTTTAGAACTGGGACACAACACTAGTTAAACACAAGGGTCACAGCATTTGGTGCTGGGGTTTATGATGCTTGTTATGCACAGTCACATGTTTTAGAACTGGGACACAACCACTTGTAAAACACAAGGGTCACGGCATTTTGTCCTGGGGTCTATGGTGCTTTGTTATGCACAGTTCCATGATTTACAACTGGGACACAGCACTTGTTAAACACAAGGGTCACAGCATTTGGTGCTGGGGTTTATGATGCTTGTTATGCACAGTCACATGTTTTAGAACTGGGATACAACCACTTGTTAAACACAAGGGTCACGGCATTTTGTCCAGGGGTCTATGGTGCTTTGTTATGCACAGTCCCATGATTTAGAACTGGGACACAAGCACTTGTTAAACACAAAGGTCACAGCATTTGGTGCTGGGGCCTATGATGCTTTGTTATGCACAGTCCCATGTTTTTGTACTGGGGGATTAAAGTATTTAGCATTCCAATTTATATAGTTCCCAAGCTAATAAATAATAACAAACAAACAACATATTAACTATACATACTTCAAAAAATGTATACACTGCATTGTTTATAAAAAAGATTAATAAAGATTCAAAGAAGAGGCAGCCTTCCATGTTCACAAGCTAGCTTCTCATCATGCTCTCCATAATCATCATTCAATTTCTCTGGTGGAGTTTCATAGCCTTCATCTCCTTTTGATTTTCCATGCGACAGTAGATTAACAGCAACCATTCTCCTGTAAATACTAATGGCTTCTACTCCCCATTCCTGTTTAAACAAATCCTGTCCAAGCATGAGTAGATCTGTAAACCTTGTTACAAAAAGACCACAGTCTGTATCTCCTAATTGTTTTGGTGCTGCTTGATAAACAATATCAAGTTTCTTGTACGTCGTACCAAAATTAGGATATTCTGTATGAAAATCCATCTCTTTTAGTAGCTTAGGTATAGCAATTGCATACATTGCCATCTTGATCTTCACAAAATCTTCATCCCCATCAAAAACCGAATCATAGACATCTATTCTATGATCTTTTATAGAATAAACTCCCAACCAATAATGAGTGCAAGACATGTAATCATTAGGATCAACTGAAGTCTTCCTAATTGGCATAAAAACTTTTTCGACTTGACCCCATGCTATGCCACATTCATTAGAAGACCCATTCACACACTCAAGTAGGCTATTCTGTGCAGTTCCTTCATACTGTGCTAGGTAGAAATCTAACTCAATCTTCTCTAAATCGTCCAATGTCAAGTCATGAATTCCAAAAACAACTTCTGCTGGAGGATCATATTTTTTTTTCTTTTGTTGACCACGAGTCCTTTTTGCTCCTTTCTTTTGTTGGGCCTTCATTTTTTCAAAATTTTCTTTGTTCTTCCACTCTTCTTCCATTCTATCCTTCTTCTCTTTTATTCTCCTGGTCTTCTCTTCCTTTGCCATATTTTGAAAATAGGATTCAACCTTCGAAAAGAACAACGACTCTACAAAAAAAATCAAAATTCGAGTCTGTCGTTGTGAACAGCGCTGAGTAGTTTGTGAAATGATATACATGTTTCTTCCTCAGATAGTACAGTATAACATCAACATGCTGCATGACAAAAAAAATCACAAAACACAAAAAAAAAAAAAAAAAAATTAGTTAACAAATATATATAAAACACTACAGAACGAATAATAAAAAAAAGCTGTAGAAAACCTCATTGGTAAGTGGATATCTTCTATCTGCAATCTCTCTAAACCACATTTTGCTCTTCACTGAAACACTATACAATTTAATTTTATTCTGTGAATTGATGTCTGCAATTTTGTCATCATAAAGATCATCACCCCTGAAAAAGTTAAACACAAACAACATAAAGAATACAAATTTACTAATATAATCCACAACACCGTGTAACTTAAAATACACAATAACTAAAAAAAATAAAATAAAATAACTTACACTTTAGAGACGCTGTTTTTATCAGTCACTTTCAAGCCTTGCTTCAACCATTTGTCAAAAATTGCCAAACAATTAGACGTGGCATTGACAGTATGAAAAGGGCATACACGCCTATAAGAAGGCTTCCAATCACACTTTTCCTTTGGATGAAAAGGCCTGAATGGAGATAATAAGTGGCGGCTAATCTTACGAACCCTATGTCCCCTGCCTAACAGCTCTCCTCCTTCTGGATGATTTGATGGTTTCTCTGGCAAAACAGCTAAATCCATAACTTCCTCCTTTTTCACTGAACACTGCATTGCCGACTGTTGTTTACATGAAGACACATCTGCATAATTACTTGCACAGACATTTGTTCCAGCAACCTTCCTTGGCTGTTCAGGTGTTTTCATGGCTGAATCCAAAGCAGACTCTTGCTCCAGTACTACAACAGATGCATCAGCAAGTGTCGTAAGTTTTGAATTGTCTTTCTCTATTAATGCCAATTCTGTACCACCCTTACTTTCTGAGCGATCGATATCCATAGAATCATGCCTGACACTATCAATCACTGCTGCAGTCTCTTGCGATGGCTGTGTCAAGCCAATTGAAAATGAAGGTGCATCTATGCAACCAATATTCATGATGCTTTTGCTTGCATCAGCCAAATTTTCACCAATTTTAGGTTTGAGGGGAGATGCAATTTCAGGAGAAGCATCATTATCACGTTTCTTCCTTTTCTTGCTGGAAAATGCTTTCAAACCCTTTTTTGGAGACAAATGCTCAACACCTTTTTTAAGATCTTCTTTAGAACTTTCTTGAGAACCTTTATAAATAAAGATAATATATCACACATTTGCGAACAATAAGAATACAAAATAACTATAAAAAAGACGATTACATACCTTCTGGTGTAAAAACAAGACCAGCTATGCAAAGCTCGCTGACAGCCCTAACTTCAAGTCGAACCTCAGCACTGTGACTGCGTTGATTGACAACATCTTCCTTATTAGCTTTAACATTTGTTGCTTCTGTAAATGGAACAAGACAAACTATTCATTGACCAACCAACAGGATATTTTATGCTGGAGTGTGGACCATGCAAAATATGCAACATATTTTCGCATACCAGGAGTAAAAAACATTTGGTTATCAGCAAGCTTAATTGGTTGACAACCTTCTTGAGAACTTTCTTGAGAGACTTCAAAACAAGATAATTTGTTACACATTTTCAACAACAAAAATAGGAACACTATTTATTATATAAAAATTACTTTTACATACCTACTGGTGTCCAAATACCAGTTTCAACAAGATGCTTTAATTCATTAATTTGTTCTACAACCACAGCACTTTTCCCAGATTCACCATTATTACCTTCTGTAAAAATAAATAAGCACAATACATTACATTTCTCTATAGAAAACAGAAGTGTCAAAACACACATATTTAAAATACATTTCCATTACTATAGACTTCCCAGACATTGGTGCTGGGGCACAAATACTTCATATGAAAAAGTCACAGTATTTTGTGATGTACATATAGTGCTTTGTTATAGAAAATCCCATAATTTAGAACTGGGACACAAGTACTTGTTAAACAAAGAGTCCCAGTATTTTATTATCTGGGACATTAGCATATCATAAAAACACAGTATTAGTGCATAATATGTTGGTTTAATCTACCAACAAATTTTTTTCTTCTTACCATTCAGTGTGGGATAAATTGTTTCATCACGAAGCTGAACATCTGTTGGATTCAAAGATACATCATCGTCTTTAGATGGACACTTGTCCAATAAATCAGATGAAGGATTCTGTTTATCTGCATATACGAAAAATAAAAAAATTCCCTTTTATTTAAATTACGACTATACAGAATACTCTATTTGACTACCATGACTTTGTTGATGATGGTCTGAATTTGATGGCGCCTTTTCTAAACCATCTGTACCTTTTGCTTCATCAATAGGGTCACTGGTATCAGCTTTGTAATGCTCTAAAACATCCACAATCATTTGATCACTTGCATCTATTAAAGGAGCTGCAATACCATGATCACTTTGTACACTACCACCAAGCTCTGCCTGATTAAATGTTTCTTTGAAAAAACTATTGCGACCATCTGAATAAATCAAATTATCAACAAAATGACTCTTTTCATTTCTACTCCTGGTGTCTGATTTACTTACAGACACACCACAGTTTTCTCCGAGATCACTTGTTTACTTACAGACACACCACATTTCTACTCCTGGTGCCTGCCTAATCCTTAGGTGTACTGACTATTTAACTAACTCTCTCTTCTAGCACTTTGTCTCTTCACGTGATCAGCCCTTGCCCACTACAAAATCTGTTAATTTTGTTGGAACTTTCCTCACGCACGAACTCTTACGTCTAGCCTCACTTAGCAACTCTTTCCTTTCATCCCATCTAGCAGCTTGGTCAGCACCCACCTCAGCAGTTGACTCTTCTTGGGTCATAACATTCATCCTTTTTGAATCGGGGAGTAAATCACTATAGCAATACCAATAAGAATTGAAATTTGATAAAAACTACAAGAATTCAGTCTTTGTTAAGCTAATTACTTGGACAACTTTAGTGTTTTCTCCACCTTGTACTAATATCAAAACCAATCTGAAACATCAGGCAAAGTCTCTCCACTCTCATGTACACTAAACAGTGCCAAACCTAAGAATGTACAAACGCCTAAAGGAAAGAATGAAGGGAAAAGTTTTCCAGTAATTCCGGTTAGTATATAACTATTTAACAGCTCAAACATCCACTTATATCAAGAATACGAAAGCATCCAACATGAAGTAGGCAAGTTCCAAAGGAAATGGTAAACCAGATAAGTTAAACCTGGACAGCATATATGAATTTGCATATGCTTTAGCTTAGCCAAGCACTTATAATGTTACAAATGCAAGAGCGCATCACGATGCACATTTCCAGAGTTAATTGGATGTTAAAATTAGAGTGAATGTAGCTCAGCGGCTGAAGTCGGGGAGGGTGGTTGCATCAGGATTGAACCATCTTCATCTCGAGATGGTTTTGTATGTCCTGTTCAAGATACAAAAGAGTAAACTTGAGATCCCACTATCAGCGAAAGGGGCAAGAAAGAAGCTTTGCTCTTAATCTCCTCACCAAATAGCATGTTTTCCACTTTTAATCTCTCCAATGATGTTCTAGGCAGTGTAGATTCTAGACAATCAAATAATGCAGCATAAAAATGTAATATTCCGATAGCCTCTCCAAAAGAGTTGTTCCATTATGGTTAGAATCTTGTTCTGTTACCACCATGACTTTAGGTGACAAGCTCCACAATGCACTGAGGAAGCTGTCCATCTTTGTTGAAGCAATTGAACATAGCGGGGAGGAAGAAGTCGTGTCATTGCTAGGACTATAACCATTAGTCACATCCTTTCCATGCAACTCGCCTTAAAGTATTTTGGTTGGTTAGTTCCCTGTGTAAGTGAACACCATTTGAAGGCTTAAAAGGCAAGGGGGCTTCTTTTCATCATCATGGGCAAGTAGAGTGTGAAATTGCATAACTGAACTAATCGCAAGAGCCCCCCGTCTTCACATGCAGTTTCTCAACATCGATATTTTCCAATTTGCTAACTGTTGAGTACTGGTTTTGAAGTATGACAAACGTGAAGGACTCAGTGGTCATAGCGAAGAACTTAGTCCTTGCGTAGAAGGGCACGACTGATCGAAAAGAGTTGTGGGTTGCAAATCCCTGCGGAACTAGGAATAGTGGCGCGTGAATGAATACGCATCCTAGTCAGGAACGTATGGATGAACCAAGTGCTAGTGCTGTGGGTGCTGAGGAGAGTGAATGGGCATCTGTCCTTAAAGGTCCAGTAGTTGGAGGACCTAGTCATGCTGAGGCTTCACAGGGTTTGAGTCAAGAACCTGCTTCTTGCCCAGATCCTACTGAGGCTAATGATGCAGAACTCTATTGGACAGATTCAGAAGAAGAAAAGGATAAGGATGTTGAAAAATAAAAAATTGAGAGTGAAGAGGTGACCAAGAAAAGGCTGAAAAGGAAATTGGTGAGGAGGATGAGAGGCTGACATGTGAGGAAGAGGAAGAAGAGGTAGTGTTTATGATGGAAAACAAAGTAGAGCCTGATAAAAGGAGGAGACTGGTGAAATGGGGAATACCTGTGTCCAAAAACAAGTTGGTGGATGAATTAAGTGAGGAAAGTGGTGACAGGACTGTTGCTGAGCCAGTGGCCAGGAGAGTTGGCACTAGGTCTGCCTTGAAGAAACAGCTGGAGACTGTTGGGAAGCTGGAGAGAACAATAGCCAATGTGAGAGACAGAGAAGCCCAGTAAAAGGAAGAAGAGAAGAAAGCTGAGGAGGTAGAGGAAGAGAGTGATGAGGCTGGTAGTTATATGGAGCCTAGTGACTCTGAGACTGATAGTGAAGCTGAGAACAGGAAGAGAAGGAGAGGTTCTGAAGAAGAAGTTGACAGAGTGGCCTTCTTTTATAAGCATGAGGTACTATCTGGTAGCATCTTGCATGATGAGAAAGAGCATCACATGAAACCATTGTTGTGAATGATTGGTGACCAAGGATGGCTTGGTTTGTTTGCTAACAAAGAGAGGTTGTTATTTGTTGATGAGATCAGGGAGTTTTATACCAACTGCAGAGTCATTGCCAGGAGAGTGTTCACTACTGTGAAGGGATTGGAAATAGAATTTGGGAGACCTGAGCTTGGGGTGATCCTGGAAATACCTGCTGAAGATTATTGCAGGTATATAAAATTGAAGTGGCCCAAGAGGACTGATGGAGTAACTCCTCTGAGTGTGGTCAACAAATTCTAAGGAAAACCCAAGCTAAGGAAGGAAAGGAAGGTAGATAAAAAGGAGATGGAACCTGCACACCAGTTGTTGTTTGAGTTTGTGCACATGTTCCTTCTGCCTAGAGGAGAAAGAAACAGTGAAGCTAGTGCTCTAGACCTGACATATATGGACTTGCTGCATAGGGGGGTAAGAATCAACTTACCTGGGCTAATCATTAGACATATCAAGAGGATTGCAAATACTGATCAGAAGCCACATTCTTTAGTTCATTCCTATATCGTCCAGGAAGTACTTGAGCATTTTGGGGTTCCTCTGGAAGCTGGGAAGAAGCCAAACATTCATCAGATGTTTGGGTACAATGTGCTTAAAAACTGTGACTTCTTCAAAGAGAGGAGAGCTTCTAAGAAATCTATACAGGTCAAGAAAGAGCTAGCTGAGGAGAGTGAGGATTATGGACCTGAGGAGGTCATTGATACTGTGAAGGAGCTGGAGACACATGTTCTTGAATTGAATACAGAAAATACAGAGCTTCACAGACAACTGAAGTTGAAGGATCAAGAAATTGATCGTTTGAAGATAGACTGCCACAAGTATGAGGCCGGGCTGGTGATGGAAAGGGCCAAAAATACGAAGCACCTTGAGGCACTTGTCAAACACTTCAACCTTCAGCCCTGAGTCCTTCTGTCCCATCCTCCTTATCCCTTCTCCTACATGTTGTTCATTCCTTCCATTCCCCCTTGCACATGTGTTGGTTGTTTGAGACAATTTACTCTTTTTCAGTTGTGTACTAATGGATAGGGTAGTGCTGCTGTCACACCCTGGATAATGATTTTAAATTTCTCATGTTTATGACTGTTTGCTTTACTGTATTTGGTTCTTGATTGGGCCCTTACTCTTGCCTCTGTGTGTTTTTTTTGCTGACTTGTTGCCTTGTGCTTTAGACTGGATAGTACTAATAGGTTCTTGCAGGTATTTAACTCTTTTCGATGATGCCAAAAGGGGAAGAAGGAAATGTTGGGGTGTTTGTGACCTGATTCATCTGTTCAACTGTTCTTGAACTTGTTACTTTTTGTTTCTGTGTTTTTGGGAAATTTGTCTATTCAGGTTCTTTGGCAACATTTGTTTGTCATCATCAAAAAGGGGGAATTTTTTGAGTGCTGGTTTTGAAGTATGACAAACGTGAAGGACTCAGTGGTCTTAGAGAAAAACCTAGTCCTTGCATAGAAGGGCACGAGTGATCGAAAAGAGTTGCGGGTTGCAAATCCCTGCGGAACTAGGAATAGTGGCGCGTGAATGAATACGCATCCTAGTCAGACTAAAATAGGCGGTGCCCAGGCTGTGTATTCGAAGTGTGAATAGGAGTTGGACTTCAACAAGGAAAAGAGTTACTAGGAATCCTGTCTTACCATAATTGCAAGGATTCCTTGTAGGACTCAACTAGGGTTTCAAGGCCCGTATAAATACAAGTAGTTGATGCAGCCGTAAATAAGTTATTCACAAACAGAGAGTTAAGAGCATACAAAGGCGATCCAGCATCTTTCTACGTGAGTAAACTGAAGAAGACAACTGGCGTGCTTGAGTTGATTGAGTCTAGATATTCTGTCTAGGTTCATTGAGTTGTAAGTTGTCTTAGTTTGAGCTTTCATTGTTTTTACCTATTGGCTTATTGTAGAAGCATATGTATTAGGTGAACTTGTGAGAAATTGCTTGAAAAGCTAGAGTTTAGCTTTGAGTAGTGATTAGGGTCTAGAGTGTAGCTCTTGGTTACAGAGTCTTGTAATCATAAACTTGCTCGTTGTGTTAGTGGATTGAGTTCTCAAATCCCAGAGTGTGGTCGTGGTTTTCTCCCTTGAGCAAGGAGTTTTCCACATAAAATCCTCGTGTTCTCTGTGCGTATGTTTGGTGTGAGTTGCCGCGTTTGAAACAGCAGAATTGTAAAGTCAAGAACTGGGTTCTTAACACAGAAGAACCTGGTTCGTGAAACGAAAATCGGTAGACACTATTCAACTCCCCCCTTCTTGTGTCTTTAGGAGGTGCATAGATTATAATACTAACTACTTCTAACAAAGAATATGTGAATGTAGGAAGCTGGTAGTATTTCTCCACCTTGATTGTTATTCTCTTAAAAACAACAGGTCTGCAATGTCAAGCAAAATCTTGGACCTGCATTGGCATTTGTTTTCGATCAGATGTTTGAAGAATTTTTACTCAATCAAATGTAACTATCGAAAAAAAATCACCATCTCAGTAAACTTACAAAGAAATGCCAATCAAGAAACCAGCCTTTGCTAACCAAAACAACCTATCTGTGTTCATCCATTTTCTATTTTCCTCTGAGTCTGCATTTGTAACCAGTTCAGAGTGTTTTTCAAACATGTTTGAGAGAATGTTCTGAACGTGGTCAAAATAGAGGACCCACTTGGGATGTAGTCTGTTAGGATCGTGACTCGGGTATAGTGCGGAATAGGAAAAAGTAGCGTAACAACGACAATAAAAAATATAATGCAAGTTGATAATAATGGCAATTAAAGCAAATAATTGAGGCACAAGAATTACGTGGTTCAGTCAGTGTGACCTAATCCACGGCGGAGCGGAGCAAATTTACTATATCAATGGATACAAAATAGAGAGTACAAAATTAGAGATGATACTCTAATTAATTCCAAACACCCCGAGAGAATAACCTCACAAAAAAAAAAAACACTCAGAAAGAATTTTCCACAAGTGTTTCCCAAAATATAAATCTCTCACAAAATACTCTCTATAAAGGAAAGGGAGAAAACACTGAGAAAGAAAGCTCAAATGTTTTGTGTGTCTCAAATGAGGAGAAAGCAGCTCCTTTTATAGCCAAAATGGCCGCCCAAAAAAACCAGTCATATTTCTGCAAACTTCTCGTGCCAACCACCCTATTTTTGCCCGTGCCAACAACCCTATTCATTTCTCCTGTTGACAAATATGAAGGGCCAAATAATGGCCACTTTAACAATTCTCCACCTTGGCCAAACTTTGGTTGATACAGTAAACTTGCTCCAACTTTTCCGCAATAGCACCTGTGGGCTAAATTATTTCTCACACATACCAATCAAGCTCAAGCAAAGCTTGAACTTAGAAACTGGAAGAGGCTTCATGAACATGTCAGCAGGGTTGTCTCTTGTGTTGATCTTTTGAATAGAGACTTTCCCTTTCACAATGGTTTCCCTGATGAAGTGATACTTGATATCAATATGCTTTGTCCTCTCGTGATACATCTTGTCTTTAGTCAAGTGGATGGCACTTTGACTATCACAGAAAACGGTAATACCACCTTGGTTTACATTGAATTCAGCAAATAGACCCTTCAGCCACGGAGCTTCTTTGACAGCCTCTGTCAGAGCCATATATTCTGCTTCGGTGGTAGATAAAGCTACTATTTGTTGTAATGTAGCTTTCCAACTGATAGCGCATCCACCAATACAAAATATGTAGCATGTTAATGATCTTCTTTTGTCAAGATCACCTACATAATCTGAGTCTACAAAACCAACCAAAGTGTTAGTATTTCTTCCGAACTCCAAACAAGCGTTTGAAGTACCTCGTAAGTATCTGAGAATCCATTTCACAGCCTGCCAATGTTCTTTACCAGGATTGGCCATATAACGACTTACGACACCGAGTGCTTGTGAAATGTCAGGACGTGTGCAAAACATTGCATACATTAAACTGCCGACAACACTTGAATAAGGAACACGAGCCATATACCTCTCTTCTTCCTCTGACTGCGGTGACTGAGCAGCTGACAACTTAAAATGAGCAGCTAGAGGGGTACTAACTGGTTTAGCATTTCTCATGCCAAACCTCTCCAAGACCTTCTCCAAATAATTTTTCTGAGTCAAGAATAGCCTGTTGGCTCCACGATCTCTTTTGATTTCCATGCTAAGGATTTTCTTAGCTGCTCCCAAATCCTTCATCTCAAATTCACTATTCAGCTGACTTTTCAAATTGTGAATTTCTGTTAAATCCTTAGCAGCAATGAGCATGTCATCAACATATAATAACAGATAGACAAATGAACCATCATTCAATTTCCGGAAATAAACACAACTATCATACATGCTCCTGGAATAACCATGACCCAACATAAAAGAATCAAACCTCTTGTACCATTATCTTGGAGACTGCTTTAATCCGTACAGAGATTTCTTCAACAAGCAAACATGATCTTCTTTTCCTTCAATTTCAAATCCTTCGGGTTGTCTCATGTATATTTGCTCCTCAAGTTCGCCATGTAAGAAAGCTGCCTTAACATCGAGATGTTCTGATTCCAAGCTATACATGGCAACTAAAGCAAGCAAGACACAGATAGAGCTATGTTTAACACCAGGTGAGAAAACATCATTAAAGTCAATTTCTTGTACCTGACTATAGCCCTTTGCACTAACCGTGCTTTATACCTTGCATCTTCAACCCCCGGAATGCCTTCCTTTTTCTTGAAGATCCATTTGCATCCAACAATTCTCTTTCCCGATGGCGGCTTTACAAGAGACCAAGTAGAATTCTTGTGAAGAGACTCAATTTCTTCATTCATTGCAATCAACCAGTTGGCTGAATCAGTACCTGAAACTGCTTCTGAGTACTTTGATGGTTCTCCAATTTCTTTAGTTTCCTGTGCAATTGAAAAAGCAAATCCAACAAAATCTCTAAATCTCTCTGGTTGCTTAACCTGTCTCCTTGGTCTATTTTTGGCTATGGAATACTCATCATCTGGTTCGACTTCAGGAGCCTCAATTTCTGGCTCAAATTCAGGAATTTCAATTTCTGGAACAACTTCAATAGTTTCAGCAGTAGTTTGTTCCATAGTTGATGAGCTAGGCTCGAAAAACGTGCCAATCTCAAGCTCCACCTGTTTCTCTGTATCCTTCTCTTTATCTATATTATAAGAACTAGAAGACTCTTTTCTTGAATGTAACATAGAAGATTCATCAAAGGTTACATCTCTGCTAATTATGAATTTTGGTGACTTGGGATCAGGATACCAGAGTCGGTATCCTTTCACCCCAGATGCATATCCAAGGAAAATACACTTTTTAGCTCCTGGTTCCAATTTTCCTTCATTTACATGCATATATGCAGGACACCCAAATACTTTTAAATCAGAATAATTAGCAGGAGTACCTGACCACATTTTTTCTGGAGTCTTAAAGTTCAAAGGTGCAGAAGGAGCCCTATTGACAATATAGTAAGCTGTAGAGATAGACTCTGCCCAAAAGGCGTTTGTCAAACTGGCATTTGAAATTATGCTACGTGCCATTTCCAGAAGAGTTCTGTTCATTCTTTCAGCAACACCATTTTGTTGAGGAGTCATCCTCACTGTACGGTGTCGAACAATCCCTTCATTCTTGCAGAACTTAAACTCATCATTACAAAATTCCAAGCCATTATCAGTTATAAACCGCTTAATTTGTTTTCCAGTTTGTTTTTCAACTAAAACTTTCCATTGTTTGAAAGTAAGGAAAACATCACTTTTGTTTTTCAGAAAATAAACCCAAACTTTCCTTGAATGATCATCAATGAAACTTAACATGTACCTGGCACCACCTTTAGATGGAGTGCGTGAGGGACCCCAAAGATCTGAATGAATGTAATCTAAAGTACCTTTTGTTCGATGGATTGCTGGAGATTTGAAACTGACTCTTTTCTGCTTCCCGAACACACAGTGTTCACAAAACTCCATCTTTCCGGTACTTTGTCCACAAAGAAGGCCTTTCTTGCTCAAGATAGAAAGACCTTTTTCACTCATATGCCCCAATCGCATATGCCACAATTTGGTGATGTCAAAATCAGACTGACTTGATGTAGAAACTGCAGCGGCACCTGTAACAGTAGAACCTAACAAGGTATACAACTTACCAGATCTGTGTGCTTTCATGACCACAAGAGCACCATGAGAAAATTTTAGAACTCCACTTTCACCTGTGTATTTACACCCAAGAGATTCTAGGGTGCCCAAAGAGATGAGATTTTTCTTTAAGTCTGGAACATGTCTAACATCAGTGAGTGTTCTCACCACTCCATCGTGCATTTTGATCCTGATTGTTCCTTTGCAATAACTTTACAAATAGCATTGTTGCCAATTAAGACAACTCCACCTGCAGCTGAGTCATATGTTGAAAACCAGTCTCTGTTGGGACACATATGATATGAACAACCAGAATCTAAAATCCATTCATTGTTAGTTCTTGAGCTATTATCAATAGCTACAAATATAGCTCCATCAGCCTCATCAGCGGCTACACTTGCTTCGGCGGTGTCAGTGTTCTCATGCTCTTTTTTCTTATATTTTTCTTTATTTTTCAACTTATAACACTCAGACTTAATGTGGCCCATTTTATGACAATAATTGCACTCTATATTTTTGTATCTGGATTTTGACCTTGATTTAGACTTTTTACTACTTGAATTTTTCTTATCAGATCTACCTCTCACAAACAAGCCTTCCCTTGGGTTCCACTACTTTTCTCAGTGATATCCCTATCGATCTGCTCTTTCGATTTCAACATTGCCTTAATTTTCTTATAGGAAATAGTTTCTTTCCCATAAAGAATAAAGAATTGTATCTCGAAAGTGTTTAAACGAGTGGGTAAGGGAACATATTAATAAAACAGCTTGATCTTCTTCATCAATCTTAACATCTATATTAGTCAAATCCATAAGAATGGAATCAAATGTGTCAAGATGTGAGAGTAAAGAAGTACCTTCATCCATACGAAGCATGTAAAGCTTTTGCTTCAAGTAGAGTCTATTTTCTACTGTCTTTTTCAAGTACAATGCCTTTAATTTATCCCACATTCCTTTAGCAGTGCTTTCAGCAGCTACTTCACGCAAAACCTCATTTGAGAGATTTAAAATAATACCTGATTTTGCCTTTTTATCAATAATAGCAAATTCCTCGTCTGTCATATTCTCCGGCTTCGCCTGCTTGCCTTGTAGCACCACATCTACGCCATCTTGAATGAGGATAGCCTCCATCTTTAATTGCCACATTCCGAAGTTTGCACTTCGATCAAATTTCTCAACGTATGTCAATCAAGCTCAAGCAAAGCTTGAACTTAAAAACTAGAAGAGGCTTCGTGAACATGTCAGCAGTGTTGTCTCTTGTGTTAGGATCGTGACCTGGGTATAGTGCGGAATAGAAAAAAGTAGCGTAACAACGATAATAACAAATATAATGCAAGTTGATAATAATGACAATTAAAGCAAATAATTAAGGCACAAGAATTACGTGGTTCAGTCAGTGTGACCTAATCCACGGCGGAGCGGAGTAAATTTACTATATCAATGGATACAAAATAGAGAGTACAAAATTAGAGATGATACTCTAATTAATTCTAAACACCCCGAGAGAATAACCTCACAAAAACAAAAACACTCAGAAAGAATTTCCCACAAGTGTTTCCCAAAATATAACTCTCTCACAAAATACTCTCTACAAAGGAAAGAGGGAAAACACTGAAAAAGAGAGCTCAAATGTTTTGTGTGTCTCAAATGAGGAGCAAGCAACTCCTTTTATAGCCAAAATGGCCGCCCAAACAAATCAGTCATATTTGTGCAAACTTCCCGTGCCAACCACCCTATTTTTGCCCGTGCCAACAACCCTATTCATTTCTCCTGTTGACAAATATGAAGGGCCAAATAATGGCCACTTTAACATTGTCAATTTACATATGGGACCTTGGTTAATAAAGAGTGCGGAGATGTCTATATGTCTCTTATTTTTTTAGCTAGTTTATTAGTGCAGCTCTGAAACCTTCTTTTTCTACCTTTTTTTCTTTTCTTTTGTGGTTACTCGATGAAGATTTGTAACTCCAGCCTTGGTTAATCCCATTATATCACCTTTGGTTCAATACTAGTTTGGTTCACTATATTTGGTGCTCTCGTTGCTCGATCTCCAATCTCCCTGGCTTATAGGACTTCTCACCCAAAAGAAAAGAACATTTGGTTACTCGATGACCGCTCAAAGTAACACTGACTTGGGAAATTTTTGAAGTCCTAATTGTGCCAAATGACTATCCCTACGTCGCTGGAGCTTCTCCCGATTGGAAAACTGATTTAGAGGCCTTTGACTTTGATCTATATCTGGATAAGTATTTTTATGGAGAATGAGCTTGGCGGTTCAACAAGTGAGATGCATTCTAGTGATGAGATAGTTGCTGCTGAAAATGAAAAAGTTAATGGTGAAGTGGGAGATGATGGGGGTGTCGTTTCAGTGCAGGCGAACTGGATTCTATGTGTACCATTGTCTGCTGATTCGTCGATATTTTACTGTCCAGTTTATGTAATGGATGATCAAACGAAGTATTCATGAACTCAACATGTTATCGTAATAACACCTGCAATGATCAGCAAACTTTGCTTCACTTCCCATTCGATCCTGGTGCGAATCTATTTATTGCTACACCTGGTGGAACCGAGATTGTTAATTGTTCGATGAATGCCCCATGAGAAATAGACCTAAGCTACTTATTGACCTTACTGTAGCGGCACGACTGTTTTTGACTCACTAGATGCAAACTCGGGCATTGAGTTCCGTATGCTCGATGAAAATCCCCAACTATGGATATGAATGTTCTGCTTGCGAATTGTGGAATTGTGGATCAACTCCAATTGCGAATTGTGGAATCGTTTCTGCTTCGATTTGCTAATTCGCCTACTGCAAACGAGACTGTAGCACATCCCACTCTGTTGGTGAGCACTATGGACATTAGAAATAGAAACTGCAATTGTCAACATGGCACCTAAGGACTCATTTCTGGTTCCTTTTCCTAGCCAAAGGTCTATTGTGCCTAATTCGAATGAGGAATTGGTCACTACCGATATTCTCAGGTCTATTCAAAATATTGAGTGGCTTCAACATACCTTTGGTTTACACATTTGCCACTGGTTTGATACTGCGCAGAAACCATCTCTGATGACTCTAACAGGAGCTGTTCAATGTTGGCTCAAATCTCTTGATATTGAACTAACAACTGCAATGGTCTTTGTCGTTGCACCTGCATCGGCTATGGAAGACCGAAAATTGAACCTTGTTCATTTGTTCGATATTGGTTTCTCTTTGCTAATGATAACAGTTGACCATGTTTCTGCACAACAAATGGCACTAGAAACAAAAGAAGTTCCTGAAAATGGTGCGACCTTGTGAAGTTGCAACCTGGAGCTTGCTAGGATTAAAAATGGGCCTTCATTTGTTCCAGAGGTTGAATTGGTGATAGCATCAATTGCGCCATTATATTTTGGATGTTTGCTTTACCATACTTTTACTGTTATGTGCTACCCAAGTGAAGAGAAACTTTGCTATTTTACTGTTTCTATGAATGGCTTGGTTGGTGTTGACTCTATCAAGCGATTATTCCTTTCCTCTTATTCTGCTTGAACTTTGAGGACAAGGTTCTTATCGAGGATGGGAGTATTGTTGCGAATGTGGTCGCAATAGATGACTCATTTGGGATGTTGTCAATTTATATATGGGATCCAAGTTAATAAAGAATGCGGAGATGTCTAAATATAAAAGAAGAAATATCTCTTAGGGTCATGCTATAAAGTTCTCTTATTTTCTTAGCTAGTTTATTAGTGTAGTTCTGGAACCTCCCTTTTCTACCCTTTTTTTTTTTTTTTTTTTTTTTTTTTTTTTTCGGTTACTCGATGAAAATTTGTAGATGTAGAAATAGGAAGGAACAATAAGTTTTGTTCTGTTCTACAAATTGTGATGACTATGATCAAAGTGAAGCATCAACTTCAAAATATTTTGTCACTTTCTTTCATTTTACATTTCCACGCATGAGGAAAGACTAGAGTGTTGACTTGAAATATATCTCATTCATTTAGAACCATCCATTTTTTCTCATTGTCCTCTAGAAACATAGGGTGGACCTACAAATTGACACAAGGGTGCAAAAATTATTTAAACATAACACTTGGAGGTCGTTTGGTACAATAAGTTATACTGGATTAGTTATACAAGGACAAGTGAATACTGGGATAAGTTAAAACCATGGGTCCTTGGTATTGATTTATCCATCAAATTGTGGATAAATTTATATTGGGATTAGATAATACTGATTTGAATTTGCAAACTAAACACAGAATAAAATCATTCAGCTTTTTATACAAGGATTAATTAATCTTATACCACGTACCAAACAATCCCTTAAGATTTGAACTTGTGACCTAAAGCAATTTTCAAACCTCCTTAATTACTATACACACATATTTTCTTGTGTCAAAAAGAGTTCAATAATGTGTGTGTATATGACTCAAAAAAACTCTATTTTCCCATATTTACTACAATTTCTAGACGAATGGGATTCAGTTGTACCCCTTCAATGCGCATAGGTCCGCCCCCGAAGAAACGCTAAGTTAGATGTAGATATAGCAAGCAAAAAGTTGCCCCAAGTCCACGGGTCAAAGTACTCTGTTCAGCAATTGAGTAAAATCATAGTGAAACATCAACTTGAAAAGATATGTCAGTTGCAGCTTTCCTGGAAAGACGTGTGCATTCTTGACCTGAGCTTAACATTACATTATCTAATTCTTACTGCAGCAGTTAAAACTATCTTACTGCTTTACACGTTGTAGATACTTGTTGCATTCTTCAAAATAAGATAGATATAACACTAAACAGTGCAATAAAATTTACATATTCTGACTGCCACTTAATTTTACATGAATAAGATGATCCAGATTTCTTTGGCTTAAAATTTCTGTAATATTTGAAAACGACATTTTCAGATGATCACTCATTTGTCCTATTATAAGAACAATTTTCAGAAAAAAATGATAGCATCTTAATTCTAGAAGACCTACAAGACTTGACTTTTAGCATTCACTTGTATATATTTCTCATGAATTTGTTGATTAGGGACTCGCACAAAGCATACATACAAAACTTTCTTGGCGATCTTAGTTTCTTGCCAAATATGGGTTATATGCACCTACTAGTACTTTTACTATGTTTCTTTCTCTGTCAAATTCCTTTTTCTTCATTGGCATGCCGCCCAGATGAAAGTCTAGCCCTTATAGAATTCAACCAGACATTTGTTGTAGATGCCTCTTTGTATCCTCTATGTGGTTATTCTGATCAACAAAAATCTTGCTCCAAAACAAGTTCATGGAATACGACGAGCAGAGATTGCTGCTTGTGCGATGGAGTATATTGTGATGAGATGACTGGCCATTTTATTAAACTTGACCTTAGTTGTAGCCAGCTTGTAGGGACTATTGATTCCAATAGCACCCTATTTCAACTCTCTCATCTCCAAAGTCTTAACCTATCCCACAACATGTTGACAAGTATTGACCAGATTCCTCCTTTAGCGTCTTCTATTGATTTACGGTCTAATTCTCTTCAAGGGTCACTACCTATTCTTCCACGCAGTGTACAATACGTCTTCAGTTCAAATAACAATCTCACCGGGGAGATCCCTCCTTCAATTTGCGATTTGAAAAAGCCAACAGTTCTAGATTTGGCAAGAAACAATTTGATGGGAGAAGTTCCACAATGCTTGGGTAACATGAGCAACGACATCGAGGTTTTGGATATGCAACACAATAATCTCTCAGGGAAACTCCAAATAACTTTTGGATTTGGAAGTAGACTTAAAAGCTTCAACTTTCATGGCAATAAGCTTGAGGGAGAAATCCCTAGATCCTTGGCCAACTGCAAACAACTGGAAGTTCTTGATTTAGGAAATAATCGCTTCAACGACACATTTCCTATGTGGTTGGGGACTCTTCCAAACCTACAAGTTTTAAGCTTGAGATCCAATAAGTTGCATGGACCCATCATTATGACTTCAAGGATGGACAAATTGTTTCCTGAGCTCCGAATGTTAGATCTCTCTAGCAATGCATTTACAGCAAAGTTGCCAACAAGTCTTTTTCACCAGTTGAAGGCCATGAGAAGAATTAATCAAACAATGGAGGCGCCGCCAAAAAATGATGGTGTAGATAACTATTACCAAGACTCAGTTGATGTTGTAACAAAGGGACTGGAGCTTGAAGTTGTGCAAATCTTGTCTTTGTACACCACTATCGACCTTTCAAACAACAAATTTGAAGGACATATTCCTACTGTCCTGGGAGATCTCATTCCGGTTCGGGTGCTAAATATGTCATATAATGGCTTGCAAGGTCATATATCACTATCACTTGAAAATTTATCTGTAGTCGAATTATTTGACCTTCCATCTAACCAGCTTTCAGGAGAGATACCACAACAACTTGCTTCTCTTACATATCTAGCTTTTTTAAATTTATCCCACAATCATCTTGAAGGATGCATCCCTAAAGGACCTCAATTTGCTACATTTGGAAACAATTCATATGAAGGTAATGATGGATTACGCGGATTCCCAGTTTCAAAAGATTGTGGAAGTAGTAGGATACCTGAGACAAACAACATAACAAACTCTGTGTTGGATGAGGAAAGCAATTCTACATTTCTAAGTGAACTAAGTTGGAAAGTGGTTGTTATGGGATATGGGAGTGGACTATTTGTTGGATTCATCATAGCATATTTCATGCTGTCTTCTCGAAATCCAAATTGGCTTTCTTGGATTGCTCAAGAATTAGAATACAAGATCGTTATGAGAAGGCGAAAGAAGCAGATAAATCAAAGGCATTACAGAAGAAGAAATAATGGTGTCTAGACAAGTTCCTACTAGTAGTCTCACAATATGTAACTTCAAAACTTTCAGGTATGCATTCATATTAAGTGCTTTACTGATACAGTTTTTAGCTTAACTGGCACTTAATATTATATATCTTCTATCTTAAGTTGAATATTATTTGTTTATTGGGTAATTGCAGGAACCAAGCAACAGGCTTATTCAGCATACTCTTGTTCTTCAGCTACTCAAATAATTGGACTAGTTGTATGTTGGCTTTAGTGTTTGCTGTATTCATACATTATGTATTTCTACTTATAATAATAGTGCTTGCGCTTATGCTTCTTCATTTGGATTTTCTACCTATTCATCTTCTCCTTTTACTTTTTTTGTCTAATTTATTAGTTTAATCTTAGAAAGCTCAGGATTTATTCATACTAATATAAGAAATCTGTTGTCATCAAAATCTTACAAGTACTGAGACGGGCATACAGAGGCAAATAGTGTCAAAATTCTAACAAAATACTCTCTTTAGGTATTCTTCTATAGATTGCTGAAGTTCCTTCTCTTCAATCTTCAACCTTAACTTCAATCCGATGACTACCTCGAATTATTATTATTCTTCTTCTTCTTCCAAAAACCCTTCAAATCGTCCCCTCTCCTCCTAAATGATACTAGTAGTACATAATTTCTAGCAGGGGCAAAGCACGATAACCCATTAAATTTGGTTTAAAAGGTGAAAACAAATGCCAATGTAGGGATTCATAACATACATCGATTCAATTATTAAGGGGTCGTTTGGTTGAGATGCAAGTTATACAGGGATTGTAATACATGGATTAGCAATACAAGAATTAACAATGCAGGGATTAGTAATACCATGATTATTTTTTATTCGACGTTTGGTTCATGGTACTAAAAATATGATATACTGTGTACAACTTAAATTTGTGTTTGGTTTAGAATTGTATTAAAATTTTATTTACAATTATACCCTTGGACATAAGAGATCAAAATCCAGTACTTATTCAGAATTTATAATTCATCATTCTACTTATGGGCTAAAATAAAAATTTAAATAAGTACAGCCTACAACAATGGAAAACGCAATCAAGAAGTTAGATCGCTCACAAGCGCATTAGATGTTTCAGAAAAAAAAAAAAAAAAAAAAAAGGTGCAAAGCATTCCAATTTTTAAAAGTTCTGCTAGCTCCTAATTGTCATAACAGAGATACAAAAAGAAAATGAGAACTCTAAATTTTAATGAGATTAACAAGAAGGAAATGGATGAAAACATGTTGGGTCTTTCTTCAACTTCTTCTGCTCCCTTGATCTCTCTTTGTAAATTTGCATTTTGCTTTTTTATGAACTAAATTCAACTGACTTTCTGAAAGGCAACCGGGTTGCAAATTCCGATTTTTGAAGAGTACAGAGAGCATCACCATTATAGGAAAAGGTTTGATCAGGAAACTTCAAGGGTAGTTATGTCATTTCAAATCGTTATCCAGGTATTGTTAAACCAGGTATTGCTTATTCCATGTTGACCTTGGTATTAGATAATACTAAAATTGGAGTATAAGTAATACCAGGACTAGATGTACGGAAGTTGTTTTTTGTAACCAAACACTATATTAAAATAGTGCAGAGTATAATACCAGGATTAACTTTCTTATACATCATACCAAACGACCCCTAAAGGTATTGCTAAAAGTGATTCATTTATTTGTTCGTTTCTCCCAATATCGACCAGACACCTTTGCGAAAGTTACTTTGCACGCCTTTATCTCAAACAGCATTAAAGAAAAATTTAATGGCTATTGTCAAGACTTTCAGACCTGTTGATATGGGGGACTTGCAGACAAAGTCTCTGCAAGTCTTGGCTATTGCCAAGAGTTGCAACTCTGGTGCAATAAGCACCTAGTAGAGACTTCTTGGCTATTGTCAAGACTTTCAGACTATTGCTATGGGGGGCTTGCACACAAAGTCCTTAAAAGTATTGGCAATAGCCAAGACTTTCAGTTTTGTTGCAAAGGGAACACATACACTGAAAATAACTAAACATATTGGCAATAGCCAAGACTTTAAACTCTATTGCAATAACCAATTTAGAAAAAGTCTATGCAACTCTTGGTAATAACAAGACTTTACGCTCTGCTGAAAATGGGACCTTACACTGAAAAATCTCTACAGTCTTTGCTATTGCCAATACTTTAAACTCTACTGCGATAAACAATTTAGAAAAAGTCTACAACTCTTGGCAATAGCCAAGACTTTACGCTATATGAAATTTGAAGCTTCAAATCACTGGAATCAAACAAACACAACCAAAAGAATACAAAAACCTCAAACGTAAATCAAAATTGAAATAACTGACAAATAAATATATAAACAGCCTTAATAAGTATACAAATAAAATTGCAGGGGAAAAAATTTGCAGATAAATGATTAGGCTTAGTAAAAATAACAATTTATATAAAAAATAATACAACAAACACACGAAAATGAGAGAAAACGAACATTAAATCTGCAGTACAAAAGGAAGAAACAAGGAAAGAAAGATCAGGAACGTCGAAAGAGACAGAGAAACCTTTTCAACGTGAATGATGTTAGGCGGGGGCAAAATAGTACTTTCACAGGTGGGGGATATGATGTGGAGGGCATTTACTTAAAACATTTCTAAGTGAGGGCAATTAGGTAAGACCAGCTCTTATTGAGGGCACTGGGTGAAATTTTTTGGTTAATACCATGGGTCCTTGGTATTGATTTATCCATCAAATTGTGGATAAGTTTATATTGGGATTAGATAATACTGATTTGAATTTGCAAACTAAACACAAGATAAAATCATTGAGTTTTTTATACAAGGATTAATTAATCCTATACCACGTACCAAACGGCCCCTTAAGATTTGAACTTGTGATCTAAAGTAATTTTCAAACCTCTTTTATTACTATACACACATATTTCCTTGTGTCAAAAAGAGTTCAATAGTGTGTATGTATATAACTCAAAAAAAACTCTACTTTCCTATATTTACTACAATTTCTCGACGAATGGGATTCAGTGTAACCCCCTTCAATGCGCATCGGTCCGCCCCGAAGAAACGCTAAGTTAGATGTAGATATATCAAGCAAAAAGTTGCCCCAACTCCACTGGTCAAAGTATTCTGTTTAGCAATCTCTCACACATTTTAGCGCCCCCCTGTCAACCAATTTTTTCATGTGAAATATGGCATAAGAATGTACGAATGCCTAAATGAAAAAAAGGAAAGTGAATATATAATTATTGCACAACTCCAATAGCCACTTATATGATATATCAAGTGGTACCCGAAGCATTCAACATGGTGTCTGCAAGTGTTATTAAAAGATGATAAAAAGAGATGTTTAAGTTTGAATTTAGACATCATTAAAAGAACTTTCACATACTTTTTCTCAAGAAATTGAGCTAGGATACAATAAGTATATGTGTCTCTTCTCTAACAACTTAAAATTTCTAGATAAAGTGACTCAACTTAACCTTTAGATTGTGTTGTAACAACTCTAATTTGTGGACATGTGTTCGTTTAAAAACGTAATACCAGAAAGTGGAAACTTTTTTTTTTTTTGAGGTTAACTGAACAATTTTATTAAAATCACCATCTCAGCAAACTTACAACTTGTCTCCTATACTTTTAACTTACAAAGAAATGCCAGTCAAGAAACCAGCCTAAAGCTAACCAAAACAATCCATGGGTTCATCTATTTTCTATACTCCTCTGAGTCTGCATTTGTAACCAGTTCAGAGTGCTTTTCAAACATGTTTGAAAGAATGTTGTGAACGTGGTCACAATGAAAGACCCATTTGGGATGTTGTCAATTTATATATGGGACTCTGGTTAATAAAGAGTGCGGAGATGTCTATATATCTCTTATTTTTTAGCTAGTTTATTAGTGTACCTCTGGAACCTCTCTTTCTACCTTTTCTTTTCTTTTCTTTTCGATTACTCGATGAAGATTTGTAACTCCAGTCTTGCTTAATCCCATCATATCTCTGATTACCTTTGGTTCATTATATTGGAGATTAGGATGTGACTTAGAGTGTTAGGAGTTAGTCTACCAGTGTATAGAAGGCAAAGTAGTTAGAATTAATTATGGTGACAGTTAAGTAACTAATTAGCTGATTAGTTAATAGTTGGTTAGATTAGTTAGTTAGTTGAGAGTTAGTTGTAGCCTATAAATATCAGTGTAAAGGGATATTGATATTCAGTTAGCATAACGGTTTCTCTCTCTAGTCTCTCTCTCTCTCTCTCTGTAACTCCCTCTCCCCTCTCATCTTCCAACCTAAGCTAAGGTCCTCCATATCCAGAAAATAACATGGTATCAGAGCCGATGGCTCCTTGAATGAGGAATTGAGCTAGCATAAAGAATAAGCAATCAGAGAAGTAGAGGAATTCATCAATGGCGAGTGAATAAACTGGAAATGGAACTGGAACCACTGCACACAGTGGAAATGAGGTATTCGATCACAATCATACACTATATCTACAGCCTTCTGATACATCAGGTACTGTTTTGATTCCAATTCAACTCACTGGATCTGAAAATTACTCTGTTTGGAGCAGAGCTATGAGAATTGCAATTTTAGGGAGAAATAAGCTAGGGTTAATAGAAGGAACCTGTAGGAGAGAAGATTTTGGTCCAAATCATGTGAATTTGTGGGATAGATGCAATGCTATTGTGTTATCGTGGATTATGAACTGTGTGTCCAAAGAATTGTTCAGTGGAATAGTCTATGCCACAAATGCAAGTGTAGTTTGGCATGACCTGAAGGAACGGTTTGATCAGATTGATGGATCTAGGGTTTTCTTTTTGCACAAAGAGATAGCAAGCATGAATCAGGGGACTCAATCGATAGCAACATATTACTCCAAACTAAGAATCTTTTGGGATGAATTTGAGTGCTTAGTACCTCCTCCAAGTTGTGATTGCACAAAGTAAAGGGACTTTATTGCACATCTGCAAATGCTGAAACTGATGCAGTTTTTGATGGGATTAAATGAAACATATGAACAAGCACGAAGTCAGATTCTGATGACTAGACCATTGCCTTCAGTGAACAAAGCTTATTCTATGATGATGGAAAGAGAAAGTCAAAGGACCATATCCAGTGGTCCAAGTGAAGGAAATGAGATGGTTGCATTAATGAGCAACAGGGGAGGAAACTATCAGAACAAACAAAATTCAGGAAGACAGAGTAATCAAGGATACCAGAAGCAAGGATATCAAGGAAATCAAAGGCAAAAGAGAAACTACAACCTGTATTGTGATTACTGCAGAATCAGAGGCCACACAAGAGAAGAATGCTACAAAGCTCCAAGAACTCAGAATCAGTCAGACTCAATGTACAAGAAGAAGGCAGTAATGAATGAAGCACACAATGCCTTGATAGAAGATGTAACTGAGAAGAGACCTAAAGTTGGAAGCAGTAGCTACTCTGGAGGTGAGGAAGTCACACAAGGAAAGGGTGTTCAACCACAATTAACTCAGGCTCAGTATGAGCAGATTGTCAGAATGCTGAACAAGGAACATTTCATTGAATCAGCCAACATGACAGGTAACATCTATTCATTTGTAGCAGATGAAGTGAATAGAGAATGGATTGTGGATACTGGTGCTAGTAATCACATGGTGTCTAACAAGAAAATGTTGAGAAATATGATAGAAACCAAAGGATCAAAAGGAAAATCTACCTAATGGGCAGATAACCAGTGTGACTCATGTAGGGACCTATGATTTTGGACAGGGAGAAAGAATGAACAATGTGTTGTATGTACCAGATTTCAGATACAATCTCTTGTCAGTGTCAAAAGCAACAAGAGATATAAATTGCTCAGTCATATTTTACCCTAACTTTTGTGTCTTCCAGGACCTATCAAATGGGAAGGTGAAGAGGATTGGTAGAGAGCACCATGGATTCTACTTGCTGACTCCTACATCTTCTGATAGAAAAGGGAAATCCAAAGCAAAGGAGGATAACAGAATTACAGGATTGCATGCAGGAAAGGAGATAATTGATGTGAAACTGTGGCATAGAAGGTTTGGACATGCTTCTATTAGAAGTGTACAAAGTCTATTAGGCATAAAGAATAGTGCTAGTAAGGGACTGGATGACTGTGATATATGTCCTCTTGCTAAGAAAATAAGACTGCCCTTTGGCAATAGTGAAAAGAAATCTACTGAAATTTTTGAATTGATGCATCTTGATGTTTGGGGACCATATAAAGTCCCTACTTATGATGGGAATAGATTTTTCTTGACTATGGTAGATGACTACTCTCGTATGACTTGGGTGTTCTTGCTTAAGCTCAAAAGTGATGTGATTGTTGTTCTAAGAAATTTTCTTAAGCTGATAGAAACACAGTTCAACAAAAGACTAAAAGTTGTAAGATCTGACAATGGTAGTGAGTTCATCAACACAGAATGTAATCATCTTTTCACATCACATGGGATAGTTCATCAAAGAACCTGTGTGTACACACCACAACAAAATGGTGTGGCTGAACGAAAGCACAGACATATCCTTGAAACTGCTAGAGCTATAAGATTTCAGGCATCCATACCCCTTAGATTTTGGGGACATTGTATTCTTGGTGCTGTGTATCTCATAAACAGGTTGCCCTCTACTGTGTTGCAAGGGAGATCACCCCATGAGTTGTTTCATAGAACAAAAGGAAGCCTGAGTCATCTTAAGGTGATAGGCTGCTTATGTTATGCCAAGAAGCTACCAGTTACTAATAAATTTGAGGCAAGAGCTATTGAGGCAGTGCATATCGGATACTCTACTGTCAGTAAAAGATACATCTTGTATGACTTGAAGAACAGATCATTCTTCACTTCCAGAGATGTTGCATTCAGGGAAACTACTTTCCCTTTTAGTAACCATTCAGTCAATTTGACACCTGAACCAGCAGGCACAGTCCCAGCTCAGACTATACATGATGAATTCTCTGTGAATAATCCTATTACAACTGTGCCTCATGCTGAGGACTATGCAGTTGGTGATGATATTCCATCAATGATGCCTATTGGTGATGATTTAGGAGAAGAAGAACAGGATATGCTCCATGACTTGATGAACTTGGAGGAACCTGACATGCAGATACCACCTCCTCCTACTTCACAGGAGCCCTTGAAGAGGTCTCTAAGAGAGAAGAAGGCTCCTGCCTGGCTAGATGATTTTATTACAGCTACAGTCACTTCTGACAAATGCTGTTATCCTATCTCAGCATACATGTCCTATAGCTCCATTAAACCTGCTCACAAGACTTACTTGAAGGCATTGTAAGCATTGGTCGAACCAAAGAACTTCAAAGAAGCTGCATCTGATCCCAATTGGGTCCATGCTATGCAAGAGGAGATTAAGGCACTAGAAGAAAACAAGACCTGGGAACTAGTCACACTACCTGCACACAAAAGGCCCATTGGATGTAAATGGGCGTACAAAATCAAGCTAAAGGCTGATGGATCTGTTGAAAGATACAAGGCTAGGCTAGTTGCTAAGGGTTACAATCAGAGAGAGGGCTTTGACTACCATGAAACTTTTTCCCCAGTTGTCAAGATTGTTACTGTTAGAGCTGTTTTATCACTTGCAGCAGCTTCACATTGGCACATTCATCAAATGGATGTGTCCAATGCCTTCTTACAGGGGGATCTTTATGATGAGGTATACATGACTCTGCCAGAAGGATTTACTAGCAAGGGGGAGAAAACAGGACTGGTTTGCAGGCTAGTTAAATCTCTATATGGTTTGAAGCGGGCTAGTCGACAATGGAATATGAAACTTACTCATGCTCTTGTGAGATCAGGATTTAGGCAAAGCAGTCTTGATCATTCACTATTCATCAGGAGATATGAAGGCAAGATAGTGATCATATTAGTCTATGTAGATGATATGCTTATAACAGGCAATGACCTTGAGCTGATTAACAAGACAAAAGAAGAATTACATGCAGCTTTCAAGATAAAGGATCTGGGAAATCTTAAATACTTTTTGGGGATTGAATTTAGCAGATCCAAAGATGGGATTCTTATGAACCAGAGGAAATATGCCTTAGAGCTCATAGGTGATGTAGGCATAAGTGGTGGAAAGATATCATGCACTCCACTGGATGTGAATATGAAGCTGACATCTAAAGAACTAGATAGAGTAAGTGGTGAAAAGGGAGATGAAGACTTAGAAGACAGGGGGAGCTATCAAAGGTTGATTGGAAGGCTTTTATATCTAACATTGACTAGGCCAGACATCTGCTTTTCTGTGCAGACCCTGAGTCAATTTATGCAGGAACCAAAGAAGTCACACATGGAGGCAGCTATTAGGATAGTAAGATACATCAAGAAGGAACCTGGTTTGGGAGTATTGTTAAGCAGTAAGAAGTCAAATAAGCTCCATGCATTCTGTGATGCAGATTGGGCTTCATGCCCAAACACAAGGAGGTCAGTGACAGGATTCTTGATAAAACATGGAGATACCTTGATATCATGGAAGTCAAAGAAGCAATCAACAGTGTCAAGAAGCTCAGCGGAGGCTGAGTAAAGCAGTATGGCTGGTACAGTTTCAGAAGTAGTATGGATAGCAGGTCTATTCAGAGAGCTGGGTGAGCACTTGGAACTTCCAGTTGAACAGTTTTGTGATAGCAAAGCAGCTCTACAGATAGCTGCAAACCCTGTCTATCATGAAAGAACAAAGCATATCGAAATAGACTGCCATTTCATTAGAGAAAGGATTCAGATGGGGTTAATCAGAACACACTTCCTGGGAACCAAGGATCAGATAGCAGACATCATGACAAAGGCCCTTGGGAGATATCAGCATGAATTCTTGTAGTCCAAGCTGGGGATGTTCAATATTTTCACACCTACCAGCTTGAGGGGGAGTATTGGAGATCAAGATGTGACTTAGAGTGTTAGGAGTTAGTCTACCAGTGTATAGAAGGCAAAGTAGTTAGAATTAATTATGGTGACAGTTAAGTAACTAATTAGCTGATTAGTTAATAGTTGGTTAGATTAGTTAGTTAGTTGAGAGTTAGTTGTAGCCTATAAATATCAGTGTAAAGGGATATTGATATTCAGTTAGCATAACAGTTTCTCTCTCTAGTCTCTCACTCTCTCTCTCTGTAACTCCCTCTCCCCTCTCAGCTTCCAAGCTAAGCTAAGGTCCTCCATATCCAGAAAATAACACATTATTCACTGCGTTTAATGGCATTTACTCTACGTTTAATCGTGGTCTGCCCATGATCTCCTCATTTAAGTCGTGGACAATGATCGACAGTTACAGAAGCGAGAGCTCGTGGGCAACGGTCGATAGTTACGAAAGAGAGAGCTTGTGGAGCGAAATCTTCTACGAGGAGTAAATCTTTCGCCTCGTGATGGATATCTTCCAATCACCTCGGATGGCCAGCTCGTGGCCATCATCCATTTCATGTACGAGGCAACTGACTTCGGGGGCTGGGCGAGCCTTGAAGAGCTTGTGAATAGAAGCTCTCAACCCCATCCAGCTCTGAGCCTTGCCGATTTTAACCTCGTTGATTTTTCACCCAATACACAATTGAAATTTAGATTCTTGTACGTCAACTTCTCAAAGAAGTGAACAATTTCGGAATTTGCTTTAACCTTGATAAATTCTTAGATATTGTATTTCTACTGCTACCTCTGCTCTTAGATACTAATTATAGATATTGTACCGCTTGCCCTTATTCTTGAACTTATTTGTTAGAGTAGAATAACTAGTTTTTTTTCCTTTGTGTTCACAACTCATTTTTATATAAGAAATTTTGTCATTAAATTCTTTCAAGTACTTTTGATACTGGAGGACCGAACAAACAAATGTATCACAACTCATTTTTATATAAGAAATTTTGTCATTAAATTATTTCAAGTACTTTTGATACTGGAGGACCGAACAAACAAATGTATCACTAGAGTGAGATCATATGAACTGAAATTTGGTAAAAGAATATATGTGAATGTAGGAAGCTGGTAGTATTTCTCCACCTTGAACTTCCAATATATATAACAATAAAAACCGGGGATTGTTATTCTCTTAAAAACAATAGGTCTGCAATATCAAGCAAAATCTTGGACCTGCATTGGCATTTGTTTTCGATCAAATGTTTGAATAACTAAACTTTTTCATGTGAAATATGGCAACGCCTAAATGAAAAAAAGGGAAGTGAATTATAATTATTGCACAGCTCCAATAGCCACTTATATCAAGTTTTAACCGAATTGCATTCAACATGGTGTCTGCAAGTGTTATTAAAAGATGGTAAAAACAGATGTTTAAGTTTGAATTTAGACATCATTAAAAAGAATTTCACGTACTTTTTCTCAAAAAATTGAGCTAGGATACAATAAGCATATGTGTCTTTTCTCTAACAACTTAAAATTTCTACATAAAGTGACGACTCAACTTAACCTTTAGATTGTGTACGCTAACTCTTACCCCCACCAAAACAGAGAAGTTGTTTCCAATAGACTCTCGGCTAAAGCAAAACAATTTTGAAAACATTGAGATAAACAAGATGATAATACCACAAAAACAAAATATTTGATATAAAAACTAGATAAAACCCAAGATAAAGAAAAAAGCGTAATAGCAACAAAGACGAAACATAACTGAATACTACTACTACTGCTACTATGATAGAAAAATTTTGACTACTGTCTATCCTTCTGCCATAATCCTTAGTCTCTCTATTTTCTTATTTATGTTATGTATTTGGTAATCTAGAGGTGGGTCGTGTCCTGTATAATACTTATACAATGAAAAAATACAAAAAATACACTAAAAAGCTAAAACTCTATACAAACATCAATAATAATTCATAAATCTGTAAACGTATTCAACTTTGTTCATTATACATACATAGACATATATACAGTTTTATATATATATATATATATATATATATATATATATATATATATATATATATATATATATAAAAGTGTACAAATTTGTATAAAACAAGTACAAAATTGTATAAACGCATACAAAAGATCTTATATAGTTTCTTGAGCAACTTTACATGAGAAAATTAACAAAAATACCATATTTGTACAAATTCCCACAAGAAAAATACTACATCTAAATATTTAATAAAAGTTCAACCAAAAACTAGTAGATTCCGGATTGTCGGAAAAAAGTTAAAAGGAATTGAAGGAACATGATAAACATAACCCTTACAGGAGATTTACCCGGAATTTTCTTCAAAAAATCATCATTATTCTTAAAAAAAAATAGTGACGGCATCTATTTGGAGGAGTGGCGGTGAAGGAGCTGCGGTGGAAGGAGTAGAGGAGGAAACGACAGTGGCCAAGGGGGAATTGCGTGCTAGAGATTTTTCTTTGAAAGAGAAGGGAGAAAAGAGTTGGAAGCTAGGATTTATTTTTTTTTAAATAAGAGGGTAATTTTTCAAAATAAGCACAAGTGGGTCATTTCGAAATGTTTGAAAATATGGCCCATATTAGTAATGTTTGTGGGTTCCTTGCCTTTTAGTGTGGGTTTTTTTGCAGAAATATAGCATCATAAGCAATAATTTGGATTTTTGTCCGCACTTAATAGGGTTTTGTAAAAATATCCCTGTTAAGTTATATAAAAAAAAATTTGAACGGAACACCCCTGTCAATCTCTTGGCACGGGACCTCTCTCTATTTGCCAACAATTTCCCCCTGAAGCCCCTTAAATCTCGCATTGTATCAAAGAAAGTGTTGCTCGGGCAGCACTTAGTTGTACGTGTCAGCAAAAGGCAACACTTGCCCCATTCAATCTTTTCCTGCATTCTCCCTAGATAACCTGAACAACAGGTGTTCTTGACCTCTTGCCTAAAAGGCAACACTTGCAAATTGGTGGCATGAAGTCTTGGCCTCATGCAACATAAGGGTATTTTGCTAAAACGGGGACAAACTCTCAAGACCACTCCTTATGGACGACACCAAATGAATATTTTTGGTAAAAATCTATTGTTTATAAAATTTGGGAGAAATTTTTCAATTTGTCTTGGAAAATCTTGTTTGGACATAATTTTTGATGATTTTTTTGGTGAACTTTTGGAAAAGAGTTTTCAAAAACCAAGGCCAATTTGTGAGATTTTTTTTAAAAGAAAATTAGTTTTTTTATCCCACAAAACTTCAACAATTTTTCAAGTATAATATATATGTTCAAACACAATTTCAATTTTCAACTCAACTTCAAAACTCATTTTTTCAATTTCTACCAAATAAATATCCAAATGTTAGCTAAAATAACTAGTCCTAGGCGGGAAAGAAGAAACTAATAATCGCCTTTTTAGTTTGTAATGCGAACTTCTAACCTCTACCTATCTTCATCTCCCTCAACTCGTTTCCTCTCTAACTGATACACAAGAAAGATTTCAAGAAAGCACTCTGGAAGATAAACTTGAAAAATTATGGGTAGAAGAAATGTGAGATAATCTCATTAACAAGACCCTTGAAGGTTAAATATTTCTTGAAAAATTTAATTACTTATTGTGATATCATTATTTCTACCACTTCTACTGCTAAATCATTTCTTGGATTCAACCCATGCATGCAGATATTATAACCACATTGGACCGCATGAGTTTCACAACAAGAAGAGGAAGAGATTCTTGAAATTAATTATATAATATTGGCGGCGAATGCTAAACAACATTTATTAATTAACTACTTAGTTATTTCTACGTCTTATCTTGACACTTGTCCATATTGCAGATGCTTGGCAAGGTGGCTTAACGGTAAGACCATTAAACTTTCGATTTAGGCCCCCAAGAGACAGGACTCCAAATTTTACAATTAATTATATTTATTTATATTGGTAAGAGTTTTTTTAAGTAAATAAAATGCTCGTCAATTATTTCAAAATACCACCTTGATTGCAGTTGTAACAAATCTTATTAACATACGTAAGTTTAATTTAGAGTTCCAAAATATTAGACAATGCTCTACAAAAAATTTGATTTTTTTTTTTTTAAGAAAAGAAGGAAACATACTTAAAAGCTTTGAAAAGAAGATTTACCACATTATCAATATATTGATAATATAATTAGCTGTCTGAGATTATTCATAGCTTTGCATCTCAAAAGAATTAGAAAAGTAAATTTTAAAGTAAATTATAATGGTATTAAAAGTTATATCATCTTATAAAGTTTCACTTTAGGCCTTCAATCTTACTTAGCCTCCCCTGAATTGTTTGGCTACATTAGACTTGGAGTTGCACTTATGGTGGAAATGATAAATGCAAATATGGAATACACTTGTATGATACAGTGATGATACATACAATTTCTCCATACCAATTTTTTAGCATTTACTTTTTGTTGTTCAATTTTTTTGTAGCATTAACAAAAGCAGGTGATAGTGATAAACTCGATCATAGTTCTCCAATATCTGATATGGAGTAGTTGTATGAATGAATTGGTTAGAAATATGAGCTCTCGTCCTCTCTTATTGTTTTGACTGCTTTTGATTTAAATGTGTTTGATAGTAGCTAATTATCGATTTTGTGGTGATTATGATTTAATTGGGATTGGGTTGATGCATATGGGCCACATACATTCCGGAAAAAAGAGTAAAAATTTCGCTTGGGGACCTGTTTGGCGGGCGCTAATTGATCCGTAGCCGTCAAAAATAAAATCGCTGAGAAATAGTCACCTCCGAAAAAGTCCCAGTATTTTATACTGGGATCACTTAAACATCAATCCCAGTATAAAATATTGGGACTTTGAATATGATAGTTCAAAGTCCCAGTATTTTGATATGGGACTTTATATATAAAGCTTCAGTCCAGTATAAAATAATGAGACCTTTGAACATGATAGTTCAAAGTCCCAGTATTTTATTATGGGACTTTATATATAAAGTTTCAGTCCAGTATAAAATAATGGGACCTTTGAACATGTTAGTTCAAAGTCCCAGTATAAAATACTGAGACTAGTCTGGGGTGTTTTCCAACACTAATGGAGCGTAAGTGCGCGCGCGAATTTTTGGCTATTTCTAAATTAATTTTGAAACGGTGGATAAAACTCATTGAGCACGTCCAAAAATGGCTACGCATCAAAATTTCTCGAAAAAAGAAGTTAAAGGGCGGCCTAAAATCCGGAACCCCCGGCCAAAGACCCGGCCCAAAAGCCTGTACATGTGTACAAAATTCACGTAGGGGCCTGTTTGGCGCGCGCTAATTGATCAATAGCCATCAAAAACCAATTCGCTGAGAAATAGCCACCTCCGGACCGTTCAAAGTCTCAGTATAAAATACTGCAATCACTTAAACACTAGTCCCAGTATAAAATACTAGAACTTTGAGCATGTTAGTTCAAAGTCCCAGAATAAAATACTAGGACTAGTGTTTATGTTCAGTCCCAATATAATACTGGGACTTATAAAGCTCCAGCATGTACATGAATCCAAGTATAAAATAATGGGACTTTGAACAAGTATAGTTCAAAGTCCCAGTATAAAAATCTGAGACTACTCCGGGCTGTTTGCCAACGTTAATGGAGTGTATGTGCGCGCGGTGGCTATTCCTCAATTAATTTTGAAACGGTGGATAATTCTCATTTAGCACGTCCAAAAGTGGCTACGCATCAAAATTACACTGTACATATTTGTTAAATGTAAAAATTTGTTCAAAAGCCACTTTTGCCACAGTTATTTAGTTTCAGGCTACTTTTCCTTGTGCAAAAGTAGTTACTTTTTGAAACTCCAATCCTTTCGGGCTGAACTTCATACTTGAAGATCAACTTCAGTTCATAAGGGTTTGAAGTTTACACATTCTATACCTAAAAGTTCAATTCTTGCGGGCTGAACTTGAACTTCATACCTTAGATGAAGTCAACCTTATGAAGTTCAACCCAAAAAGCCTGAAGTTCAACCCCCAAGAAAAAGTGGCTATCGTGCACTTTGCCCTTGTTTAATCTCTTGTCAATATTCTGCTCTTTAAGTTTCTATGACTTATGGATTAATGAATATGTGAAATAATTTGTCACTTGTTAAGTATGATCTAAAATCTGGAAATTATGTCCACAGGTTCTGACTTGTTTCGATTATTGTATTATACTATATTATTTTTGTGAGTACAAATGATTGGATAGATTATATAATTTTGGGAGGTTTACGAAAATACACATCAAAATCAAACTATTTACCTGCCCCTACCCATAAGTTTCATATTTATAAGTCGTACCCATAAACTATTTATCCACTCTACCCATCCAGACTAGTATACCATAATTTATGCAGTATACCATAAAGGTATATACCTATAAGGCATAACAAATTCAGACTTGTATACCATAATTTATGAAGTATACCATAAAGGTATACACCTATAAGGCATAACAATGGTATACAGTAATAAATGAGTGGGTTGAGTAAATATTTTTAATTTTATGGGTGGTGTAATATTTAATGGTATGACTTGTAAATACTTTGAATTTCATGGGTACATAGCATAAAAATTCCTATTATTTTTCATAATTTCATAATGCAACCAACTAGCAATATGAAGAATGAATTTAAATTATTGCAAAGAAAAGTAGTGTATTAGGAAGAGCTGCTGTATAAAAGGTAGAACAAATAAACTAAAATTGTTGAGGAAACAAAGTGAAAGAAAAGGTAATGACGCGATCACATCAAATTGATCATTACATAAAATTCAAACTAGCAATACAATACAATAGCTAACAACCATCCAAACAAGTTGTAAGACTATAGCCGTGCCAAATATTTGCGCGCCCACATAGAGTTTCTTAATTTATTAGTACCCATAGGAGCTTATAATATATGGCCCGATGAGTACCATAAAGGAATTAAGATATTGTCAAAATCAACTAACAGATTAGGATTTATGTATTCTCTTCAATTCATACATTAATTTTGCGTATAGCATGTTATATTTATGGTGATGCCACATAAATACCGGTTCTCTGATATATAGATGATCAGGTCATTGTATTGGGTATTTATGGAATCTAAGTCAATGGTCATGTCAAATTCAGATTCTTGTACATCAACTCCTCTAAGAGGCGAACAATTCGGAATTTCGCTTTAATCTTGTTATTTTCTTAGATATTACAATCAAACCTCTTTATAACAGTCCATGTTATAAACAGTATTTCAGTATAACAATATAATTTTTTCTACAACCAATTTTTCATGTTATATTTTACCTCTCCATAACCAAAAAATTTCACCGTATGCCCTCCATAAAGAGTGGTTTTACAAAATTACCCGCGCTAAGGAATGTTTTAGCAAAATGCCCTTATTTAGTCCGCAAGCCAAGACTTCAAAGCAAAAAATTTGTAAGTCTTGGCAATTGGCAATACTTCAAGGGCAAGTGCTGTTTTGCCAATACTTCAAGTTATATGGCGAGAATGCAGGGAAAACTGGAAGGGGCAAATCTTGACAATTGCCAAGACTTACGACGCAGTGCAGCAAGTGTTGCCTATTGCCAATACTTGTCGTGCAAGTGTTTGAAAATCGAGCAGGGGTCAATGGCAAGTCTTGACAATTGCCAAGACTTACGGCCAAGTGCGGCAAGTATTGCCTATTGCCAATACTTAAAGAGATACGTGTTGAAAAGCGGAAAAATATAACGGGAAGTCTTGGCCCCGGATTTTTTTCATTAAATCTTAACGGGAGTATTTTTGCAAACCATCTCTTAGCGCGGGCAAAAAGGCAAACCATTGCTTCCCGCGTCATATTTTTGCAAATCCCATTTTACCTATAACAACTATGACAGTTATTATAGCGGTACATTCTTTGTAAAATTACCTCTATATAACAGTCATAGTCAAATATTGTGTAATAATATTTTGTAAGAGATATATTATGTATAAAATAAAATACAATATATTTGTGATAATCATTCATAACATGAAATCAACACTCATGTAGAAGCATGGAATGATGTCAATACCTCTACCATTCTCCATTTTTTGAAAAAATACCGGCATTCTATCTATAAAATTTAGAACTTGTGGAGGATGTTGGTAGTGTATCATTAATTATAGCTCAAATCTCATCTCATAATACCAATCAAGCAATGGATGCTACCCTTTATATGGAGTATGACGCAGCACTTCCAATCCATGAAACTTACACACACTACTAGAAAAAGAGCAAAAAGCTACAGAATGGTTGGCGTGGGAATTCACTTGCCAACAGCTTAGCGAGTGACTTCCCTCTCTAATCAATAATTTGCAGTTAAAATAAATTAAATTGAAATAGTTGGCGACAGAATTCCTTCTCCAGTCAAAAAGTAAAAAAGGTGTCAGGTGTTGGAGAAGGAATTCCCTGACTATCACCTAACTATTTTTTTAACTTTTTGATTGGAGATGGAATTCCCTCTCCAACCCTAACAAGTGTATTAAAATTACATTTTTACTTCAGTATACAGATTATCGGTTTTTCTACAAAATTTCTCTCCTTCCCTCTCTCCGCCCTACTGCAGCGGCAACACCCCTTCCCCACACCGACAACTGTTTTTCGGTAAGTAATTCCGTCTTCCCCTCCCCATTTTCCCCACTCCCAATCCCGTATCCCCTTTCCCCACCCCCAATCCCGTATCTTCTCTCCCCATCCCCAATCTCGTATCTCTTCTTAGAATACTTGTAAATATACTCTTTTGAGTATGTTGTGAATAAACATCCTGTCCCCAATTTCCCCATATACCTTAAAAATTGACCTAATTTTTTTTAACTGAATTTAACAAATTTTAATTTTTAATATTTTTACAGGTTTTTCGATCACCGGCAACTAATTCTTAAAGGTAAATTTTAATTTCAGTTTATTAAATTAAATTATTTATTTATTTTTATTATTTGAAATTTAATGTAAATTGCATATATTCAATTGCTAAGTATTTTTGTAGTAAATTAGTTAAATGCTTATTTGGTTTGAATGCCTATTTGGTAGCTGTTTTTGTAGTAATATAATTAAATGCCTATTTTAGTTTATTAACTATTTTTTATGTTAGCATCTTAAAAAAAATTAAATGTCTTTATCTGTAAAATATTTAGGGAGTTTAATTTAGTTAGTTAATTAGAAAGTTAATATGCAAAATAGTTTAACAAAAAGACTATACACCTATAGTTTGCTTGAAAAATTGCTATATTTTGTTGCATTTATTTACATTCATTTGTTTGTTACGTTTGTGTAGATGGAACATGATGAAAATCGTAGCTGGATGTACAATATGTTCTATGAAAATATGTGTTTGAGGAAAAGTTATGTTCTATGACGTGTCATGGTTTGTTAAGTTTGTCAAACATGTTACTAATTAAAAATTTTAGTTTTTGTTCGTGTTGAATGCTTAATGATGAAATATAATTGTTTAATTACCCGTGGTGGCTTTGTTTTTATGTTAAACAGGTTGTATAACTGTTTTAATGGCGTATTCCGATTTTTGGCTGCTTTGTATCGAGTTTCTAATATTTTTATTTAGCAGGGTTAATATAGTTAGAGAGTGAATTCAGTCGCTAAAGAAAAAAAATAATTATTTTACGCGTTTTTGAGACGGACTACCGTCTCAAACGAAAAAAATATGTATGAAATTATTTTTCTGGAGAGGGAATTCCGTCTCTAAACACTAAAAATAATTTTTACAAACAATGCTGGGGAGGGAATTCCGTCTGCAAGCAGTAAATTAATTATTTTGCTAGAGAGAAAATTCCGTCTCTAAATTGACACAACCAGCAGTTGCAGTTACTTTTTGAATTGGCGACAGAATACGCTCTTTGGCTTGATCAACGATGCACAAAATAGCGAAGGTCGTGCAGACACGGAAACACAAAACACTCTTTTTCTAGTAGTGACAGAAGGGGAGATTATTGTACAAGTCAATGGAGTGGAAGAACAAGAGATAACAGAGACAGAAGGTGACAACGAAAGTGCTGATGAAGAGCCTCAACCTACTATTACTTGGGCCGAGATAGAAGAGTCAACTGTTAAGCTCATAGACCTTTCAAGGGAAAGCTATTGTATACGTTTTTGCTTAAAATTTGGACAAAAATCTTCGTCAATTCAAGCGTTATATAATTATTAAGAGAGTGCAATTTATGAAACAACCTACAATTGTAAAAAATTTATGAAACAACCTACAATTGTAAATTTCTTACGTCAAAATTGGTTTTTTTTCTCTAGTTTCAATTAATTATAATGCATAGGTTCCTGAGATTTTTTTTTTTTATTGGTACGATATAACTAGTTATAGATTTATTAACAATGCATTAACTTTTTCAATTTTTAATTAATGAAGATGAAAATCTATTGTGATTTTAAATTTAGCATGCAGTTTTTATGAACTTTTTGACTATAACAACTGAATGAGATCTAAACATCAAATGTCAATATACATGTATAACAGCACCCCACGATAGCAGCCATAAAAATTCTATACAAACGATATTACTAAAGATAGGTTTGACGGTATATTTTCACTGTTAATTCTGCCCTTAGATACTAGGAATACACTAATAGATATTGTACCGCTTGCCCTTATTCTTAAACTTATTTGTTAGAGTAGAATACCTATTTATATAAGAAGTTTGTTATTAAATTCTTTCAAGTACTTTATGATAGTGGAGGAAGAACAAACAAATGTACTCACTATAGCGAGATCATATGAATTGAAAGGATTAATAACCCCTCCTTCGCATTTGTTTCCAATCAAATATTTGAAGAGTTTTTTTTATTGTTTTTCTCAATCAAACATCACTACAGAATTTTTTATTTTTATTTTTTGCAAAAATTACAAAACGTTTTCTCTAACACCCATTTTAGCACCCCCTTTATCAACCATTTTTTGAGTCCATTACCTAAATGGTCACTCAACTATTGGAAATAAACCAAGAAAGTCACTCTTCTTTGTAATGTTCCTAAATGGTCACTCAACTTTGGATAATTAACTCAAATGGTCATTCTCACCTGAAAAGTTGCTATCTCCGATAATACATGCTGACGTGGAATTTTAAAAAAAAAATAAATATAAAGAAATTTAAATCCCACTGTCCCCACTCATTTAACATAATTTGACCCATACCCAACCTAAATAACTTAATGGGTCAACTATTAAAAAAATCAGTTCAACTTTAATCCTAAGATACTATACGATGTTTTCCTCCTCCTCTTCTTTTTAGGATTCTATAGGGAGAACCAAAATTTTACTTTCAATCAATTTTTTTCCCAATTTTCATAAAATACCATAAGCTCATAACGTAATATATGACAATGGTAACTGGATATGACTGAAGCAACGATTACTTATCTTTTACTCATCATGAATGGTACTGGCATGAATTAAATATTTGGTGTAAGTAGCATGAATTAATAACTGGTGATAATGATTTCTGGTTTACCAATTGATGACTAATAGCTTAATAAATTACTTTATTTTTTTCTTTTAGTTTGTAGGAGTAACTTACTAACAATTATAATTTACTAACAGTTTACTACTATCTTACTAACATTTTTTAGGAGTAACTTACTAACAGTTTACTAACCTACTAACAGTTTTTAGGAGTAACTTTTAGGAGTAACTTACTTTATTTTCTTCTTCTAGTTTATAGGAGTAACAAACTAAAAGTTAGTATAACACTTCTATATAAGGTGTCGTGTTTTATTAAAACTATTAATATTGTTAACATACTTTTCTGCGTTCTATCGTTAGAAGACTCAAGAATCTCGAATGGAAAGTTGAAGTTTTCTCATGTATTATGTTATGAGCTTATGGTATTTTATGAGAATTTTAATTTAATTGCAATTGTTTTATTGTGGAAGAAACCGATTGAAAGTAAAATTTTGGTTCTCCATAAGAGAAACATCGTATAGTATCTTAGGATTAAAGTTGCAATGGCTTTTTTAATAGTTGACACATTAAGTTATTTGGGTTGGGTATGGATCAAATAATTATGTTAAATGGGTGGGGACAGTGGGATTTAAATTTCTTTACATTTTAAAATTTTTTTAAAATAAAATTCCACGTCAGCACGTATCATCGGAAATAGCAACTTTTCAGGTAAGAATGATCATTTGAGTTAATTATCCAAAGCTGAGTGATCATTTAAGAACATTACAAAGAATAGTGACTTTCTTAGTTTATTTTCAATAGTTGAGTGACCATTTAGGTAATAGACTCACCATTTTTTTCATGTGAAATATGGCATAAGAATGTACAAACGCCTAAAGGTAAAAAAGGGAAGTGACTCAACTTAACCTTTAGATTGTGTTGTAACAACTCTAATTTTTGGGCATGTGTTTGTTTAAGAATGTAATACCAGAAAGTAACAACTTCTTTTCCTGCTTCATTACATTGTCCGGCTTCTTTTTCTTTTTCATTTGGTTTTTCTTTTTCAAATTTCTTCCATGTACAATTAGCTTAAGCAACTGCAGCCAGTAAAAGAAAATGAGTTAGTTTACAATGTCTAACGTCAAAGGTTAGGAATTACCATACTGTAGCTTGCATTTTCTATCCATGGAAAAGACTTGTGTATTGACTTAGAAAATATAGCGGATGTGGGATTCTCATTTCCTTCTCTTTTTCCACGAAAAGTGCTAATTCGATGTAGAAATAGGAAGGAACGGGTTTTGTTATGTTCAGCAAATAATGATGACTATAATCAAAGTGGAACATCAAGTTGAAAAGATTTGTCCTTTCTTTGATTTTACATTTTCATGTGGAAAGACTTGTATTGACTTGAAATCTATCTCGTTCATTTGGAACCATCCATTTTTTCTCAAGATCGCATAGAAACATAGGGTGGACCCAAAAATTGAAAGAAAGGGTTCAAAAAATATTTAAACGTAACACTTAAATTTGAATTTGTGACCTAAAATAATTTTTGAACCTCCGTTACTACTATACACGCATATTTACTTGTATCAAAAAGAGTTCTATAGTATGTATATAACTCAAAAAACTAATTTGTGGACATGTATTTGTTTAAGAATGTAATACCAGAAAGTGGAAACTTTTTTTCCTGCTTCATTCCGTTGTCATTCTTTTTCTTTTTCATTTTAGTTTTTTTTCCCAGAAGAATGTTGTCTTCAAATTTCTTCCATGTACAATTAGCTTAATCAACTGCAACCAGAACAAGAAAATGAGCAAGTTTACAATGTCTAATGTCAAAGGTAAGGTATTACCATATTGTAGCTTTCATTTTCTATCCATGGAAAAGACTTGTATATTGACTTAGAAAATTTAGAGGATGTGGAATTCTCCCTTCTCTTTTTCCACAAAAAGTGCTAATTAGATATAGAAATAGGAAGGAAGTATTACGCAGACCTTATCCTCACCAAGATGGAGAGACTGTTTTCTGATATGTTTTACAAATAATGATGACTATAATCAAACTGAAGCATCAACTTGAAAAAGTTTGTCCTTTCTTTCATTACATTTTCATGTGGAAAGACTTGTGTATTGACTTTGACATATATCTCATTCATTTGGAACCATCCATTTTTTGTCATTGTCCCATAGAAACGTTGGGCGGACCCAGAAATTGATAAAAGGTGTTCAAAAAATATTTAAGCATAACACTCACGATTTAAACTTGTGAATTAAAATAATTATTGAACCTTCTTTACTATACACACATATTTCCTTAGTGTCAAAAAGAGTTCAATAGTGTGTATGTATATAACTCAAAAAAACTCTACTTTCCCATATTTACTACAATGTTACAATTTCTCGACGAACGGGACTTAGTTGAATCCCCTTCAATGCACATAGGTCCGCCCCCAAGAAACGAAGTTAGATGTAGATAGATCAAGCAAAAAGTTGCCCCAACTCCACGGGTCAAAGTATTCTGTTCAGCAATTGAGTAAAACCATAGTGAAACATCAACTTGCAAAGATATGTCCGTTGCAGCTTTACCAGTGCTTAACATTACATTATCTAATTCTTACTGCAAATATTAACATAATTTACCCGTAATGATGCAGTTAACACGATCAAGCACTGCTTTATACGTTCTTAACATGTTCAATAAGATAGATATAACTCTAAACAGTGCAATATAAATTACATACTGACTACATTAATTTCACATGAATAAGATGATCCAGATTTCTTTGGCTTAAAATTTCTATATAATTTCGAAGCGACACTTTTAGATGACCACTCATTGTTTTCCTATTATTAGAGCAATTTTCTGGAAAAACTGATAGCATCTTAATTCTAGAAGACCTACAAGACTTTTTGTTTTTTTTTTTTTTTTGACCTACAAGACTTGACTCTTTAACATTCACATGTATATACTTCTCATGAATTTGTTGATTAGGGACTCACACAAAGCATACATACAAAACTTTCTTGGCTTCTTATAGTTCCCTCCCAACTTTTAAAAATCTTAATTTCTTGCCAAATATGGGTTATATGCAACTACTAGTACTTTTACTATGTTTCTTTCTCTGTCAAATTCCTTTTTCTTCATATGCATGCCCCCGAGATGAAAGTCTAGCCCTCATAGAATTCAACCAGACGTTTGTTGTGGATGCCTCTTTATATCCTCAATGTGGTCATTATTATATGCAAGAATCTTATTCAAAAACAAGTTCATGGAATACGACGAGCAGCGATTGCTGCTTGTGGGATGGAGTGTATTGTGATGAGAGTACTGGCCATGTTATTGAACTTGACCTTAGTTGTAGCCAGATTCTAGGGACTATTGATTCCAATAGCACCTTATTCCAACTCTCTCATCTCCAAAGGCTTAACCTTTCTTGGAATAGCTTCTACAGTTCACAGATTTCGCCTAAATTTGGAGAGTTTTCTAACTTGACACATCTTGATCTTTCTATCTCATCTTTCTGGGGTCAAATCCCAACTGAAATATCTCATCTCTCCAAGTTACGTTCCCTAATTCTCCCGGGTGAGAATCTGAAACTTGGACCAAGGAAATTCAAATTGCTCCTTCAGAATTTGACACAATTAAGAGAGCTTGATCTTACATCTGTGAACATTTCTTCGACCATTCCTTGGAATGTCTCTTCTCATTTCACAACTCTGATGCTGGGAGACACAGGATTGCGTGGGATGTTACCTGAGAGTATTTTTCACCTGCCAAACTTGCAAGTTCTTGATTTAGGAAACAATAATCAGCTCAGTGGTCACTTTCCAAAGACCAAATGGAATAGCAGTGCATCTCTCAGGGTGTTATTTCTTGATTTTTCTGGTGATATGCTGCCTGAATCCCTTGGCTATCTATCTTCGTTGGAGGTTTTATCACTTGATTCTTGTAATTTGTCAGGGTCGATTCCAAAATCTTTTTCAAATCTCACCCGTATAGAGTATTTATTCCTTCAAAATAACTCCCTGAGTGGAGCAATACCATCCTGGATATTTTCCCGTCCATCACTGCGTCAACTAGCCTTGAATCATAACCACCTTTCTGGTCAGCTTGAGGATTTCAAGTACAATAATTCACTAGTCTGGATGGATTTAAGAGAAAACCAACTGCAAGGTCCTCTTCCCAAGTCACTTCAGAACCTTGTGAATATAAGACAACTTGATCTTTCATCTAACAATTTTAGTGGCAATGTAGATGCCAGCATCTTTTCAAACCTCAAACAACTTATGCTTCTTCGTCTTTCATATAATAGTATTTCGCTAAACAATGAGAACAAAGTCAAGTCTACCTTACCCGAATCTCTTCAGTACCTAGGTTTAGCTGCCTGTGAAGTAAAAGATTTGGAACTTTTGAGATCAACAAAGCAGCTTCAGGACTTGGATCTTTCTCTTAACAAGATTCAAGGTAGAATTCCTGATTGGGCATGGTCTAATTGGATGCATTCATTGAGGTTTCTTAACTTTTCTCACAATATGTTGACAAGTATTGACCAGATTCCTCTTCCTTTTGCTTATGCTGTTGATTTTCGGTCTAATTCCTCTCACTACCTATTCTTCCACGCAATTTGATATATTTCCTCATTTCAAATAACAATCTCACCGGGGAGATCCCTCCTTCAATTTGCGATTTGAAAGCGTCCATAGTTCTAGATTTGGCAAGAAACAATTTGATGGGAGAAGTTCCACAATGTTTGGGTAACATGAGCAACTACATCGAGGTTTTGGACATGCAACACAATAGTCTCTCAGGGAATCTCCAAACAACTTTTGGATTTGGAAGTGGACTTAAAAGCTTCAACTTGCATGGGAATAAACTTGAGGGAGAAATCCCAAGATCCTTGGCCAATTGCAAACAACTGGAAGTTCTTGATTTAGGAAATAATCGCTTCAACGACGCATTTCCTATATGGTTGGGGACTCTTCCAAAGCTACAAGTTTTAAGCTTGAGATCAAATAAGTTGCATGGACCCATTAGTATGACTTCAAGGACGGAAGATTTGTTTCCTGAGCTCCAAATGTTAGATCTCTCCAACAATGCATTTACAGCAGAGTTGCCGACAAGACTTTTTCATCACTTGAAAGCCATGAAGAGAATTGATCAGACAGTAAAGGCTCCATCACTTGATCCAGTAGATGTATATTACCAAGACTCAGTAGCTGTTGTAACGAAGGCACTGGAGCTTGAAGTTGTGCGAATCTTGTCTTTGTACACCACTATTGATCTGTCAAACAACAAATTTAAAGGAAATATTCCTACTGTTCTGGGAGATCTCATTTCGGTTCGGGAGAGATACCACAACAACTTGCTTCTCTTACATATCTAGCTTTTTTTAATTTATCCCACAATCATCTTGAAGGATGCATCCCTAAAGGACCTCAATTTGCTACATTTGGAAACAATTCATACGAAGGTAACGATGGATTACGCGGATTCCCAGTTTCAAAAGATTGTGGAAGCAGTAGGATACCAGAGACAAACTGTTGAAGTTTGTTCAATTGATGCAAAAATATCTAGAATAATTAGTTGAGAAAATCTTGAATAATTAGTTACTTAGTTCAAATTTTAAATTTTGAATATTGTTAAGTTGTTGAGCTTTTAAAGCTCTTTAGTTGCTGAATTTTTTATCAAGTTTGGCTATAAATAGCCATAAGTTGAATAAGAAAAGTAGAGACAATTTCAATTCATTTTCAATCCTAGTTTTTGTTGCTCCATATTTTTTAACAAAAACCAACAATTGGTATCAAGAGCCTCAACTGATCTTAAGGGATCTGTGAGTCGAACAAATACTTTTAACCATTTTTAACCCATATCTATTTTTAACCTTATTTTCAAAATGGCAAGCAACAGTCTCTCTTTGAATGCCCCACAAATCTTCACCGGTGAAAACTATCAAATTTTGTCAGTGAAAATGAAATCTTATCTTGAAGCCTATGATTTATGGGAAGTTGGAATGGCAGATACACCATTACCACCACTCCCTGAAAATCCCACTCTTGCTCAAATCAAAGCCCATTCAGAAGAAAAAACCAAAAAATGCAAAGCCAAAACTATTATTCAAAATTCAGTTGCAGATTCAATTTTTTCTAAAATCATTGCATGTGAGACTGCAAAAGAAGCATGGGAAAAACTCAAAAAAGAATATCAAGGAAGTGATCGAGTCAGACAAATGCAGATTTTGAATTTGAAGAGAGATTTTGAATCTCTTAGGATGCAAGAAGATGAGACTATCACTAAGTATTCTGACAGAATCTCTGTGATTGTTAATAAAATCAGAATGCTTGGTGATGATTTCTCAGATAACAGAATTGTTGAAAAAATTCTTGTGACAATTCCAGAAAGATTTGAGTCAAAAATTTCCTCTCTAGAAGAGTCAAAAGATCTTTCTACCATCTCTGTTGCAGAATTGATAAGTGCTCTTCAAGCACAAGAGCAAAGAAGAAGTTTTAGACATGACACAGTTATTGAAGGTGCTCTTTATGCACAAAATAAAAGAGAAAAAGTTAATTATCCTCTTTGCAAATATTGCAAAAAGAAAACACACCTAGAAAAGTTTTGTTGGTGGAGACCTGATGCAATATGTGAAAATTGTAAACAAACAGGTCATGTCACAAAAGTGTGCAAGTTCAAAGACAATCAAAACAATGTGCAAGCACAAATAACTGAGGCAGAAATTGAGGAGGAGCATCTGTTTTAGACTGCATCAACTGAACAAAGGAGGAGTGTTGAAGTTTGTTCAATTGATGCAAAAATATCTAGAATAATTAGTTGAGAAAATCTTGAATAATTAGTTACTTAGTTCAAATTTTAAATTTTGAATATTGTTAAGTTGTTGAGCTTTTAAAGCTCTTTAGTTGCTGAATTTTTTATCAAGTTTGGCTATAAATAGTCATAAGTTGAATAAGAAAAGTAGAGACAATTTCAATCCATTTTCAATCCTAGTTTTTGTTACTCCATATTTTTTAACAAAAACCAACACAAACAACACAAAAAACTCTGTGTTGGATGAGGAAAGCAATTCTACATTTCTAAGTGAACTAAGTTGGAAAGTGGTTTTAATTGGATATGGGAGTGGACTATTTGTTGGATTCATCATATCATATGTCATGCTTTCTTCTCGAAATCCAAATTGGCTTTCTTGGATTGCTCAAGAATTAGAATACAAGATCGTTATGAGAAGGCGAAAGAAGCAGAGAAATCAAAGGCATTACAGAAGAAGAAATAATGGTGTCTAGACAAGTTCCTACTAGTCTCACAATATGTAACTTCAAGACTTTCAGGTATGCATTCATATTAAGTTCTTTACTGATACTGGCACTTAATATTATACATCTTCTATCTTAAGTTGAATATTTTTTGTTTTATTGGGTAATTGCAGGAACCATGCAACAGGCCAATTCAGCTACTCAAATAATTGGACTAGTTGTATGTTGGCTTTAGTGTCTGCTGTATTCATACATTATGTATTTCTACTTTTAATAACTAATAGTTCTTGTGCTTATGCATCTTCATTTGCATATTGGATTTTCTACCTATTTATCTTTCTCTTTCATTTGGATTTTGTCTAATTAATTAGTTTAATCCTAGAAAGCTCAGGATTTATTCGTACTAATATAAGAAAGCTGTTGTCATCACTATATTTGTCAGTTGTTTCTATAACCTTTGTCGTACAAATTGCTTAAAATTTTTAAGGTTTTCAATAAATAGTTTTCCTTCTTTGTTATGTAAATGGTTTCTTGGTTGATAAATATATTAGAGGATCCTAGTTATTGAGGACTAGAGTATTTTTATTTTGCTCTAGGAACATTCATTCAATCTTGAGCAGCAATGGCTTTTCTGACTTGTATCTCGTAATTTTTCCTCTAAACTTCTTACAAAATCCTCTCTTGGGTCAATATATTGGTCATTAATGGAAAATTAAGTCAATGCATCACGCCAAGTTATCGCATAAAGAAGGTGACAGGCAGATTCAGATGGATGGAAGCGTAGCCTCTGCTCTACTGCTACTCATTATGCCCTTTACATTTTAGTTTTATTTACCGCAGTCTTCTCTTAGGTTTCTTCCTTCTGCACCTGTCATTGCCCGATATCAACTTTTAGGGATAGCTAGATTTCTACTTGGGTCATTCAACATACTTGTCAAAGTATTGTTTGAGACAGTGGCATGCAGTGTAACTTTTGCAAAAGTGTCTTGGTCGATATTGGAAGAAAATAAATAAATAAATAAACCACTAAAGCAATACCAATAAGAATTGAAATTTGATAAAAACTACAAGAATTACTTGAGACAGCTTTAGTGTTTTCTCCACCTCGTACTAATACAAAATCAATCTGAAACGTCAGGCAAGGTCTCTGCACAGCATTAGCATTCGTTTGGTTAAAAGGATTAACAATCCCTACCCCAGCATTTGTTTTCAAAGAATGCTTGAAGAAAAAAATGTATGCAGTGTTTTGTTGCACTTATAATGTTACAAATACAAGAGCGCATCACGATGCACATTTCTAGCGTTAGCGTCTGTTTGGGTGGACTTATAAGCAGCTTATTTTAGTCACTTATGGCTAGTAAGGCCAACAATTTTTAAGTTACCAAACATATATTAATAGGCTTATAAGCCATTTTTAAGCTCACCCAAACGTGCTCTTAATTGGATGTTGAAATTAGAGTGAATGTAGCTCAGCGCCTAAACCTGAACCTGAAGTCGGGGAGGGCGGTTGCATCAGTATTGAACCATCTTCATCCCGAGATTGTAAGTGTATGTCCTGTTCAAGATACAAAAAGGTAAATTTGAGATCCCACTATCAACGAAAGAGGCAAGAAAGAAACTTTACTCTTAATCTCCTCACCAAATAGATTTTCCACTTTTATCTCTCCAACGATGTTCTTGCCTCTCCAAAAGAGTTGTTCTGTTAATGGTTAGAATCTTGTTCTGTGACCACCGTGACTTTAGGTGACAAACTCCACAATGCACTGAGGAAACTGTCCATCTTTGTTGAAGCAGTTGAACATAGCGGGGACGAAGAAGCCGTGTCATTGCTAGGACTATAACCATTAGCCACATCCTTTTCAAGCATCTCCCCTATAGTATTTCGGTTGGTTAGTGCCCTGTGTAAGTTGACACCATTTGAATGCTTAAAAGGCAAGGGGGACTTCTTTTCATCATCATGGGCACGTAGAGTGTGAAATTACATAACTGAACTAATCGCCAGAGCCTCCCCTGTCTTCACATGCAGTTTTCTCAACATCGAGATTTTCCAATTTGCTAACTACTCATTGAACTGAAAAGGGAAATCCAAGTTTGCTGCTTCTTCAGTAAGTACATGTGCCATATGATCTAACACCTCTTTTTGCTGATGAGCGCCAGTAATGCGCAAATGAGGCGGTCCTTCAGGACGCGCGCTCAAGTTCTGTAGCAATGCACGCCACTGTAGGGGTTCAGCAGCATTAAGATCCACAATATGAACCATCTTTTCTCCTTCCATAGCTTCAATTATCGCTTGATTTGTGACCATAAAAGCCACCTTTTAAAACGGAAAGAACTCGAAAAACATTTTATTTACTAGAATATCTTCTGAAACTACTGATAACTTAGTCGACTGCAACACCTTATAAAGACCAGGCCAACTTCTCAAAATCCTATCAGCTAAAGCCTCAGTAAGATATGAAGCAATTCTCTGCATAGTATCTCCATCAGGAGATGCAAGGTGGGAAATATCAAGTGCTATGTTAGCATTCTCAAGGCTACCAGAAGCCATATGGTTAGCACAAGCAAGTAAAACGTGTATCAAATACAACCCTCTTTCTTCATATTTCAGCTCCTTAAGCCACTGGTTTGATGAATAAAAGCCAGGAATAGTGACATTATGGGAAATATTTGAAGAGGTGATGATGAGGTTACAGATGATAAACCATCATCTTGTATCATTGTCAAGAGACTAAATTACAATAAATAATTGTTGGTTTCAAAGAAAAGGTTCACACATCTTAGTGTGGTTGAATGGAAATTTATACTCCCTCCGTCCCAAAATGAGTGTCTACCTTTCTTTTTTAGTTTGTCCCAAAAAGAGTGCCTCTTTCCATATTTGGTAACTCTTTAATTCCAAAATTTGTTTTGGACCACAAGATTTAAAGACACTGACCCACATTGCACACAACTTTAGTTTTAAACCACAAGATTCAAAAGTCTTCTCTATTTTTTTAATATCCGCACCAAATCAAACCCAAACACTCATTTTGGGACGGATGGAGTAATTTTTTAATCAAGACTTCGGAAACATGCTCTCAACCTTATTAGAGTAGGGTAAGTTTTGCGTACATTTCACCCTCTCAGACCGCACTTGTGAGATTATACTAGATACATTGTTGTTGTCGTCAAATCAGAGACTCAAAATTTCTCAATAAATAAGATCAAGAAAGCAGAATGAAATTGATAAATGGCTGCTATACTAAAAACAAGCCAAACAAGGAAAAATGAAATCTTTTTCAGCTGAAAAACAAAAGCTTGAATGAAATCTTGGCTATTGAAGTAAAAATAGAGCAAAAACAGAGCAAAAGGTCCAAAATTGAAAGACAAAATAGGCAAGAACTTACCAAATAGAAAAAGAATCACAAATTCCTTTAAGGGTTATTCAAATGATGAAAAACCCATAAAAAAGCATAAAAGAAATCCCATAAAGGCACTTGCTTTAGTGAGAAATCTTTGCCAAAACTAGCTCAGGACTCTGTTTTTTTAAGTTGGTGCTGAAAAGGGAAAGAGAGATGAAATAAGGAAATGGGCTTTACGGGGTTCAATTAAAGAGAGTATTGTGTCAGGTTTGAAAGAGTTACTTCATGGATACATTTGTCGACAATGCGTGGGTGTCATGGATACATTATGTTCTGTTGTTCTTGAAATCATCCTGTCGTTTTTACCTTAATATCTTGCAATTTGCCCTTGTAAGATGTTAACTTCTATGCAATTCCTAGAGCAGCTTGTTGACATGACTAACAATCTTGAAGTCAGCTTAGGTTGGCACTATACTTAGTACTAGTACTCAAGAGATGCTCATCTTATTAAAATCTTTTTAATCATGTGGTTTAGGAATCACTTTGTTCGACATTCACTTCTCGTCATGATAATAACATCAATGAAAGAATGATCTGAGCAAAGAATCTCCCTTATATATAATTTGATTCTATACTTTATATTATAATATTTCTTGTTAATAGGGATGCCGGCTCTAAACTCCTATCTTGAATAGTAAAATAGGGAAGTTAGAAGCATAGTTTAAGTTGTAGTTGTCGAGTATCCCTAAAAGCTGGCGTCCAATTTTGTTTTGTTTCTAGGCCTGTAAACGTTTTGTTTTGGTAATAAATCCAGTTAATTACCAATAAAAATAGAGATGTTAATACGAATTCATTTTTAACTGGAATAAACTCAATCAATTTTTCTCCAAATTCATTTTTATTTTCAAAAGGCATGCCCAAGTATGGCTTTAGTTATCACAAACAGATAACCCGAAATGAAATAGTACAATACAATACCCGATTAATTTGAGATTAACTTATTTCATTGATCTATGAGTTGCTTTCATCGTCGAATGCTACTATTATACAACTTATAATAAAACATTAAAGATCGACTATAAAAACTCCTAATAGGCAAAACACTCTAATACATCATTTTTCACCTCTGGGAAATTTGGAGATAACAAACTCTCCACAAAAGTTACCACACTTTCAAACTTATCAGGAATTCCATCAACCTTCAAGTCTCTATATTTCTCTTCTTGCAAATTATAAACTATCATCTTCTCCCCATCCACATTCAATACAACTTCTTTATCTCTTATAAAACACAATGGTTTCAAAAAGTCATAGAAAGGAGGTCCATCAATAATATACTTTGTCCAAGACTCCTCTACACCATATTCTTTCATAATCGAAAAATCAATTTTGTTACCATTTGGAATACCAAGCATACAAAGACAACCACCAACGGTCCCAAGTTTGTTAAACACAAACTTCTTTTTATCAACACTACTAGGAGCTGGCACTTCAATAAATTCCTCATCGCCCAAAACAAATGCACCAATAACTGAGGAATAATCTTCAACTTTACTAGCTAACCAATGTAAAGAACCATTTACATAAACCCCCGAAGCTGACTCTGGAACAGCATGATCATAAGGTGAACTTTTAATCCTTCTCCAATATCCACTTTTTAATGAGTAAACATCCATGAACATGTCTAAAATATCTGGTTCATATTCATTATCATGGTCATAACGTGAAATCATAACAACCTTGTAATCATCATTAACAGGATCATAACCAAATCCATGCATACTAAAACTCATTCTTGGAGGCAAAGCAACAGGTGAATTTGGAATTTTCTTGAACTTTAAGGTTGTGGGATTCATTACAACCTTAGTGTTATCTTCATTCACTAACAAAACCAAGCCATTGCAAGAACCAGAAATTTCAACAACAGGGTCATTTGGGAGTTGCTGATTATTAAGGGAATTCAAGAAACCATCATAATTGTTATCATCATCGGTTAAAGTGATGGTGTGAAGAGAATGAGAATTTTCAGAAAGGAGAATGAGTTTTTCATGAGATTCTTGGGAATATTTTGTGAGGTGAGTTTTAAGAAAATCTTGATTAGAGAGAAGAGTAAGCCATGACTTTGATACACATCTTAATTGGCCTATGAATTTTACAGGAACTCTGCAAAAGATGCTAATTAAGAGTTCTCGAGGCAGAATTGCATATGTGAAAATGGCCATTTTCGAGGATTGAGGCATGTTGGGACAATTGATTTGGCTGTCTTAATTTTGGTTTCACCCTCCCCTAGTGATTTAAGTCACTATGCTATAAATAGAGCTTGTCAGGGCGCAATACTGAACTACTCGAACTTCAACACGGATATTGAGCTTCAATAAGGAGAACTCATCACATCGATGCTAAGTTTAAAAATACTATAGTTTGGTGAGAGTACTCTATTAACTTATAATCCATTCCTTTCAAAAAAAAGAACCTATTACTATTTAAATGATCAAACAAGATTATGTTTGACTACATGACTTACAAATATTTTCTAACTATTTTGAATTGTTAACTATTGTGACTTATAATATTTTTCATGTAGTTTCTAAATATATAAATTTTATTTAAAAATAAATTCGATGTGTAAATTTTCAGTTAAAATTAGTCAATTTGACCTCGTACTCTACAAAAGTTCATCTTTTTTTAAACGAAAGGAGTAGTACTCCAATAACGTGTAAACTTTTTGGCATATCCAGACTAAAATGATCTAGCAAAAAACCATACATAACACATTGAATTTGATTACTTAAAAGAAAAGTGAATAACTTAATGTAATGATAAAATTACCTAACAATGTTTAGTATTTTCATATACACTTATCTAGCTCGAACACCAAAAGGGATAGGTGTCAATCATGATAACGCTCTTTGAAATGGGAAGCATACGTGTCTAGGTACGTGTTATCAATTCATATAAAAATGTATTTCTTTTGTAGTATGAACAATGGTGATGCATTTGCTTTCATATTTTTTAGAGTATTGACAAATTCATTGATTTCACTTTATGAGCATCTTCTTTTGACTCTATGTGTATGATGATGTCCTTCCTTTGATGAAATACAAGGAGTGTTCACCACGTGCTTTTAACACTAGCCATACACACATGCATAGTTGCAAATTGTAGAAAACTGAGCTTGAATATTACTAGTAGGTATATTCTTATATCTTCTGTTGTTGAAAATTATAAAAAATATATAGAAATTGTTATAGGTTGAGGTGTGTCGAAGACATCATTTTTAAAAATTTTTTACCGGTATCGATGTATTCACAGGATTCAACAAGCTCTTCTAGTATAAAACTAAGAGCAGTAACAACAAAGAATCTCAATAAAAAAGAAACCCAGTAAAAAAAGGAAGAAGAAATTGTGAGGTTATTTTGTGGGTAAATTTCTGTCCCATAGGAAGGAAGGGATCTTGCCATATATATGATAGTGTCCAACATTCATATTAGTCAATGTAATAGATGGTATTTTTGGATTGAAGATGTCAATAAATAAAAAATAAAATAAATGTCCATTAAGAGTAACAGACATGGAAACGGTAATAGCCATAATTTGGTTGCTAATAGTTTGACTAGTTCAAACACAATGAACCTGGACATTAGTGGTTAACTTAAAATTATTCCTTTTGAGATATTTAATTGTAATATTTTTCACAACAATCCCCCACATATATCAAAAGGAATAGAAAAGGAGAAAAGAACAAAATAGATTTTTTACTGGGTTTCAAGAATGAGCATAATGCATCGTATCTGGTATCCATAGACTATGAACCAGAACTAGATAAAATAAGATTAAACTTACAGAATAATTGGTGAAGTTTAGAACTTCTATGAACCAAGAATTCTTTTGTAAGAACAGGGTCTTATCTATCACTTTATGCTCCCACTTTGTTGTTCGTCGCGGTTTTGCGCTAATAGGCCATGCGTCGCGCCCGGTATTCATGAGTGCTCTAGAAATTTTGTCAGAATTTCATAGGAGCGGCCCCACTCCACACTCATATAGGTCCAATCATCAAGTATATTCTGCAGAGCAATACACCACCTGTAAAGGATATGATTTGGATTAAGAGTTGATACTTAGCCTCACTTTGCCTTGCAGAAATTGCACTATTCAAGACACCATAGAAAGAGACATAATTTAATAGTACATAGTGGGTCAACTAATGACTTGTTATTACCCACATAAACCTACTTCATGGGATCTCCAATCACATAGGTTGGATTACCATCATTGCTGACATTTCTCTAAGTGACATTTATAAGTCACATTCCCCTCGATGTTTTCAATTAATCAGTGAATCGGCCAAATTCACCTCTGACATCACTTAATCTATAGAAATAATTTCATGTCTCAGCAGCTACATTATCATATTATGTTTCATGCAATTGTGTCTACTATTGCCAACAAATATTTATTTTTCACTACAGCTATTGCTGTTTGGCAAACACAAAGTATAGACACAAAAAATAATTGATTTATTTCTATAAGAATATGCTAAGAAGTTTCTTAACCACTCAGCCTCAATATCAGCCAACTCCGAAACCACAAATATAGATAGATTTATTTGGCTGATTTCGATGCTATTGCGCACCCCCCACAATTAGTAAACATGTAACAACTATCTAGTGGATTTATCTTATCTGAATCAAAGATTTGGTTGTCATCATTGTATCTTTTAATACAATGATTATTCACTATATTATATACTGTATTTTATAGTACTTTTCAAATATTTTATAAGACTTATGTCAATGCATTTCAATGACCACATTTAGGATTATGAGTATATCTCCTCATCCTGCACTCACAATCACTAGTGCATTAGACTAGCAATTATTTGAGCACATACATTTTTATAAGTGATATCTCCACGATTTTCCTCAAATAAAAATATTAATATCAAAAGAAGTGCTCACTAGGATTGCATCAAAATAATTCAAATATATAATAATTTTCTCTATATAATGTCTCGAGCTAAAATTAGGCAATCATTATCTATTATAACCTTCATGCCTAAGATATCACTAGTTTCTCCTAAGTCTTCTATATCGAATTTAGAAGACATTTTTAGTTTCACGAACAATATTAAGAGAATAACCAAATATGATCATGTTACTCACAAAGAAGCATTCAATCACTCAATCACCTTTAACAAGTTTTGTATAAACTCATTTATCTACTTTAATAGATATAAAACCATCTAAACAAAACTTGATCAAACTCCTCATGCTATTTCTGAAGTGTATATTTCAACTCATATTGTGACATCATCGATTTAAAATACTTTATTTTCTCGCCCCGCCACTACACATCCCTCAAGTTGCTCCATCAATTTCCTCCTCAAAAATCACCATTTAATATTCATATGGTGAATAAATAATTAATGAAGATATGCCAAAGCAAATAGAACATGAATAGAGGAAATTTCAATAATAATTTAATCAATCTTTTATATTGAATCAATTATGTAGCAACAAGCCTTGCATTTTTGTCTACTAATAAAGTCATGAGAATAAAAACTCTATTTAAACCAAAAGTTTGTTCCCAATATAAATCAACAAACTCTCAAATACTATTATTTAGTAAAAACTAGTATAGTACCCGCGCGATGCGCGGTTAGTATCAACACAAACTAATCATAGTAATTTTTGTTTTTTCATACCAACATATATGAAATATTGATATAATTTTAGCATTTTAGTATTTATCATTGTGGTTCTCTATTTTTTTTCTCTTTGGATAGAAACTCACATCCTAAACGATGCCACAATAAAAAAAAATTTAAAAAATTAATGATACATTCGTTCAAAAGATAGAAAATTTGAAGCACTACATGGATTATAGTAACACACAATATTTAGATAAAAAGTAGGTTCAATGACATTTCAGTTAAATTATGTTTTTAACTTCATTTATTATTTGTTTATCATCATCATAAAATAAGATATTCGTACTCTTTCAACTTGTCATCGGTGAAAGAGCAACATTAAGTTGTACATATATAAACACTGGTCTCTTAATTTTAGATTTAGTTATATTTCAATTCTCAATTCTACTTTCATCCTAGAACTATTCCAACCAATGATTCTGAATTTTGTAAAATTATATTATTGAAGACTGACCACAACTCAAAGATAGTAAAAGCTTGTGTGGATGAGCTTAGAAGTGGTTTATAAGCTCATAAGCTCATTAGTTTATGTTTGGCTTATAATCTGCTTAAAATAAGCTCATCCAAATGGGTTTTGAGGCTTATAACAATTTCTTTACTATTGTCTTTGATTAGTTTCGAAGTTGGGAGGATTAAGACCCATTTTCTGAGAAACGCCCTCGACATATATACACATATGCTACATTTATTTGGATTTGTAGTGTTGCATCAGCCTTCTCTTTTTTACTATATTTTTTTTGTATTGCATCGAAAGAAAACTAAGACATACCAACCTCTCTTAAAATTGTGACACTGCCTCATACCAATTTTCATAGATTGCAATTTGACTATTTAGGAACTTTTCACTGGAAAACTATATTGCACTATGTAATACTACTAAAGGTATAGATGATGAATTTGATTCCATTCATACAATTTCAATGTTTTTTAGCTCACACATTTTTAGTTCATTAATCATTTTTTGCAAATTTAAATTGATATAAGCTTGCTGTTGAAATAATCCCCCGAAAGTGGTTTGTATCCATAATCTTCAATGTTATTGACATGTTTACTTTCATCTATTCATTCACTAAATATATTTATAGGCTCAGTCAAAGCGGCCACGGTGGTAGTAAAGCTTTTTTTGGAAAATCATGCATACAACCTCTTCGTAATTTTTTTTCAGTTAAAAAACTTAGATATTAACATATATGAGCAATTACAAATTAGTGGCATCCATAGAACTTTCCATAGCAATGTCAAAATAATTCATGCAAACACTATCCAATCAAGTTCTTCATAATATGTGATATTATACAATGTTTCCATGATTACATATAGAACATATGAAGATTGTATAAGTAAGCCCATTCTCTTCTTTGGTGGTTTCTTTGCCGTTGACTTTCTCTTCCCCGTTATCAAACAAATATCTCACATCAATATTCAGTATTGTGTATATAGATTCATCTTGCATAATCAGTATTTCTTCTTCCTTGCACATGTTTTTCCCATTCAAGTTTCAAAATATAGCTACATATCTCAACAAATAAATTCTTATCTCTAATTAAACAATAACATCAATTCTAAAAAGATAGAAGCTAACATCAAGTGATATCTTTATCGGTTATGATCACATTAATTTGATTAGAGATTTACAATGCATAGCATTGCTCTTTTAGCACTATAAAAAATTTTGCGCGGTAGTAATTGAAACTCTAAAGAAGATAGCTCTGTCTCAATTTTGTAAGAAGCTAATGTAGCTATTAACAACGTCTCCTATTCAAATCCTTGCTCCTATTCCTAAAAAGAAAGACAACTAAAGATATATTTTGATTTGGAGCTAACTTAAACTTTTAACGCCTCACCTCAATGCTATCAACATTAATCCATCTTCTAGAAATGGTTGAACTTGTAGTTTGTTTGACCATCAGAGCTGCATATACGTCAATTCTGACAAATTTTTATATGCACCATAATCTCTTTATGTGTCAGTGGAAAGAATTATATCTAGGTTAGAAGTACTTGAAACTTCATCCCAATTCTTTTTGTTTCTTGCCTATATATTGTCATTCCATAATCCACTATATAGTAATTTGAGATTGACATACTTCGTTATATTAGAAAATTCTTACTATTTTAGCTTCGATCGGCTAGAATAATAGTTGTGTAAAAGAATATTGTTTAAGTTTTACCAACACAGAGTTTGATTATCTTATAGTTAAAAATTTAAAACAGTAAGTTATTGCTAATTAAAAAATAGCATATGGAGATTTCCCCATGCAATATGTGATGTGTCTTTTTTTGGCTCAGTGGACATATCAATTTAACAAAATCCCATGGCGCGGGATTACATGTCTGCATTGGACTAAAATTTAGTACAATTACAAAGCAAGCTTAGAAAATAAATAATGACCAAAAAAAAAAAAGAAAAAGAAAGGCTAGAATGATAATTTGACCTTGTAGTATTCTCCTTAAATAGTATTCAGCTACTTCAATCGAATAAAAAATTACAACTCTTGAAGAGCAGAAATAGCATATGCAAGTATTTTCTTTTTAAAAACTTAACAAAAGAAAATGAAAAAGATTAATTACACCTCTTCATCTTCCTCCATTATAAAGACCTTTTAATACACAAGCTTTTCTTCATCAAGAGCACTCTTTAGAGCATGACATTGTCATCTCTCACAGATGAAAACTTATTTCCTGTACAAATCATAGAACGTTGCTAAACTTAGTTTTGCACTTTCAAGGTATTATAGTTGTAAACCATCATATCTAGTTTATATGTTGACAAACTACAATTGTATATTCAAAGTTTCATGTATATGTCCATAAAATATTATGATTGAATACTTCAATATTAATATACTTAGTACTTATAATAAAAGAGAGAAAAAATAATGCAGAAGAAAAGCTAACTCCATCATGAAACCAAGGAGATAGTACCCTGGCTTACAACTCCTAATATTTTCTCGGAGTATGCATTAATCTTGTCCTTCGGGAATCGAAATTGTCGTGGTTGTTTTATGATGAGCAACCATTTTTGTGTAACGTAATCATCCGGGCACCTGCACATTATAATTGGATTTTATAACAGGCAAAGATATTCATACAGAATTAATCCAATAGCAAAGCATATGTAGAAATAACTGAAAGTTTAAAACTGAAATTAATCGTGCTTGCGAAGTCAATTAAAGCTATTGTTCTTTCATAAAGTATTTAAAATAAAGTAATAATAGAGTCTACACCAACTATATCTTCTAAAAGATTTATAATATTTCTAATTTATCGCATGAATTTTGCTCTGTATCTCTTGGCGATTGAACTTAGTTTGATTTGATTTTATAGAAGATAATTAATCACTACAAAATAAAAGAGAGAAAAAATAATGCGGAAGCAAAGCTAATTCATGGAGTCAACTTCAGTTTCGTCTTTGAGTAAATAATTTTGTACTTTTCTTTGTAGTCATCATTTTTTTCATACAAACATATATGTATTGATAAACGGAAACGACAATGATATTGTAAAAAGTTTCATAACCATAAAAAATTCTGATTTAATTTGTGATATGCTTAGAAAAAAATAATTTACCATGAAAATAAAAGTGATCTGAAAAGAACATGTAACCTTTCGTTGCTAAAATTCCTTGAAAAATACTCTTATATGGACTTTTAAACGTGGATAAATCCCTCCAAAGTATAAACAGTTGTCACAGAAAAATGAAAGCAAAAGTTGGATAAAATTCATCCATCGTGTAAAGTAACACAAATGTCAATTTGAATTTATATCTCACTAAATAGGAAGATTATCTCTAACAACGAAAATCCTTTTTAGGAATGAACAATAACATATTTTGTATAAAAGATAAAAAATTGTGAAGTTTAAAACTTGAAAAGGTAAATATGATATTAAGGTAGTTCAACCTTTAAATTCCGAAATCATCCTATTTTTAATTATGAAGTTATCCTTTATTGACATACGAAAATGAAAACTTCACCTTAATAGTATTTGTTTCGCAAGAAACTTTTGATAATAAAAATTCCAAAAGTACAACCTAAATAGAAGAATGGTCAGACTTACGGAAGAGGCCACCACATCCAAGAATAGTGAATCAAAGTAAAATGTATCCAAGATACACATATGAAACAAAGCATTTTGAAGATGGCTAGTTGAAAGTTTGGCAGAATTGCTTACAACGTTCAAAATGAGAGAGCCAATTGTTCATTTTTAAAGTCTAAATAAAAATCTTATACGCGTAGTAAGCAATTAAATATGAAGTGAAATGTAAGATGTTTTCTTCAAATATCATACTAACATACATTGATAAAAAAGAAAGAAAACTAACCTTATCCCAGGAGGGCCATTACTAAAAACTAACCTCTATGTCATTTTCTAAGGAGCAAAGTGTCGTTTTTTTTCTTTATAAACTGTTAATGCTTATCCCATTACTATGTGCAGTTTAAATAGAGGTTACTGCCAAAAAATTTTGAAGTCGTGATAACTGATAAGTTAACGAATTACATTTGTAGTTGAATTTTTTTAATATTTATTTTAATTCAATTTTAAAAAATTTAAATTGTAGATTTAACCACCTAACTAATTTTCAACTAATTAGTTTAGTTTGTCCTAACTAAGAACATGTGGTGATTTCATGATGTGACACTTGGCTAATTTTAATTGGCTACTACTTTCCTTTTAATAATATATAGATAATTTAATCCAACATCAATGACATATTTTCAAAATAATATAGAAGAAAAACAACATATAAAAATATATTTAGAATCATATTTAATAAAATAGGTATAGAAATCATTTCTAAGAGATTGATTTTTCTTCTATTCTCCTCACATCATCAATTTCAAAATCATTTTGAAACAACAGGAACACAAGAAATATTCTCATATTGAGCACCACGAGTATATAATTATTATTTTTCCTTAGAGAAAAATATTCTCAGAAAAATTTAGTACTCTTTCTTTCAATTCTAGTGCTTAACGCTCAAATCAGTATTAATCACAAGCAATTTATATACAACACTATTATTAGAATACTCAAACATCACATTATAGATGTCTTACACCATATTTTATTTTTTACCGATCATATAGCATATCCTTAGTAAAACATCCCCCCCCCCCCCCCCCCCACTTCGAAATATTTCAAGATAGGATGATAATGTAAAATATAATAATTTCTTTTCAAAATGATCGTCAATCAAAACATATTGAAGATTTTATCTTTAACACTAAACAAATATATGAATGTATATAGGAAAAGTCATTTACAATAATGACATAATATTTTTCGTCACCTCTAGTCATAATTTGTTTTAGGCCTTCTAAATATGAACCAAATTTAATAATTTGGATTCTCTAAGATTAAAAGCACACGATTTCTTAGAGTTCTGTTCCAAACAAATCAACATTTGCATAATCAGAGTTAGAATTAACAAATTCAGATATCCAATCCTTCAATATAATAAAAACTATGATTTTTAAATATAGTGTGCCGCAATCATATTAATCAATTAGATAGGCACAAATCTACAATTTTAATCCATAACATAAAAATGTATGGGATTTTTACACTCTATACCCATAAAATTTAAAGTATTTACAAGTCATACCAATTAAAAATTATACTACCCATAAAACTAAAAGTATTTACCCAACCTACCAATTTATTATTGTATACCTTTGTTATGTCTTATAGTTAAGGTATACTGCATAAATTATGGTATACAAGTCTGGAGGATCATTTATTATTGTATACCTTTGTTATGCCTTATAGGTGTATACCTTTATAGTATACTGCATAAATTATGGTATACAAGTTTAGATGGGTAGAGTAAGTAAATACTTTAGTGGGTAGATCGAGTAATATTTGAAAATAGTGGGTAATGACTGTAATTATTTTAAAATTTATGGGTATTTTTGTAAGTGTCCCAAAATGTATTAAGCACAAAGAAATTATGGTTACATTATCCATAGCCCACAATAATTACTTTTGGTTACAACATCTTACAAGACCGAATCAAACCTTCACATTAACTTTTCCTAAAAATTCCTCATAACCAAACTTGGTTTAGATTTTGCAGTAAATTCCCTGAAATTGATGTAATAGTATAGAGCGTATACATCCATTCTTTTTGGATGACCCATCAACCAAGGAAGAAACAACTGACCGAGAGTCATTATTTAATGGAGCAAACAAATTACTAGATTGAAACGACCTCGGTCAGTCGAGGTCGTTTCAGAAGTTAGGACTCTGATTGGCGTGCCGATAATTTTAAAATATTCGTAATGTCCATTAGGACCTGTCTGTAAAATTTGAGCTAAATCAGAACTCGTTTGGTAGGCATCGGAAGAAGGTTTCAGTTTTTATTGGCGATAAATATTAAAAAGAGATTTTCGAGCTCGGTTTTTGCCGAATGAGCTCCGATTCGAAATCCGAAAGCGCCGTTGGGTTCGTATGATTATTTATGACTTTTGTGAACTTTCGAAAGTGAATTTCGATGTTGTTCGGCTAGTTTCCGCTAAAATGCCGAAAGTTAAATAATTTGACTTCTTTTCGTTTAAATTCGCATCTTGAGTTTCGGGAGTCCAATTTGAGATCCTCCTTCGCGAGTATGTTACATATATTTTGTATAACTTGTATGCAAAAGTTGAAATTATTTCGAATATCATAGGGTACCGTTTTAATTTTCGTCACGAAAAGAAAAGAAAATAAATAAAAGAAAAAAAAAAGACAAATAAAAAAAGAAGCAAAAAGAAAGAAATGATAAGAACTAGTAAATGTCGGTCATTAGCAGATACCATCAACAAAAATAGAAACAAAAGAACGAAACGAGAACAGAGAAGAGAAAAGCGCAGTGAGGAAAAAAAATGCCAGAAAATGAAAAAAGGGGCCGGAGAAAAGTAGTATTTTCACCCCAAAACATCCAGGTAATGATGTTAACTCATTATCTTTCTTTATTACGTGTGTTTGAATATATTTTTACGGTAAAAATTTGGATATTAGACATCGTTTTAATAAGTTCAATTAATAGTTTAAAGGGTCAAATGGACCCCGATAATGAAATTGATTATATATTCGTACTCAGTGAGTTATGGGCAACATATAAATGTAATTTATTTAGGGTTTGGTTATGTGACCATAAACCCTGTACATAGGCCTGGCCTGCGTATTGCGTATGCGAATAGGGTATCAGGTTCCTACCTGGATTACCCTGAGATGTGAGGAATGAAGCCTTTAGCCTAATTTGATATATTTTTCTGCTTATTGACCACAGTGGGATCGTTTGGCAATGAATTCAAAGAATAACGCGGTTGTTGGTCGCAATGCTAACTTTTGAGAGAGGTAAGTGTTTATATCCATTTCTTTGGAGGCACTTGGCCTCGTGGATTTTCTACCACGTGTTCCTTACGTGTGTAGCTGCCGATAGGCGTACTCATTACGCCTTAGCCTTGGATTTACATTCTATATTATATATTATGTCCTGTTATTGGTATTGCATTGAGGATCTGAGCATGGTACTTTGGCTGTGAGTTGGCATCTACTTCCCGGCTGTCGATGAGAGTCCCGCACCGGTGAAGGGTTATTATTGCATCACATTGCATTCATATGCATTATATGTCGTTCATATGCATTACATTGCATATCATATTGGGTGCAGGAGTATTCCGCCCCAGGAGCAGGAGTATTCCGCTCCATTGTATCATATTGAGGGCAGGAGTATTCCGCCCCAGGAGCAGGAGTATTCCGCTCCATTATATTATATCGGGTGCCCGCACGGCCCAACCGGATTCCGGGTCGTGTCAGTTGGTATCAGAGCCATGTTTAGATTCTATCCAGACTAAGACAGTGTCTGGTAGAGTCTCGCTGATGGGTACGTAGACGTCCGTACTTATCTACGAGAGGCTATGATGGCATTTAGGAAGTTTCACTTCCTTCTTTTCTGATCGTGCGTCGGACTAGGATGCAAAAGTATTTTTCATTAATCCCTTCGTGGTAATTGTGAACCCTCGTGCGACAAATCAGCAAACGGTATGAGTTCAAGACGAAGCAGCCTAGTGTGGGGCTAGAACTGACGAAGCCCCGAGAGTTTTTTATCATGCTGACGACCTAGTTACGGAGGCCCCAGTTGTACGAGCTCGCGATGGGTAAGGGAGCAGGGCCTTGTGGTTCCCTTGGCTCTCCACGATGCTTTTACGAGAATTTTGGCGACGCTGATACCGCAAAAACCTATTATTCGCGGGGCAGCCTATCAGGTTGCCGCATGTGCAGACGTTCGATCTCAGGGAGCTTCTTTTATGGTTCTTAATATTGCTGCAGTAAATTATATTCCGGACGTAGTATGTGTTGTACCTCTAATTGTTCTGGCTGATTAGCTAGCCGAGGTATCAGTTCGGTCCGAGTGCCTAAAGAGGTTGCATCATTTCACGCGGTTGAACCTTCCGATATTCTTAAGCCATGCATCAGTTAATCCCTGCGTAAATTTTTAAAATAAAATGATGTCAGCATATCCTTCAGGCTGTTGGTTATCTCGAGCAATATGCTGTGTACCATTCTGCTTTCCAGTTTCAGGGTCCAGCCTTGAATTGGTGGGCCGCTCTCTTATTAGCTAACTTGGTTCGGTTTTTCTTCTAGATTCGTGGAAAGTTCCTTTCGAGTAGCGAGCGAGATGAAAAGTGTTTCCAGTTTGAGTGGATTGGACAGGGTAGCCTGTCGGTTAGCCTGTTTATGTTTCAGAATATGAGATTGAATTCTATAGAATGGCTGGATATGCATTAGAACTAGTTCATGAGCCTTTCGAGAGATTCAAAGATTTATTGATGACCTTTATTTTTCCTTGAAATCCCAGATGGCTCGAGAAATTGAGGTCTGAATTTTATTTGATGTTGTTATTGATATTGTCCGAAGGTACGAGGCATACAATAAGTTAGAGCGGGAAGAGTTAGAGTGGGAGAGTAAGATATCCCACGGCCCTGGTGGGTAACTATGGTACCTCATTAGGAGGCAAAAGTTCTGGTTATTTTGGGAGGTCACCTTCCAGGTTATCTCAGCTTGTGTCATGTAATTCTTAGAGTGCGCCAGTAGCTTGTCAAGATCAGACCCAGTTTTCTCTTTATAGCTATCAACAATCTGTCCATATTCCATTTTCAATGAGAAGGTGTTATCATTGTCGTGAGTCTGATTATCTTTTGAGAAGTTTTCTTGTTATCATTATCGTGAGTCTGGTTATCCTTTGAGGAGTTTTTTCTTACTCCAGCAAGTAGCAGTCGTCATTCTTCTTGCCCTTAGACACCTGCCCAGTCGCAGGGGATTTCATTTAGATCTCAATCAGCAAAAGAAATGCCACCATCCAGTAGCGGTTGAGAGTGTGGTGGCAATGGTTCTTCAGAAGGTGATTATCAGAGTAGTTGCTTAGTTCAGCCGCAGAGGCAGTTTTATGAACTGCTTGTCTGGCGGGATACTGAGGTGTCCGATATAGTAGACCCTGAGATTTTTTTTCTTCTCTTAAATGTGAGTAAGATTTGATTCTTTCGATCGATCTGGAAATGATGTGTCTCATCATGTTTCGATGGTTTCCTTGGATGTCGTTTCTATTAAGAATCAGTTGCGGTAGAGGGGTGAGCTTCTGATATGATTTATTCCTGGCATTTGTGAGACCCTACTAGTTTATCTGATTTAAATGTGAGAGATTTGGGAGTGACTGTCGGTATTGTCTGCTTGGCATCTTGTTACGCCACCTTCTGTTATTATGTCAATTCAGTTTACCTCACTCCTCGAAATTCAATGTTGGTAGGATAATGGGATCCTAATTCGTCACCATCAGAAAGTGTTATCATTTCTTCCGGTGTAAAGTGATTAGTAAGTAATATTCGATCTATGTATCTCCTCATGGTTCGAGGCGCTAGTAGAGTCATGTTATCCTATGAGCTTGTCTGGGTTATAAAAAGGTTTCTGGTAAATTGTCAAAGTTTCCTTTTTATAGGAAGGTTAAATTGACACAGATTTTGTTCCATAAAGCTCATTCAATGTCTATTTCTTCAATTGCGATTCTTCGATTAGCCTGACTCGTAAGTAGTCTAGCTCTGGTAGCCAAATAAATTAGAAGATGAGCTTCATAAAGATCTAATTATTTCTATCCTCAATTTATTGCCATCTCTTCTTTTTTCGACACTGGTGAGCTTAGGCGATCAGTAACCTATTGTGATGTTCCCTGTGTTGAGCCAGAGTGCATGTCAAGGTAACCGGGTAAGCATATTATTGTTTAGGTTGAAAATCAGGATAGTGGTGCTGTCCAGACATTCTGTCTGCGGATTTGCTATGTCATCCAGTTGTCTCATCTTGTTATCCGCTTAACATGTTTATTTTATTAGTTTATCCGGGTATCTAGTCCCATGTATAGTAGTGCTGGTTCTGTTTTGCGGATCATCCAGTTTCAGGGGAAACTCTGCCGAAATTTCTATATAGAAATACCATCCATCAGGCGGTGGTGTTTACGGCAAAGGTATGGAGTTGTGAACTTGAGAGTTGCAGCTGTTTGGCAACTCAAAAGGGTAGTTGGTACCTTGGGTCTGCCTACGTTCAGCTTTTAGCTAAATCTTCTTTAGTCCAGCAGACTGTGCGAGGATGACTATTTCTATTCAAATTAGTTGTATGATTTTATGCTTTAAGTGGAGGAGTCTTCCTCCATTGATACCGAATCATAATATTAAATCTCTAAGGCGTTGCTGAAGCGTACGCTAATTCTTAGTTCCATCGACCTGTTCTACATCGAAAGGTATATCGACGAGGTGATTCGTCTGCAGAATCATGTTAATCCATTCAAAGTTCGTGTATCTTTGTTTCGAAAATGTAGAACTCTCCTCTCATGATCGAGGAAGGCTCAGTGTAGTCAGAATAAGCTCGGGCAATGGCGTTAAGATATTACCTAGCTATGTTTTTATCCAAGAGTTCGATATGCGTTTTATAATTTTGATTCTGCAATCATGAGAAAATTTCCGTGGGATAGTTTATGAAAGTCGTGCAAGTTCTTTTCTTATCAGCGTGAATCTTGCTTTAGACTTAGGCTCGTTCGAGGACGAACGAGAGTTTAAGTGGAGGAGAATGAAACGACCTCGGTCAGTCGAGGTCGTTTCAGAAGTTAGGACTCTGATTGGCGTGCCGATAATTTTAAAATATTCGTAATGTCCATTAGGACCTGTCTGTAAAATTTGAGCTAAATCAGAACTCGTTTGGTAGGCATCGGAAGAAGGTTTCAGTTTTTATTGGCGATAAATATTAAAAAGAGATTTTCGAGCTCGGTTTTTGCCGAATGAGCTCCGATTCGAAATCCGAAAGCGCCGTTGGGTTCGTATGATTATTTATGACTTTTGTGAACTTTCGAAAGTGAATTTCGATGTTGTTCGGCTAGTTTCCGCTAAAATGCCGAAAGTTAAATAATTTGACTTCTTTTCGTTTAAATTCGCATCTTGAGTTTCGGGAGTCCAATTTGAGATCCTCCTTCGCGAGTATGTTACATATATTTTGTATAACTTGTATGCAAAAGTTGAAATTATTTCGAATATCATAGGGTACCGTTTTAATTTTCGTCACGAAAAGAAAAGAAAATAAATAAAAGAAAAAAAAAAGACAAATAAAAAAAGAAGCAAAAAGAAAGAAATGATAAGAACTAGTAAATGTCGGTCATTAGCAGATACCATCAACAAAAATAGAAACAAAAGAACGAAACGAGAACAGAGAAGAGAAAAGCGCAGTGAGGAAAAAAAATGCCAGAAAATGAAAAAAGGGGCCGGAGAAAAGTAGTATTTTCACCCCAAAACATCCAGGTAATGATGTTAACTCATTATCTTAGTTTATTACGTGTGTTTGAATATATTTTTACGGTAAAAATTTGGATATTAGACATCGTTTTAATAAGTTCAATTAATAGTTTAAAGGGTCAAATGGACCCCGATAATGAAATTGATTATATATTCGTACTCAGTGAGTTATGGGCAACATATAAATGTAATTTATTTAGGGTTTGGTTATGTGACCATAAACCCTGTACATAGGCCTGGCCTGCGTATTGCGTATGCGAATAGGGTATCAGGTTCCTACCTGGATTACCCTGAGATGTGAGGAATGAAGCCTTTAGCCTAATTTGATATATTTTTCTGCTTATTGACCACAGTGGGATCGTTTGGCAATGAATTCAAAGAATAACGCGGTTGTTGGTCGCAATGCTAACTTTTGAGAGAGGTAAGTGTTTATATCCATTTCTTTGGAGGCACTTGGCCTCGTGGATTTTCTACCACGTGTTCCTTACGTGTGTAGCTGCCGATAGGCGTACTCATTACGCCTTAGCCTTGGATTTACATTCTATATTATATATTATGTCCTGTTATTGGTATTGCATTGAGGATCTGAGCATGGTACTTTGGCTGTGAGTTGGCATCTACTTCCCGGCTGTCGATGAGAGTCCCGCACCGGTGAAGGGTTATTATTGCATCACATTGCATTCATATGCATTATATGTCGTTCATATGCATTACATTGCATATCATATTGGGTGCAGGAGTATTCCGCCCCAGGAGCAGGAGTATTCCGCTCCATTGTATCATATTGAGGGCAGGAGTATTCCGCCCCAGGAGCAGGAGTATTCCGCTCCATTATATTATATCGGGTGCAGGAGTATTCCGCCCCAAGAGAGTGCAGGAGTATTCCGCCTCTGGTTTATATTATATCGGGTGCAGGAGTATTCCGCCCCAGGAGCAGGAGTATTCCGCTCCAGTTGGTTATCAGATTGGATTCCCCTCGAATGCAGGAGTATTCCGCTTCGAGATGGGACGACGGGCACATGTGACCCTTTGCATCATTTCATTTCATCTCATTTCATACCATTGTGTAGACTTGTGGTACATAACTACTGTTCTGCTTATATGTGCATTGCTTATTTGTCTATATATTTCTGGCTCGTATTCTGGGTTGCGGGGATCGAGTTCTGCGCCGCAACGGTATAAATATATTGACCGGGTTGCACGTCGCAGCGGTATAAATATATGGACCGGGTTGCACGTCGCAGCAGTATAATTTATGGACCGGGTTGCACGCCGCAACAGGATGAATATATGGATCGGGTTGCACGCCGCAACAGGATGAATATATAGATCAGGTTGCACGCCGCAACAGGATGTTTTTCTGATTGTTGATGTGTTCGGGATACCTATATGTTCTGGCTGTATTACGTTCCTGGTTATTGAATAGTTTGCGATTCCATACGTGTTTCTAATTATTATCTGGCTCTGCCTTTTCATAATTTAAATAAGAGAAATCTGGTTTATTTGTTTCTTTTCTCCCTGGCTAGCTATCCTATTCTTTGAGGTGGCTAGTCTGCCCCACTTATTGAGTCCTTTTGACTCACCCTTGTTTGTTGTTTGTTTCTTGTCTATCTATTTCGTTTCGGCAGGTTCGCTCCAGGATTGAGTTCGCCGCGTTGTTCAGGAGCGAAGACGACTTCAGCTGTCAGGGTGAGCCAGATTTATTTCGGATGGCCACCAGTTTATTGTTCATTATTTCAGTTGCATTTTGCTCCCTTTAGGAGGTATCTGTCTTCTTTTGTACTCTTAGATGTCTGGTCTGGATAGCCCTAAACCTAGCATGTTGGGTAGTCAGCTGTAATTTCTTTTGTACAGCTCAGAGGTATCAGTATGTCTGTGTTTTTATTGTAAGTCTTGTCCTTAATTGTAAATTGTTATATTTATTTTCCTGATTTAATTGGTAAGGGTTCGCCCGACGGGTATAGGGGAGGATGTCGGGTGCCCGCACGGCCCAACCGGATTCCGGGTCGTGTCATATATGATAGCCAAATAGCAAAACGTAATGCAAGGAAAGGAGAATTGATCTTGTTGCTATCATTAATGCGCCGAAATAAGTTTCTGAACAGTGAAGGACATGTAACAGCTCTCTCTCTTGTTTCTTATGCCTCTTAGAGATCCTCACCTTCCACTTTCCAATAGTAAAAATAAATAGAGTAGTACTATGTAACACAAAACTTTTTCACTTTTTTACGACCCTATTGTCCATAATAATTGGTAATTCCTCATGTTCATATTATTTGATTTTTTTGTTATTTCACGTAAATTAAGAAATTCATCTTTTAGCATTAATTAAAAATTTTATTTACGAAATTAACTTTTATCTCTTTCAAATTTACTTATACAAATTTGTGAAGACTTTTAAAAAATATATTTAGATCATTTATTGACAAGAATATATTTGATAAGAACTATCTAAAAGCTTCTTGAACTTTGAACAAATCAACTATTTTGGACCAAAGATAAAAGGCCAAAAAATCAAATAAAGTAGACCGGAGGGAATATTAACGTAGCATAGCAAACTGTGTGTGCAAAATCGTTGGAGTTCGACAAACACATTTCCATAACAATACGATACAAAAGTAATATCCTTAAGATGGTTGAAAATTATGGAAAATATATAGAAATTGTTATAGCTTGAGACGTATCGAAGACACCGTCTTTAAGAATATTTCACCGGTATTGGTGTATTCTCCATGAGGGTTAATTTCACCGGTGATCACTGAACTATTGTTTCATTACCACGAAGTCACTTTTGTTTCATTTGTTACCCAAAAGTCAATCAACTTTGCTCCGTTCTACAACAAAGTCACTCAAGCCGGATTTTATTTAAAACTTGCCGGAAAAATGACGTGACATCATTAATTAAAAATAATTTTCTTAATTAATTTTTCATCTATTAATCTAATTTCTTAACCCATTATTCTTATTCTACCCAACCCAAATATATTTCACTATATCATTGTCGTGCATAAACATTTCATACCGATGCCATTTCTCAAGCCAAACAAATATAAAGATGTTCTTTTCCAATCTTTAATCGTTGTTGAGGAGGTTCACACCAGCTCCCCCCACCTCCCAACCCGCCCTCCCCTCCCCCTCCCCCCTCCCCCATTTTTTGCTTTACTTAATTCGTTGAAGCAAGTTGCTTCCAACGGGTAGGGGTAAGAGCCTAATCCTTACCAAACTTTCCTGAATTAATTTATAAATTATATTCCATGGAATGATGATATAAACAGTATTTATACAAATTATGTCACATATAAGGTAGTTAAAGATAAATTTGAAAGTGTGCACTATTGTATGTTAAATTTACAGATAGGGAAAAAGATATTTTCTGATATCGTTTGAGATGGATGATTGGAAAGATATCCTTTCCTCCAACGTTGCTCAGTGTGAAGATTCATCTCTAGATTCCGTTTATTAATATTTGAAACTAGTCGTGTTGGAGTTGGGTTGACAGATTCAGTAATTGGTTAATAAATGGCATGAGAAATGCGTATAAGCATGTTAAAATGCTTATTATTAAGCTTTCTATTCATGGTCGGAGGCTTTATAAATTCGACTTCATATTTAAGAAAATACTTAATCTTTTACGCGATAATATTGTTATTTTTTTCTATGCTATTTGTTATACTCTATGCACCACCCGAAGACACTAGAAGGGGGTTGAATAGTGTCTACCGATTTTCGTCACGAGAACCTGGTTCTTCTAACGTAGAACCTAGTTCTTATCTTATCTTTTATGCTGCCTTGAACACTATAACTCACAACACCACACACACAAGGAACACAAGGATTTTACGTGGAAAACTCCTTGCTCAAGGGAGAAAAACCACGACCCACACTCTGGGATTTCAGAACTGAATCCACTAACACAAGAGCAATGTTTCTGATTACAAACTCTGTAACCAAGGGGCTACACTCTAGACCCTAATCACTACTCAAAGCTAACCTCTAGCTTCTCAGTAATTACAAAAAAGTTCACCTAATACATACGCTTCTGAATAAGCCAATAGGTAAAACTATGAATGCTTGAATTAAAGACAACTTGCAACTTGACGAACCTAGACAGAATATCTAGACTCAATACACTGCATGCACTCAAGTTGTCTTCTCCAGTTTACTCACGTAGAAAGATGATAGATCGCCTTTGTATGCTCTCAACTCTCTGTTTGTGAATAACTACTTTTCGGCTGTCTCTACTACTTGCATTTATATGGGTCTTGAAACCCTAGTTTAGTTCTACAAGGAATCCTTTTAATTATGGCAAGTCAGGATTCCTAGTAACTCTTTTCCTTGTTGAAGTCCAACTCCTTTTCATACTTCGAAGACACAGTCTGGACACCGTCTCTTTTAGTCTGACTAGGATGCATATTCATTCACGCGCCACTACTCCTAGTTCCGCAAGGATTTGCAGCCCGTAATCCTTTTCGATCAAGCGTGCCCTTCATTCCAAGGACTAGGTTCTTAGTGGGAACATCTGAGTCCTTCTTGTTTGTCATACTTCAAAACCAGCTCTCAACAAATTCCCCCTTTTTGATGATGATAAACAAATGTTGCCCAAGAACCTGAGTAGATATAAACAAAAACAAAAAACAAAAGGTAACAAGTTCAAGAAAACGAGAACAAATGAATTAGGTCACAAACACCCCAACATTTCCTTCTTCCCCCTTTTGGCATCATCGAAAAGATTCAAATACCTGCATGAACTTGGCAATAATATCCAGTCTAAAGCACAAGGCGACAAGTCAGTAATAAAAGCAAACACAAGCAGTAATAAGGGCCCAATCAAGAACCAATTACTTAAGCACGAAACATTCATAAGCGTAAGAAAATTAAAATCATCATCCAGGTTGTGATATCAGCACAACCCAGTATTATGTACACAACTGAAAATCAAATTGTCTCAAACAACCAGTACATGCAATCAGGAGAGAATAGGAGAGGGTAGACAGCAGGTAGAAGGAGGAGGGCAGGACAGGAGGACTCAAAGCTGAATGTTAAAGTGTTTGACAAGCGCCTCAAGTTGCTTCGTATTCTTGTCCCTTTCCATCACCAGCTCGGCCTCATACTTGTGGCGGTCTATCTTCAAACGATCAATTTCTTGATCCTTCAACTTCAGCTGTCTGTGGAGCTATGTGTTTTCTGTATTAACCTCAAGGACATGCGTCTCCAGCTCCTTCACAGCATCAATGGCCTCTTCAGATCCATAATCCTCACTTTCCTCTTCTTGCTTTTGCTTGGCCTGCATTGGTTTCTTTGAAACTCTGCTTTCTTTGAAGAAGTCACAATTTTTAAGCACGTTAATCCCAAACATTTGGTGAATGGTTGGCTTCTTCCTAGCTTCTAAAGGAACCCCAAAGTGCTCAAGTACCTGCTGGAGGATGTAGGAATGCACAAGGGAATGTGGCTTCTGATCTGTGTCAGCAATCCTCTTTATATGTCTAATTATTAGCCCAGGCAAATTAATCTTTACCCCCTGTCCAGCAGATCCATGTATGTCAGGTCCAGAGCACTAGCATTGCAGTTCCTCTCGCCTCTAGGTAGAAGGAACCTGTGCACAAATTCAAACAACAACTGATGTGCAGGTTCCATTTCCTTCTTGTCTACCTTCCTCTCCTTCCTGAGCTTGGGTTTCCCTGATAACTTCTTGACAACATCCAGAGGAGTGACTCCATCAGTCCTCTTTGGCCATTTCAGCTTTATATACCTGCAATACCCTTCAGCAGGTATGTCAAGAATCACTCCAAGCTCAGGTCTCCCAAACTCAATCTCTATTCCCCTCACTGTGGTGAACACTCTCCTAGCATTAACCCTACAATTTGTGTAGAACTCTCTGATCTCATCAACATACAACTTTCTTTCTTTGTTGGCAAACAAACCTAACCAACCCTGGTTAGCAATCATTCTGAGCAGTGGCTTCATGTGAAACTCTTTCTCATCATGCAGGATGCTGCCAGGCAACACCTAATGCTTAGAGAAGAAAGCCACCCTGTCAGCTTCATCCTCACTACCTCTCCTTTTTCTGGTCAGCTTCATTGTCTGTATCAGAGTCACTTGGCTCTGCATAACTCCCAGCATCATCACTTTCCTCCTGTGCTTCCTCAGCTCTTCTTTCTTCTTCTTCCCTCTTCTTTGCCTCTCTATCTCTTACATTTGTCACTGTTCTTTCCAACTTCCCAACTTTCTCCAGTTGTTTTAATGCAGACCTGGTGCCAACCCTCCTGGCAACAGGCTCATTAACAACCTTGTCATCACTTTCCTCACTAGCTTCATCAACCAGTCTTGTTTTTAGCACTGGCTTTTCCCCTTTCACTAATCTCCTTCTTTTCTCAGGCGCCACTATGTTTTCTTTCACAAATACAACTTCCTCTTCTTCTTCCTCACCAGTCATTTTCTCATCCTCTGCTCCAAACTTCCTCTTTCTTTTTGGTTCTTCAGTTTTCTTGGCAATCTCTTCCTTTTCTAAAACAATTTCCTTATTCCCTTCTTCCTCAGAATCTGTCCAATTTAAATCTGCATCATCAGCCCCAGTGGAATTTGGACAAGCAACGGGCTCTTGAACCAAATTCTTTGAGACTTCAGCAAGACCAAGTCCTCCAACTACTGGACTTATTGGCACATATTCTTTTTCATTATTCTTAGAACTATCAACATCTTTACAGGGTTCCACTTCACTTTCTCTAAGGGCTTCAACACGGTCTTGTTCCCTAAGTTGTTCTTTCACTCTTTCTGCAATATTCAACTTTTCACCAGACTCACCAACCACATGCACCTGCAAATCTTTCCTAAGTTCATCCTTTGCACTATCTCGCTCAGCATCACATGAGTTCCCCCTATTTATTCTGTCATTGTGCTCATTATCTATTATTTTGTCTAGTCCTGTAACTAGGGTTTCAGTTTCTATAGTTTCAGGGTTGTTTATATCTACTGAAATGACAGGAGTAGATGAAATAGGATCAGGGATTACCTCATGCGGTGATTGTGAAGAACTTTGTGCAGTGGGTGTAGTGGGAACTGCTCTTGACCTCATATTCTTTACCAATTTCTTGTCCCCTTTTTGAAGAAATTTTGTACGGGCCCTTGCGATTCGTTGTGCAAGAGTGGATGGGGGTGATCTTTCAGACATTGTAAAGAATTTGTGAATAGTTTTTGAGATTTCTAGAGAGGTTTCTGTGTTAGGGCTTGAGAGAGAAATTTGGTGTAGTGGAGAAGATGTGGTTGAATGGTGAAGGATTCAGGGTGTATCGACAAATGAAGGGAAGGGGTTTGTGATTTGACAACTTCTAGGGAAGACAAGCAGTAATGATGAAAAGTGGAGAAGTAGCTTTTTTGAACTTTTTGAGAACCGGGAAGAGTTAAAGATTTGACGGTTATGGACTCTTTTGATATACCCTTTTTAAGTAGTGGGGTCAAACCAGTCAAATAGAATTCTACCCCAAAAAGGAATGTGTTCCTATAAATTAGGACAGTTATAAGAACATGGAGGATCTCCCTTGACATACGTACAATTGACAATTTAATTTCAGTTATGACTTCTATCATGCAGGGTAGTATGAATGTACCTGGACATGATTCCTCATGCTTTGATTGGTTCCTTCTTACTACATAGTAGGTTCTTCATGGGATCACATTATTCTTACCTGGTGCTCAAACACCGAACAAGTGTACTAATTCAAGTACCAAGTTAGACTGGTCATCAATGACAAAATTCAAACATGGACAATCGAATACTTAACTAACCAATCACAAAGGGATTACCTGTTGGGTCATCCGTGTATTTTGGTCATCCCTAATTCCAACCTGTTCCTCTCAAACTGTACCTTGTTCAATGCTTTGGTAAATATGTCAGCAATTTAATCTTCAGTCCTGCACGAATTCATAGTAATCAGACCCTTTTCCACATTATCTCTCAAGAAATGGTGTCTAATACCAATGTGCTTGGTTCTTTTATGTTGGACTGGGTTCTTGGCAATATTCACTGCACTAGTATTGTCACAGAAAATTGGCACTGCACCACACTTGATACCAAAGTCCTCTAGTTGTTGTTTGATCCACAGCAATTGTGAACAACATAATGCAGCTGCCACATACTCAGCTTCAGCAGTTGATAAGGCAACTGAGTTTTGCTTCTTTGTGGCCCAAGAGATCAAACAAGGACCCAGAAAGTGTGCCATTCCTGAAGTGCTTTTCTTGTCCACCAAATGACCTGTATAATCTGCATCAGCAAAACCAATTAGTTCAAAAGTACCTCCTCTTGGGTACCAGAGACAAAGGTCCTGAGTTCCTTTCAAGTATCTCAGGATCCTATTCACAGCTGTCAAATGTGACTCCTTGGGCTTGGACTGAAATCTAGCACACAGTCCTACACTGTATACTATGTCAGGCCGACTGGCTGTGAGATAAAGAAGTGATCCTATTATTCCTCCAAGTCCAGCTTCGTCCCAGGTGCAATGGGAGTAGTCATTTCTTTCGCTCCTTCCATGTCAAACTTCTTCAGCAGTTCCTTGACATACTTTTTCTGGTGAATCATAGTTCCTTCAGGCATTTGCTTTATCTGCAATCCAAGGAAGAAATTTAGTTCTCCTATCATGCTCATTTCAAATTCGCTTCCCATCAGATCAGCAAAACCTTTGCATAACCCCTCATCAGTGGCTCCAAAAATGATATCATCGACATACACTTGAACCACCAATAGATTTTTTCCTTTCTTTTTGAGGAACAATGTGTTGTCAATCTTTCCTCTTGAGAAGCCATTCTTCAATAGAAATCCTGAGAGTCTTTCATACCAGGCTCTAGGGGCTTGCTTCAATCCATAAAGAGCCTTGTCCAGTTTGTAAACATGATCACGAAATTCATTGTTTATAAAACCTGGTGGCTGTATTACATAGAATTCTTCATTCAGGTAGCCATTTAAGAAAGCACTCTTCACATCCATCTGATATAGTGTAAACTCCATGTATGTAGCAAAAGCAATTAGCATCCTGATGGCCTCCATTCTTGCCACTGGTGCAAAGGTTTCATCGTAGTCTATTCCTTCTTCTTGACTGTAACCTTGAACTACTAATCTTGCTTTGTTTCTTGTCACTATACCATGCTCATCTAGTTTATTCCTGAATACCCATTTTGTTCCAATTATTGATTTGTCTTTTGTCTTAGGAACTAGGTGCCACACTTTGCTTCTTTTGAATTGATGTAGTTCCTCCTGCATGGCCAGAATCCAATCTGGGTCTTCTAGAGCTTCTTTTACATTCTTTGGTTCCAGAGATGAGAGGAAGGCAAAGAAAGCGCAGAAGTTCTTCAAGGCTGACCTGGTCATGATTCATGTATCTAATTCTAATAGGACATTTTCCAAAGGATGAGATCGTTGATGTTTCCATGGCCTGAGTTTAATGTGACTGGAAGAACCTGTATCATTATCTTAGAGAGCTTCTTCCTGACTTGCTGGATCATCAGCTTCATCAGAGGTTCCCCCCTGTCAAGTTGACTCCTTGTTCCAATGTACTTGGATCTTCACCTGACGTCTCCTTGTCTTATGAGTCCTCCAATTCATTCACACCTTCTTCTCTGCTAAGGCCAATCACTTGATCATCTGTCTCACGTTCCTCCAGTGCCTTGTCTGATTCATCAAAGACAATATGCATACTTTCTTCCACTGTTTGTGTTCTTTTGATGAACACTTTGTATGCTTTGCTTTGGGTAGAATAACCAAGAAATATTGCCTCGTCACTCCTAGCATCGAACTTTCCCAAGGGTTCATTGCCATTGTTGTGAATAAAGCATTTACAACCAAAGGGTCTTAGATGAGCAATATTTGGTTTTCTACCTCTGAGTAGCTCATATGGGGTCTTATCGAGAATTACTCTGATGGAACATCTGTTCAACAAGTAGCATGCAGTATTTATAGCTTCAGCCCAGAAGTTTCTTGCAAGGCCACTTGACAACAGCATAGTCCGGGCCATATCCTCCAGAGATCTGTTCTTCCTCTCAACCACTCCATTTTGTTGGGGAGTTCTTGGAGCAGAAAAGTTATAATCTATGCTGTTCTTTGCACAATACTCAGAGAATTTTGAGTTCTCAAACTCAGTTCCGTGATCAGATCTGATACTGATGAGTTCAAGGCTTAACCTTTTATGAACTACACCAGCCCAGTCTTTAAAGCTTTCAAAAGCTTCATCTTTAGTACCCAAGAACAGAGTCCATGTGTATCTAGAGTAGTCATCGACAATCACGAACACAAATCTCTTTCCTCCTCTACTCCTGACTCTCATAGGTCCACACAGATCCATATGCAAGAGTTCCAGTGGTTTTGATGTACTTAACACCTTCTTGGACTTAAAGGATGATCTCACATGCTTTCCCTTTACACATGCATCACACATTTTTATGCTTTCAAATCTCTTACTTGGCAGTCCACGAACCAGCTCCTTTGATACAAGCTTATTCAGTTGTGAGAGACTTACATGTCCCATTCTTTTGTGCCACAGCTGAGAGTCACTTTCTTGTACATTCAAGCATGTTAGGTTGTTTTCAGGTAATGACTTCAGCGATGCTTTGTATACATTGTTCACCCTCTTTCCTTCCATTACAATTTCTCCACTCTGTAGGTTCTTCACAATGCATCCTACAGACGAGAACTTCACTTCACTTCATATCCTCTATCACATAGTTGGGAGATGCTCAGCAGATTGTGTCTAAGACCATCAACACAATAAACATTCTCAATAGCATGATCCAGAGTTCTCCCAATCTTTCCAATTCCTACTATTTGACCGCTTTTTCCTCCTCCGAAGGCCACACTGCCTCTTTGAAATGCTGCGAGTGAGAGAAAGTTTCTTCTATCTCCTGTTATGTGCCTCGAACAACCACTGTCAAGAATCCAGCTTGGGTTGTTCTCCCTCACTCCAGCCTGCAAAACAAATTAGAGGTTAGCTTTAGGAACCCAGACAAGCTTGGGTCCCTTCTTACTAGAAAATGGGTCAATCAAGTCCTCTCTAGCCCATTTAGGTAAAACACTTCTTTTGTTCTTGGCCTTTGCCTTGCTGACATGTATGCACTTTTGTTTGATATGTCCTGTTTCACCATAAAAAATGCATAACATGTTGCAAGGCAATGCCACATACTTGCTCTTAGGGTTATATGGAGGCAGTGGTTTCTTAAATCCTATTCCCTGTTTTCCTTTATTTTGGTTTTCAAGAACCCAGTTCATTGCCGCTGATGATTTATTCCATTTAGTTAATCTGGTACGCTCAAATTTTGATTTTTCAACCTTTTGACTTAAAACCTTGTTCTTCTCAGTTTCCTGATACAGAATTTCGTTTGCTCTTTTCAATTCATTTTCCAAAAAGGTTTGAACTTCACTTATTACTTTCTTACCATTTGCACTTTCTCTTAACTGATTACATTCCAGTTCTAGCTCAGTGATCTTAGAATTTGACACAAGAGTCTGTCCTTTCAAGGTGGCATTGACTTCTTCAAGTTCAATGTTCTGTTCTAGGAGACTCTTGTGCTTTGTTCTAAGACTATTTAGTTCTTCAGTTAGTTTATCCTTTTCAAGTTTCTCCTTTTCATAACCCTCAATCAAGGTGGCAGTAATTAAATTTACGTTTTCAGAAGAGTATGTATGCAAGGTTTCCTTTAGTTCAGATAGACATACCTCTGCTGAGTGAGCATCTTCAGTTCCATCCGTTGCCATGAGAGCAGAGTCCTTCTTTTGACTGTCATCTGAGTACACCTCCTTCAGCTTTTCCCAGACTTCCTTGGCCGACTTGCATTCAGATATTTTAGCAAGTACATCATAGGTAAGTCCTCTTTTCAGGTACCATTCAGCTTTGGAGTTTGCCTGTAACCAGTCTAGGTCTTGAGGATCCAGTTCTTCTACCTTCTTTGGCACTAGGACACCATTTGCAGCTCTCTTTACAGGAACATGGGGTCCTCTCTTTACAATCAGCCATAGACTATAGTCTGCTGCTTGCAAGAAGGTCTTCATCTGTTTCTTCCAGTTCTTGTAGTGAGTTCCATTGAACACAGGAGGCTTTGACGAATCTTTTCCACCTCTAAACTCTCGAGGGTCTTCTTCATCAGAACTATTGTTTGACATACCCATTAGTGCCAGTGGCGGATCATCTTCAGAATCCTTTTCATGGTCAGATTCACTGTCAGTTAGTCCCCATGTAGCATAGAAGGCCTCCTTCTTCTTTCTCCTTTCCGCTCTGAAGTTTGGAGGTCGTCTTGACTTCTTCTTATCTTTGTCAGTTTCCTTTGGTGTCTCATTCTCCTTTTCCTTGAATGCTCTATTCTTCATCCATTCTATTTCCCACATAGGACAGTCTACTACCGCATGATCCTTTTTGAAGCAGTTGAAGCATCCTGAATAATCAGGACTGTCAACTATGTTCTTCCTGCTAGAACTTTCCTTGCCACTTTTTTTGAATCCTTTGAACCTTCCCAGATTGAGCTTTTGTCTTAAGGCACTTACCATTGCTGCTTCAACTGATTGAAGATCAACATAGTCATCAGTTTCTTCAGTTTATTCAAGCGCAAGGGTTTTGTCCTTCTTTACAGCTGTTTTAGTTTTTGAGTCCTTCATCATCTCATAAGTTTTCAAACTTCCAACCAGTTCTTCAAGTTTGATGATCTCAGAGGTTTGGATTCAATGATGGCAGTCATCTTTGGTTCCCATACTTCAGATAGCACATTCAGGATTTTATCAACCATCTCTATTTCAGGCAATTCCATATCCAGAGATCTCATTTCATTTGTAATGATAGTCAACCTGGTCATCATATCCTGAATTGATTCTTTCTCACCCATGGTGAAAAGTTCAAATTATCTTTTCAGCATTCTTCTTTTTGAGTCCTTCACTTTTGTGGTTCCTTCATGCGCAACCTGCAAAGCATCCCATATTTCCTTAGCTGTCTTATAAGAAGATACTCGATTGAACTCCTCAGGACCAAGACCACATATGACCAGACGTTTGGCTTTGTGATTCTTTTCAATCATCTTATAATCCTTCTCATTGAACTCTTCTTTCAGTTTTGGTTCTTGCTTAGCAGTAGCTCCTTCACCAACTATTTTGGTGGGGATCAGGTTTCCTTCAGAGACTATCAGCCAGAGTTGATAGTCTTCAGCACATATGTAATTCTCCATCCTGTTCTTCCACCATGCATAGTATTGCCCATTAAACTGTGGGTGCCTCTGAACTGACTGTCCTTCAGTGATGGTAGGTGGTGCACTCATTCTGATCCTTCTCAAAGTGTTAACCTCTTATGAGAAGACCTGCTCTGATACCACTTGTTATACTCTATGCACCTCCTGAAGACACTAGAAGGGGGGATTGAATAGTGTCTACCGATTTTCGTCACGAGAACCTGGTTCTTCTAACGTAGAACCTAGTTCTTATCTTATCTTTTATGCTGCCTTGAACACTATAACTCACAACACCACACACACAAGGAACACAAGGATTTTACGTGGAAAACTCCTTGCTCAAGGGAGAAAAACCACGACCCACACTCTAGGATTTCAGAACTGAATCCACTAACACAAGAGCAATGTTTCTGATTACATACTCTGTAACCAAGGGGCTACACTCTAGACCCTAATCACTACTCAAAGCTAACCTCTAGCTTCTCAGTAATTACAAAAAAGTTCACCTAATACATACGCTTCTGAATAAGCCAATAGGTAAAACTATGAATGCTTGAATTAAAGACGACTTGCAACTTGACGAACCTAGACAGAATATCTAGACTCAATACACTGCATGCACTCAAGTTGTCTTCTCCAGTTTACTCACGTAGAAAGATGCTAGATCGCCTTTGTATGCTCTCAACTCTCTGTTTGTGAATAACTACTTTTCGGCTGTCTCTACTACTTGCATTTATATGGGTCTTGAAACCCTAGTTGAGTTCTACAAGGAATCCTTTTAATTATGGCAAGTCAGGATTCCTAGTAACTCTTTTCCTTGTTGAAGTCCAACTCCTTTTCACACTTCGAAGACACAGCTTGGAAACCGCCTCTTTTAGTCTGACTAGGATGCATATTCATTCACGCGCCACTACTCCTAGATCCGCAGGGATTTACAACCCGTAATCCTTTTCGATCAAGCGTGCCCTTCATTCCACGGACTAGGTTCTTAGTGGGAACCTCTGAGTCCTTCTTGTTTGTCATACTTCAAAACCAGCTCTCAACACTATTAGATTACTAAAAATATACCCTTGTAACAATTGAAATTAACAGTTTAGTAGTGAAAGGAAGAATTTTTGTTTAATAGATTAATGATTTATAATCTTATAAGTGCTACCAAGAAATTTTTCACTCAATTCGGTAAGAACTTAGTACAACTATGTGATCTTAATTAGCTTGCTTACCTTCTGTTAGTACAAAAATTGGTTATAAATTTTAAAGTTTTCTAAACATTTTCTCGGTTCCTTAAAAAAACCAGTAAATGGTTCTGGATTTCAAGGTGACCTTCAATTGTGTGAAAATAGGTTGGTCAGGCTCACACATTGCATCTCAAGTGGGATATTGGTTTATGATGGTGTTCAAATAGGCAAAGGCAAGAGTGCTTCTGACTTTGATCAACTGCAGATGTTCGATGAATGCCCCATGAGAAATCGACCTAACCTACTTAATGATATTTCTGTAGCGGCTTTTGCTGAGATTGTTTTTTACTCACTAGATGCAAACTCGGGCATTGAGTTCCGTATGCTCGATGAAAATCCCCAACTATATACCTCAAACGGATCAACTCCAATTGCGAATTGTGGAATCGTTTCTGCTTCGATTTGCTAATTCGCCTACTGCAAACGAGACTGTAGCACATCCCACTCTGTTGGTGAGCACTATGGACATTAGAAATAGAAACTGCAATTGTCAACATGGCACCTAAGGACTCATTTCTGGTTCCTTTTTGTATTGGGTGAAAATTGTCGTGTTCAGTCAGCACCTCGGGATGGTAGACCGAAGAAAAAGCAATCTGATGCTCCGAAGAGAAAAGACTAAACTCGTGATTAAGTCATCGAAGCCAAGTTTCAACGACGCGACCGAAGGCAAGTTGGACACCGGGCTTCGGTGACACGCCCTCCTATCCGAACAGTAAGGTCAGATAACCGAAGCCTTGCGACCAAGCTTCGGTAACCACCTCGGTTCCAGCAGCTTTGCAGCCCACTACTTTGCCCCACTAACTTCTCCATATTAATGTCCAGATCATGGGAACTGCACTAGCTGATGGTGGAGAACGTGGGCAAGGCTCTTAGGCCTATAAATAGTAGTTCATTTTGTATGATAAGGATCCAGAAATTTGTACTGAAACGCTACCCAAGTTTGTAATCACATTCATATATTGAAATACAGTTATTTTCCCGCATATACATCCTTTTCGTGTATTATTTCAACTTTGATACGAACAATTTCTTATATTCGAATCCAAATTCGATTTGTACACCTAAACTGATTTAGGCCCATACAAATTGGCGCTGTCTGTGGGGATATAAGCAGTAACGCTTATAGGAGAAGAATTTCGGCCCAGAATTTCGCACTTCGTTAGAGGAGAAGAATAGTGCTGCCCCAAACAGCACCCAGCCTTCGGCTCCTGGTGGAGGCATCCCGCTCTTCATTCCTCCGGACGCGATAACAGGGGGACCTCACAACGGGGCCACGTCTGGGGGCTCGGGGAACAATCCAACTGCCACACCACATTTCGGGACGGTTCCCACCGTGGCGGAGACAACGTCCTCGGTTGACGTTGAAAGAATGAGCAGGGAGATCGAGGCTCGCATCGAGGCGCGCGTGGAGAAGCGCCTCGAAGGCGTGCCGGGGATAACAAAGGAGGAAGACGACCTCGAAATCGATCAATACAGGGAGCAGCCCTACAAGCCCGAAGCGGCTCCAGCCCCAACTCCCCAGGGCTTCAAACTCATATTCTTGAAGAAGTACGATGGGACCACCGATCCCAAAGAACACATAAGAGAATATATGGCTATGGTGAAGAGCAACGACTTAACGGCTACGCAGCTCGAGTCGATGTTCTTGAAGAAATTCGGTCAGTCGTTAGAGAAAGGGGCTCTTCGGTGGTATTTGTGCCTGCCAGCGGGGTCAATTTCCTCATTTAAGGAAATGTGCAGCGCCTTTGTCAAGGCGCACACCGGGGCACAAAAGATCCTCCAAAGGAAGGAGGATATATGTGAAGTCAAACAAAAGCCCGGTGAACCACTTAAAGAATTTCTTGAGCGATTCCACGCTGAGCGCATGGAATTGCCTCGTATGGACGATACCTTGGCCATCATGGCGTTTGAAAAGGGTATCAATAGTCGTAATTCTGACGCTGCCGCTGAATTGCGCAAAGAGCTACAACAATATCAGGTCCTGACGTGGGAGGATCTGCATAGGCGCACTTACTCCAAAATCAGATTGGAGGAAGCTGAGTTCAAGAACCGAGGTTATCATCAACATAACCGAGGTGAATCTTCAAATCGCGCCGAGGCGCCACGAAGTAACTCGAAGGGGAGGTATGAGCCTTACACCCCGACGAGGCAGCATGTCAGCCAGAGGTTGGGGAACACCCTCGGTAATTCATACCCAACCTCTTACATAAGCCAAAGGCTCGGAGGGAAAGTTCAACCCAATGTGAACCAAAGAAACCCCTCAAGTTCCGCTTCGGTCCCAAAAAAGGATCTACCTCGGATCCAAGACTATAACTTCAACATATTGACCTCGGAGCTGGTCAATGTTGTCAAGGGGACTGCCGGGGTAAGGGTTCCCAAGGACATGAGGACCCCGTCGGATAAAAGAGACCATAATCTGCATTGCGAATTCCACGCAGATTATGGCCACAGGATCGAGGATTGCAAAGCTCTGCGCCTCGAGGTAGCTCACCTACTGAAGAAGGGAGTTTTTGCCGACTTCCTCACTGATAAAGGGAAAGATAATTTTTCCAAGAACCGAGGTGATGGGCAACCACCTCGGGCTCCACCCCCGGAAAGAGTAGTGAACGTTATAACCGGAGGGTCAGAGGTGAACGGCGTGAATTTCGCCGCGGCCAAAAAATTTGCCAAGCTCTCCATCACCATGGAGAAAAGAACCCGAGTTGGAGGCTCGGGCAAAGATATTGTGTTCGACGATGATGACTGTGATGGGATGATGTTCCCTCATCACTACGCTTTAGTTATCATGTTGAGAATCAACGGGTCTGACATCAAAAGAGTCTTGATCGACCCCGGTAGCTCAGTTAATATAATCAGCTACGGGGCTGTTAAGAAGATGTGGTTGAAGGGGGGAGTTGTTCCCAAATCAACGGTGTTAGCTGGCTTCAACAACTCCACGGAGAAAATGCTGGGTGAGATCACACTCAAGACATTCGCCGAGGGGGTTACCAAAGAAATACTGTTCCAAGTCATGCCCGAGGATCTAGCCTACAATGTGATCCTCGGAAGGCCATGGATCCACTCTATGGAAGCTGTCCCCTCCACTTTACATCAAGTGATTAAATTCCCTACACCTTGGGGAGTTCGATCAATCAAGGGGGAGCAACGAGTAGCAAAGGAGTGCTATTCGGTTGCATTGAAGAGTGGAGTCGCCCCGGTCGAGCCAAAGCAATAGCAACGACAGGAATCGGGGTCAAGCGGGGAGGATGCCCGAGGAGAAGTCGAAAAGGTTCCAGCCTGTATTCAAGAGCCTCGGAAGCAAAAAGCCGAGGACTCAACTGTTGAAGAACTGGAATCCTTCACCCTATTGAAAGATCTCCCCGATAGGAAAGTGTTTATCGGCTCGGAGTTGGACCCAGAGTCGAAAAAGGCGATTGTAGAAATTTTGAAGTCCAACCATGATTGTTTTGCTAGGTCACATTCAGACATGACGGGTATCGATCCGGAGATCATGACCCACAAACTGAATGTGGATCCAAAATTCACCCCGATAAAGCAGAAGAAAAGACCTCATGTCGAGGTAAAAAAGAAGGCGATCGAGGATGAAACCGCCAAGTTACAAGAAAACGGCTTCATTAGAGAGGTGAAATACCCCGAATGGCTGGCGAATGTTGTGGTTGTATCGAAGAATAATGGCAAGTAGAGGATGTGTGTAGATTACACTGACCTAAACAAAGCTTGCCCCAAAGATTCATATCCATTGCCACAAATTGACAGGTTGATAGACTCTACGGCTGGACACAAACTATTGACCTTCCTGGATGCATATTCGGGCTATAACCAAATTCTCATGGACCCGAAGGACGAAGAGAAGACCTCGTTCATCACTGACCGAGGTACCTTCTGTTACAGAGTGATGCCCTTCGGGTTGAAGAATGCCGGGGCGACCTACCAAAGGGTTGTATGTCGCATGTTTAAAGAATATATTGGAAAGTCTATGGAAGTCTACATAGACGATATGCTCATCAAATCGATCCAAATGGAGGATCATTTGAACCATCTGAGGGAAGCCTTTGCTGTGTTGAGGCAATACGGTATGAAATTGAACCCTGAGAAGTGCGCCTTCGGCGTTGGATCAGGCAAATTCTTGGGATTCATTGTCTCTGAACGAGGAATCGAGGCCAACCCAGATAAAATCAAAGCTATTGAGGAAATCCCCGAGGAGTTAACCGGGGTAAAAGAAGTTCAACGCTTGACTGGCCGAGTCGCCGCCTTGAGTTGTTTCATCTCAAGGTCCTCGGAGCGATGCCACAAGTTCTTCTCCGTTTTAAGAAAAAACAATCACTTCGAATGGACACCGGAGTGTAAACAAGCGTTGAAAGATTTGAAACAATATTTGGCTAACGCACCATTGCTTGCCAAGCCAAAAGAAGGAGAAACATTGCTGGTCTACTTGGCGGTGTTCGAGGTGTTAGTCAGCGTTGTGCTGGTTCGGGAGGAAGATGGCAAACAACAACCCATCTATTATGTGAGCAAGACACTCCTTGGCGCTGAAACCAGGTATCCACACTTGGAGAAATTAGCACTTGCTTTACTTATTAATGCTCGGAAACTACGACCCTATTTTCAATATCACCCAATAGCAGTAGTTTCAACCTTCCCCTTAAGAAATATATTGCATAAACTGGAGTTATCGGGGAGGTTATCCAAATGGGCGATAGAGTTAAGCGAGTATGACATTACTTATCAACCTCGGACTGCCATTAAGTCTCAAGTCTTGGCAGACTTCGTAGCTGATTTTAGTATTGGAATTTTGCCCGAGGCGGAAAAGGAAAACTCCATGGCAAAAGGGACCTCTTCGGGACTATGGATACTTTACACCGATGGGGAAACGAACTCCAAAGGTTCGGGGTTAGGCATAGTCTTGAGAGCACCCACCGGGGAGAAAGTTAGGCATTCGGTTCGGTTCAAGAAAGTAACCAACAACGAAGCAGAATATGAGGCGGCTTTAGCAGGTTTGGAGCTGGCTAAGGAAATGGGGGTTGAAAGAATCGAACTGAGATGTGATTCACAGTTGGTGGTGAACCAGATCCTTGGTAATTATACGACTCGAGAGCCCAGAATGCAACTATACTTAAATCGAGCACAAAGGATCTTGGCACAATTCCAAGAATGGCGAGTTAAACAAGTGCCTCGGGAGGAGAATACCGAGGCTGATGCCTTGGTGAATCTCGGTTCGGCGATCGACGAAACCCACTCGAGGACTGACTCAGTGGTTCGATTGCTATCCGTACAAATGAGAGAGATGAAATTGCAAGTTAATTCAGTGGATAACCGATGGGATTGGCGAAGTAAGTTCATCTCCTACTTCGATTCGGGGACTGTCCCCTAAGACAAAAAAGAAGCAAGGAAGTTGAGGACCCAAGCAGCCTCGTATCACCTGATCGAGGGTAACTTATACAAAAGGTTATATTGCGGCCCGATGGCCAAGTGTTTGGGTCCCGAGGAGGCCAGATACATGATGGCTGATGTGCACGAAGGCGAATGTGGCAACCACTCAGGGGGAAAGTCCTTGCTGCGTAAATTATTAAGAGCTGGGTATTATTGGCCTATAATCAGTGCCGATGTGAAAGCCTTCGTGCAGAAATGTGATAAGTGCCAGCGCCATGGGCGGATGATCCACCAACAGGCCGAGCCTTTACATTCAGTGGTATCACCATGGCCCTTCATGAAATGGGGAATGGATGTCGTTGGACCATTGCCCAAAGGAAAAGGTGGCGTCGTTTCATCTTAGTATTGACCGATTACTTTACAAAATAGGTGGAGGCGGCAGCTCTCACCGAGGTAAAGCAAAAGCAAGTAATCGACTTCATCGAAAGGAATATCATCTACAGGTTCGGCGTCCCAAGAGAAATTGCTTGCGACAACGGTAAAAAATTCATGGGGGCAGCTATCACTGATTTCTTCAAGCAATGGGGGATCAAAAGAATCGCCTCGACTCCCTATAACCCAAGTGCCAATGGCCAAGCTGAGTCTTCGAACAGAATCATAATTGAAAATTTGAAGAAAAGACTCGACGAGAAAAAAGGTCATTGGCCCGAGGAGTTGCCCGGGGTGCTAGGGGCCATGCGAACAACGGAGAAGAACAGCACCGGTGAGACTCCTTTCTCACTGGCCTATGGCATGGATTCCCTCATCCCCGTAGAAGTGGGCGAACCAAGTCTTCGGTACGCTCACACTGCCGAAGATGCCAACCAAGAGGCAATGCGTATAGAGCTAGATTTGCTCGAAGAGAAAAGGGAATTAGCTTTGGTTCGTCTAGTTGCCCAAAAAAGGCAGATCGAGGTTTACCTCAATAGGAAAGCCAAAATTAGGGACTTCAAGGTTGGAGATTATGTGCTGAAAACTGTGAACCAATCAACAAAAGAAGATAACGGGGGAAAGCTTATTCCAAATTGTGAAGGACCCTACAGAGTCAAGGCAATCGTTGGAAAAGGCTCTTATCAAATTGAGAGTCTGCAAGGAGAACCCGAACCTCTGAATTGGAATATCTCCAATCTGAAGCGATACTACTTCTAGTCGAGGTAAATACTTTTCAATTCTTTTTAAATTAAACAGCCCCGAGCCGAACAACGCTCCCATGGCATTGATAGAAAATGTACTAACTTACTCTTCGTTCCATCTTTTTGCTTGACCTTTTCAGGAAGCGAATCGAACCGTCTCCAGTACTCGGATCTTCATCAAGATTCAAAACCGAACACTGGGGAGGGGGGAGTGAGAAGGGTTGATATCGAGGTCGACATCGAGCGTCCCAACCGAAGCTTATCTATCCGACAATCGGGGACTTACGCCCGAGGATTAGATTTAGTACATTGTAAATTAGCCCAGCAGCGGCGTATTGTCAATTTGCTTTTATTGAAAACTTGTTTTTCGCCCAAGGTCCGCTTCGACTTGGTTTTATGTAAATAGCCGACTTCTGGCTCGTTGATAGCAATAAAATGACTTCGGTTTCATTCATTTTATCGGTGTGAATCTTGCATTCCGAAGCTGCACGATGCATCGACTCGAGGGCGAGACGTCGTCCTAAGTTTGCATCAATTAAATTCGTTTTAAGTCTTGCAAGCTATTTATTCTTAGCAAAGTGTTCGGCATTTGTAAAGGCCAACATTCAAAACAAAAGTACGAACGATCAATTTCCATTAAAAGGCCCGAAGGCTGAAAGACATTTACATAAAAAAGGATCCGAACGTCCGAAGCATATATGAAAGCCCGAAGGCTGATATCCAAAAAGGCACGAAGGCCTAAAAACAAAATGAAAACATCAAAATGTTTGCAATACACCAAGGCTACGCCCCATCGGCATCTCCACTGCCCTCTTCGGCACTATCGCCTTCATCATCATCTGAGCCTTCACTCGAAGGGAGCTCGTCCACAATCTTTTGAGCCTTGGCAGCAGCCTCCCTTGCCTTGACAATCTCGTCCTCAAGCACAATCTCCCCGGCCTGGACTTTTTTAAGTGCGCTAAGCCTGGTCTTGACAACGGCCCATGTTTCTTCAAACATCGCCCTTGTTGCCCTAACCTCGGCCCGCTCATTAAGGTACGCAATTCTGCCCTCGAGCTTAGATATCTTGCCCCGAAGGGCTGGCACTTGATCCACTTGGCTCTGCAACTCAATGAGTTTGGCGTTGTACTCCCCAAGCTTACTGCGATATTTTTCACCCGCTTCAAGCACTTCGGTTTTGGCCCTGAAAAGCTCGGCCTCAAGGCGGGCATTTCCAAGGCTCAACCTCGAGCGCTCTGCAGTAAATTCATTTGTCGCGGCTTGGACTCGAGCTTCGGCAGACTCCACAGCCACACGAAGATCAGCTTTAGCCTTCGCCGAGGCCTCATTAGCGCATTCCAGCTCACTGTTCAGAATTGCAAATCGAGACTCTAGCTCAGTAACTTGCCCCCTAAGAATCTTCTTTTGATCATCCCAAGCGGCGGCAGCTGCTTGAATCTCTTTAGCTCGATCGCGCTCGAGGTGAACAGCTTGTAGTGCGAGGACCAAACTCTGCGTTTGGAACACTATGTCAGAACCCGAAAAATAATGAGATCAACTATGTAGAATACACATTAAGACTTACCCGAAGGGCTTAAGCGGCAGAGACACCCATCAAACTCATTGGGCTGAGATTCCGAAGTGCATGAGCTTCGGCAGGGCCAAGTAAGCCATCAAGAGCCACGATATCCTCTTTTGTGGCATCCAGCAAATTCGCATCAGGATATATCTCCAAAGCCCGGGATACAGTGTTGGTAGGCTTTGGTGAGGCTCGAGAAGCTTTAACCGTGCTCTTGATCAGGCCTTCGCCCACCCTAGCCTTGCCCTTTCGCTTGGCAGCCTCTTGATCAGACTCCTCCACGTTTATAACTCGGTCGCCCCACCAGTCACGGGCCTCGACTCTGGAATGGGTTCAGAGGCCGAGTCTGGCCTTACCTCGGGGGCTAGGGGGGAAGCTCTTCATCGCTAGGCTCATCAATGAGTCCCGGGCGCTTTGCGATCGACGCTTCGACAGCAGGAGCAACAGCCTCCGCAACCTGAGGTCCTTTCGCCTTGGCCGCCCGCTTCGGCGCAACCCGCTTTCTTTTAGAACCTGGGGAAGGAAGGGAAGCAATTCATTTAACATGAGCGTGTGTGGTGGTGGAAACGCAAGAAAACCGACCCAAGAAAACTTCTTCACCTTGTGAGGTCCCCGGGCTAGACGAACCTTTGGCCTTTTCATCAATGAGCCGCTTTGCCAAGGTCGCCATTTGGGCAACGCCCTCGGCGATGTCAAGCACCGTCCTCTCTTTTTTCTTCCTCTCCTTCTTGCCTTCTCCCCTCCTCCCCCCTCGACATCTACTTCGGCTTCTTCTTCCTCATCGGCGTCTCTCATAGCTTTGCTGAGAAGACCTGCATGAATATATAAAACCTAAAGAAGTTAGAACCTAATGGCTCAAAGCAAGCCTAAGGAGCCGAAGTCATCAACGACTCACCATGCCTCTTGCACGCCCATCGGTTCTCTTCCAAACCGGCCAATACCATCTATTGCCGATCTGGGCGCGTCTTCGCTTGCATAACCTCGGTAACCCACTCAAGCAAATTCCTCAGTGGGTTAACTGAAACCTTTTCAGCTGCAAGCCAAAGATGAAAGGATAAGCAACAGTTATGATAATCCAAAGCCGAGGGGAAAACGGAAGCGGGCACTTACGTTGAGCGTTCCATACTTCGGGAAAGCCAGGTTCGGCTGACAACAGCCTCGTGGGAATGAGTACATACCGATCATTCCAGCCTCGATCCCCATGATCCTCGCTCTTACTCAAAATTGCGTAAGAACCTCGAGGCAGTAGAGCAACCACCCCGGCCTTGTGGAAGTAAGGATAGTAGAGAGAAATCAAGTGTTGAAAGGTGAAGGGCAAGCCAGCTTTTTCGCTCAAGTACTCGAGGGCTTGGACGACCCTCCAAACCCCAGGCCGAAGTGGGGCTAAGCACAAGTTATAGGACCTGCAAAACACATCGATGACAGGATGTACATGCAAATTGAACCCTATGGTGAAGGGGTAGGTAAAAACCGAAGAGTACCCCTCGACATGCGTAGACACAGCCGAGCCAGGCGCCGGGATCCTAATCTCCACCTCAAGACCCCAACGGCAGTCAGCCCGAACAGATTCAAGCCTCTCCTCGGTGATGATACTCGGTGTAACGTGGATGGGAATATTCCTCTTCTTCCCCTTTTGGGCATCCGATTGAGCGTGAACCTTTAAGTCTTTATCGTTGTTGAAACTGGAAGGAATAACCAACCGAGGATCAATCTCAACCTCGAGAGGAATTTTCCTCTTCGACTTTTCTGACAGACCAGCTTCGGTCTCTCCTCTTGGATCGCTTGTCCCACTCACTTCGGCCCCACCTATCGAACCACCCATCTCTTTGGCACTAGTGACGTCATCGCCTTCAACGTCACCCTCACCCTTGTCGCGATCGTCATCGCCTACATCAAGCTCCACATCATAACTTACCTCTGCCAGATCATGGCCAGCCCTTTTTTTACGCCTATTAGGGGCAGGAGCTGCAGACGTGGCCTCGCCACCAGCTCCCGCCTCAACCACCTGCAATGGTGGCACAGAGATGATAGCTTCATCTTTCATGGCCATAGCGGCAAAGCGCTCCGCCCTCTCACCAGAATCGCTTGAGCGGTGGCCGGAATTTGTAGCAGACATGGTAATAATCAAAGAGAAGAAACGTTCAAGATCGGAAAAGCAAATGTGGAAAGTGGGGGAATAATTTCTTCAAAGTTTCTGGTTAAAAGCTTCAAGTGGAGTGGGAGGGAGTGAAGTGATGTATTTATTGGGGGCACACACGTGCAAGTTGGAGAAGTAATGATGACTGTAACGTTGGAGAAAACAAAAAGACGGCGCGACCGTTCGGTGACGTATCAAAAGCCGCCACGTAACGTGGAACGACAACCCGATAGACGTGCAACTTTCGAAATCTTTGGATAGGGTTTCGCCACGTCGACTTCCCGCTTAAATTCATTCCACTCCTCGGCGACCTCGACGTCCACCCGAGGAGTGGGGGGACTATCTGTATTGGGTGAAAATTGTCGTGTTCGGTCAGCACCTCGGGATGGTAGACCGAAGGAAAAGCGAGCTGATGCTCCGAAGAGAAAAGACTGAACTCGCGATTAAGTCACCGAAGCCAAGTTCCAACGACGCGACCGAAGGCAAGTTGGACGCCGGGCTTCGGTGACACGCCCTCCTATCCGAACAGTAAGGTCAGATAACCGAAGCCTTGCGACCAAGCTTCGGTAACCACCTCGGATCCAGCGGCTTTGCAGCCCACTACTTTGCCCCACTAACTTCTCCATATTAATGTCCAGATCGTGGGAAATGCACTAGCTGATGGTGGAGAACGTGGGCAAGGCTCTTAGGCCTATAAATAGTAGTTCATCTTGTATGATAAGGATCCAGAAATTTGTACTGAAATGCTACCCAAGTTTGTAATCACATTCATATATTGAAATACAGTTATTTTCCCGCAGTTATTATTCCCGCATTCATATATTGAATTTCGATTTGTACACCTAAACTGATTTAGGCCCATATACTTTTCCTAGCCAAAGGTCTATTGTGCCTAATTCGAATGAGGAATTGGTCACTACCAATATTCTCAGGTCTATTCAAAATATTGAGTGGCTTCAACATACCTTTTGTTTACACATTTGCCACTGGTTTGATACTGCGCAGAAACCATCTCTGATGACTCTAACAGGAGCTGTTCAATGTTGGCTCAAATCTCTTGGTATTGAACTAACAACTGCAATGGTCTTTGTCGTTGCACATGCATCGGCTATGGAAGACCGAAAATTGAACCTTGTTCATTTGTTCGATATTGGTTTCTCTTTGCTAATGATAACAGCTGACCATGTTTCTGCACAACAAATGGCACTAGAAACAAAAGAAGTTCCTGCAAATGGTGCGACCTTGTGAAGTTGCAACCTGGAGCTTGCTAGGATTAAAAATGGGCCTTCATTTGTTCCAGAGGTTGAATTGGTCATAGCATCAATTGTGCCATTATATTTTGGATGTTTGCTTTACCATACTTTTACTGTTATGTGCTACCCAAGTGAAGAGAAACTTTGCTATTTTACTGTTTCTAAGAATGGCTTGGTTGGTGTTGACTCTATCAAGCGATTATTCCTTCCCTCTCTATTCTACTTAAACTTTGAGGACAAGGTTCTTATTGAGGGCGGGAGTATTGTTGCGAACGTGGTCGCAATGGAGGACCTATTTGGGATGTTGTCAATTTACATATGGGATCCAAGTTAATAAAGAGTGCGGAGATGTCTAAATATAAAAGAAGAAATATTTCTTAGGGTCATGCTATAAAGTTCTCTTATTTTCTTAGCTAGTTTATTAGTGTAGTTCTGGAACCTCCCTTTTCTACCTTTTTTCTTTTCTTTTTCAGTTACTCGATGAAAATTTGTAGATGTAGAAATAGGAAGGAACAATAAGTTCTGTTCTACAAATTGTGATGACTATGAGCAAAGTGAAGCATCAACTTCAAAATATTTTGTCACTTTCTTTCATTTTACATTTCCATGCATGTGGAAAGACAAGAGTGCTGACTTGAAATATATCTCATTCATTTAGAACCATCCATTTTTTCTCATTGTCCTCTAGAAACATAGGGTGGACCTACAAATTGACACAAGGGTGCAAAAATTATTTAAACATAACACTTAGAGGTCGTTTGGTACAATAAGTTATACCGGGATTAGTTATACAAGGACAAGTTAATACAGGGATAAGTTAAAACCATGGGTCCTTGGTATTGATTTATCCATCAAATTGTGGATAAATTTAAATTGGGATTAGATAATACTGATTTGATTGTGCAAACTAAACACGAGATAAAATCATTCAGCTTTTTATACAAGGATTAATTAATCCTATACCACGTACCAAACAACCCCTTAAGATTTGAACTTGTGACCTAAAGCAATTTGCAAACCTCCTTAATTACGATACACACATATTTTCTTGTGTCAAAATGTTGCCGGAAAATTATCTTTGGATTCAGCTTGTGGAGATGCAAAGGGTCAAGAGGAAGACAAAGGAGTTGTCTCTCTGTGTTCACGAAGCACTGGTCCAAATTCTGCCTAGACCAGTCAACTACAGCTTGTGGACTGGGCTGTTTCTATTATTGGGCTTTACTCTGGTTTATCAATTCCTTTTTGGGCTTTGGTCCAATTGTAATATTCCCGTAGGATCAGCTGATTTTTGTATTTCGTACATAGTTTGTTGTGGATATTTCTCAATATTGTAAATAGGATTTATGTTGTAATGTTAGGATCAGATACGAGATAGGTTTGTAAGTCCTATACGTATAGTTTTCTAGAGTCCTTACTGAGGTTGGAGCCTGCTCTATAATTTTGTATATATACACATGTTCGTACATGAAATAAGACACATGGAAGAAAGTTTCTTCTACAAGTTTATTGCCATTCAATATCTAAATTTTTCATGGTATCAGAGCAATTTTAAAAAGGATTGCATTCAGATCCAATTACTTCTCTTTTCATATTTCATTTTTTTTCTTTCCAATTTGAAGAACAGTCATCATGGCCAATTTACCAGGAACTGAGAGTGGAACAACTTCTTCAAAAACAGGAACAGAGGCTGGGATCACCTCTACGTCAATTGGCAGTCTTCTTTCAACTCCAGAAATATCAAAATCTTCTACTAGTAAGGCTACATCAGAAACTTTGGATGCTTCTCATCCTTGCTTCTTGGCAACTTCTGATTCACCTGGGATGAACCTGGTGAATTCAGTTTTTGATGGATCAAATTACACAAATTGGAGGAGAGGAATGCTGATATCTTTGTCAGCAAAGAATAAATTGGGATTCATAAAAGGTACCTGCACTCCTCCAAAGGAAGATTCACCTTTATTGGGGGCATGGAATAGATGCAATGACATGGTGATTGCCTGGGTGCTGAATGCTTTGGACAAGGATATCTCAGGTAGTGTGATTTATTCACAAACTGCTGCAGAGTTATGGACAGAGTTGGAGGAGAGATATGGACAGGCAGATGGATCCAAATTGTTTCAACTGCAAAGAGAGTTGAACAACATCACTCGAGGCACAATGAATATAGCAGGATATTTCAACAAATTAAAGAAAATCTGGGACCAATTGAAGGTTTTGAACAGCCTTATGGTGTGCAATTGTGATTGCAAGTGTGGTGCTAAGGCACACAATTTCAAAGTAAGTGAAGATCAAAAATTGATCCAATTCTTGATGGGACTTAATGAAGGTTATTCTGGAGTCAGGGGGAATATATTAATGATGAAGCCCCTGCCTTTTACAAATCAGGCATACTCCATTGTTTTGCATGCAGAGACTCAATCAGAGGTACATTCAGGAAACCAGGCATATGCAGAACCAAGTGTAATCACCTAATTTTGGCACGATAATACAAAAATTGCTTAAAAATAGCCATTGATATTTCTATTGGACTTTTGTGTAATATTTTCTAGATTTTTGTCATTTTATGTAGCCATTTACTTAAATAAAAAAAATGCTATAAAAATTACATAAAATATTTTCTTGATCTTTGTCTATCTAATTGTTGTCGTGAGTTTATTTGTGTGATTAGAATTGTGTGAATTTTGGTGTAATTATTTAGTTTGTAATTTAATTAAGTATAGTTAAGCTATGGGTTAATTGCCATTGGGCTAATATCCAATTCATCTAATGAAAAAATAGAAGCCCACATCTCACCCTTGACCCGAGCCCATATACCCCTTATTCCCATTCTTCTTTTCCCAATTGGGATATTACACAAAAGACATAAAAAAACAAAGGGGATTTGCACATAGCCACAGCCTACCGATCCCCACCGCCGGAGACGACGGAAACCACCACTCCCCGGCAAAAAATTTACATCGCCTGACGCCTATTTATCTCCTCTCTTCATTTCCCAGGTCAATTTCCCATAAATCCAACTGGAACGGCGTAAATCGAGGTTCAAAGATTCGAATAAAACCCTTTTCCGGTGACCCATTTGTTTCTCCGTTGGGATTTTACGTGGTACACACAGTTTCCCTTTCTCTTCTTTCCGTTATTTCCTTTTTCTAGCTGAAACAACCCCAAATGGGATCGTTTCCGTTAGAAGAAGAAGGTGACGGATCCGATGGTCTAAATATGGTATCGGGCTGTTCTGTTTTGAGTAGGTGTATCATGCTTGATGCGTGTGTGTGTGTGACTATTTTGGTATGGAGTATTTGGTGGTGATGTTGCTGCGATGATGAGGATACGGTTTTGAGGCAGTAGGCTCGGCTCGAGCAGGGTCGTGTTGACGTTTCATTTGGCTTGACGACCAGGCTGTTTGGAGTTGAACTAATGGTGGTGATGGTGATTTAACAGTAGCGAGGCAGTGGAGTTGATTGTTTGGCCATTGTTGTGTGTGCGAACTGTGATGGTGCTAATTTGGGGTCTGTGATGACGATGTTTCGATAGGGCGATGCACTGCAGTGGTGGCCCGTGATGGTGAGGTTTTGACTTGACGAGGCTCTGTGTGTGTGGTTGATTCTATGATGGTGCTGCAGTAGTGTTCTATGGTTAGTTGCGAGGGATGGATGTTAGGGTAGTATTTGTGTGTGCGATTGTGAGGTTGAAGTAAAGGGGCTGTGATGTTTCTGGTTATCTGTATTGGCATGTGTGATGACGCTAGCAAGGCTGCGAGCGTGGAGACGACTTAGCAGGGCATTCGCTCGATAGGCAATGGCGATGAAGCGAGGTGATGCTAGGCGTGGCAAGGGTGATATTGAACATAGTGAAGCAGCAGCGTCGAGGCAGTTGAGGGAGGCAATGAGGGCTTAGCGAGGCCATGACTGTGAGGGGCTGTCGAGGCAACGCAGCTGATCCGAGGGCAGCAATGATGGTGGCGATGATCGAACTGCACAACAGCGACGACAAATGGCTAGGCGAGCAGTTTTGTTTATTGGCTTAACGGGTTAGAAGAAAATCCCCTCCCCTTGCCCCTTTTCCTCTGTCAACTTATCTTAACTGCCATAGATTTAACTTAGCATGAAATTGAAGGCACATTGTCGTTTACATGAACTTATAGCTTTAGCTTATGCATGTGAGTTGCGAATGAATGTTGCTTCGTATATTTAGCTAATTTAATCTTTGACAATTAATGGATGGAATCGTGTGTTCGCATCGATAAGAATCTGCGTGTAAAACAGTTGGTGCGCGAAAGTTTTGTTCCTGATTGTCCGTTCTAGTTTAAGTATCAAATGGTTTGTCTTTAAGTTATGTATGAATAGTAATTGCTTGGTTCTGAGTTCAAACATAGTAACTTGTCATTTGTTCCGATAAGAATGACGTGTGAGGTTGTTTCTTGACTGTGAAAGTAGACATGATGGGGGAATCACATGACCTGTGAGCATGAATATGTAATGTTTTGTTATTTATGTCGCATGTGAAGCTTGAGCGAATATCATGGAGAGTTTTTGTTTTGAGCGAAAGGCACAGCGAGTGTGCGAAATCACTTATGCACTGTTTTAAAAATTGAGGAGAGTTAATATTTTGTGTTTTCTTACTTACCAGTGAGGGAGTGCATGAGATGTACAAAGTTTTGATTGTAGAACTGATTTAGAGTTGCTAGTTTGTCCATAAGCTTAGATGGGATTTGATTGTCTTGCAGCTTATTTGAAGTAGCTTGGTCTGTTTAGGAGCTTTGTTTCAGATTTGTTAAAATTTTTCTTAGGTGGACTTAGTCCACTCAATTTAGTTTGGTCATGGTGGTTTTGATTTGCTTAGATGGTTGGAATGACATAGGATTGATGATGTCGAAAGTTGAGTCAGGGAGGTACAAGGGTGGCAGCAGAGTGCTGCCCTTTTTTGGGTTCTGGTACAGCCTTGCATGCAAGGCAATTATGGGCTGAAATCTGATGAGTGAGGGGGGCACATGGGCTAGTCCTTGGCACTAGTACATACCCACTTCCCTCTCTATTTCAAGGGAGTTTTCACTCTCTTTTAAAAGAGTAGACAGAACTGAAAAGGGAGAAGAACAGAATACAAAAAAGAAAGAACAGAGAGTGAAAGGAAGAACAGAGAGGGAACAACAGAGAGATAAAAGCTAGAACATAGAAAAACTGAAAAGAACAGAAAATCAAAAAAGAAAGAACAGAGAGTGAAAGGAAGAACAGAGAGGGAACAACAGAGAGATAAAAGCTAGAACATAGAAAAACTGAAAAAACAGAACATAAAAGCAAGAAAGAACAGAGATTGAAAGGAAGAACAGAGAGGGAACAACAGAGATATAAAAAGCTGAAACAGAGAAGAGTGAGGCAATAGGAACAGAATAGAAAAACTAAGAGTAGAAAAGGGGTCAAATCTGGGTGTTGAAAGGTAGTCTTTGGAGTTTAGTTTCAAGTTTAAAGGGTCTTAAGCTGTGCTTTGTTACTGGTTGTGGCTGCTGCTTCTTCACTTGCTGGGAACTAGCTGAAATTTTTATCTACATTATAGGTATTTTCCTTTCAAGCTTCCTACAAGTTTACTGCTATTGTTATGCTAGTTTGTTGAATGGAATAGTGGTATCTTTTCGAATCTAAAATTATGTTTGAATTATGTTGCATTGTTTCTTTTGTATAGTACCATGGATGACAAGTATTGTTATATTTTGCTTGAGCTAATGACTTCAAAAGAGCATGTTAAACTTAGTCAAATTTGGATATGCGAGTTAAATTCTGGCACATCTTTGAAAGGCAAATGTGAAGGGTCTAATATATATATATTTTTGCAATTGTGTTCAAAGTGTTGATGTGTTAAAATCTTGACATAAGTGAAACAAATATAAAATGAGCCTGTTTCTGTAAGCAACTTCCGGAAAATAGATAGTACAAAAGAAAGCATGGCGTTAAAATTAAAATAGGGGGAAGAGGACATTTGGTGCAAACCTCTTCACAAAATAGACTACATGTGCAAATTTCTAGAAAGCCAAAACGAGCAGAAAGGTTGGTGCGTGAATAGGTTTGTCATTTAAGTAAAGTCCATGCTTTGTTCATTTATAGATAAGGCCACTCTTAGAGGACAAAGAGAAATTTGACAAATTGAACAACATTAATGTCACTAAAATAATTCTGACACTCGGTTACGCAAGTTCAAGTAGGCCGAAATAAGTTTAAACAAGTGTCAATCGTTCGTGGAACTTATTTAAGTCAAGAAATTTCGAACGGGTGAAGTGCCTGCGCGATTTAATTGATTTAAGTCGGAAGATTTCGAACGAGTGAAGTGCTCGCGCGATTATATCTCGATTTGAGTTCCCATTTGAGCGGGCAATTTAATTATCAAATCAAGCGTAAATAAACCAAGGCAAATAATATGAACGAATTCAACGAGTCAAAACGCGTCAATAAAAGCAACTGTGCTCGGCACAGGACTCGAGGGTGCCTAACACCTTCCCGAGAGTCAACCGAGATCCTTACCCGGAACTCTGACGCAGACCATTTACGAGTCATAGGTGTTCTAGGTACACCACTTTGGTGACTTGGAACACCTTTAACTTGTCAAGTGGCGACTCCGAAAATCTCTCAATTTTGTGTACCTATTTAACACCTAGTCACAGACCTTTTTTAAACTATAAGTTTTTTTTTTCTCTTTTTTGAGTGAAAAAAGGGTCGTGACAGCTTGGCGACTCCGCTGGGGAGGAAAGTGAAAACTGAGAGTCTCAGGCTTTAAAATTTGTCGCTTTCGGCTTTTGAATATTGTTCGTATATGTTGCCTTGAGTGTTACTGCTTTGATATATTTGAACTGTATATACACAACTGTCTTCTCTCGTACACCTCTGAGTCTTCTGGAACACTGCACACATGCACGCCAGTTTCGCTTCGGCGTCTGGAATTTCTGTCGTGTCTCAGGACACAAAAAGTTAACCCTTCTTAGGAGGAGGTGCGTTGGGTTAGGCCGTTAGACGTTGTCGACCGGTACCCCCGAGGCACTTTCAAATTGCTGAACCACTAGATCATAAACCCAATGAGTCACCTAGAGTTGAACCTGTGCTTTTGTCTAGGCCGATTTATCTGCATGTCATTAGACTTAGTGAGGTGCGGTACACTGGTGCCGCACTTGTCTAGGCTGACCCTCGTGTCAGGATGGGGCCCGCGTCCCCAAACGACACGTCATGAGTATATAATGTGTTGCATTTATTCTAGTCTAAAGGTTGTTATGCTGACCGATCACCGAGGGACGAGAGCAAAATTTTGAAAAAAAAAAGAGAAAAAAAGAAGTGAAAATGATAGAAAAATTGGGTTTAGTCTCGTGTTTCGAAATATTTTTTGTTTAGTTGTCATTTTACGCCGTTATAATGGCGAATTTTTTCAAGAACCCTTAGAGTCTAATTTTGTGTCCGGGTTTGGTCTCAAGTATTAGAAAATAATTTGTAATGGTTTTGCGCCGTTATAATGGCGAAATTTTGGCACTCTTTTGTGTTGAGTTTGTGTCCAAATCAAGTCCTTATTTTGAAAATAATTTATCGGGGTTTTACGCCGTCATAATGGCCAATTTTAGAAACCAATTTTGTGTCTAGTTTGTGAAATATTTTTGTGTCGTTGGGTCGTCCTAATTGCCAGATTTTGTAAATACTCTAACGATTCTTTCTCGAATTAGATCAAAGAATTTGTTTTTTTTTAAAACAAAAAAACAAAAAAACAAAAGCAAAACTAAACAAAAAAAAATTTTGTCCGTCTTTGTATTGTCGTAATGTCCGATTTTGGAGTCACCTTTAGGATAAGAAAAATAGTTTGTCTCATAATCTGTTCTTAAGTTCTGTTTCGAATCTCCGGTTGAGTCTTAATTTTTTTTAAAAAAAATATTTATTTCAGGATCCCACTTTATTTGTTTTGTTTAAGGTCAAGTCAGGGTGCGTACGATAAATTGCAATTAGCTAAGTTGTATTTTGCGTTGGTCCTGGTAGAATAATTTGACTCCGCTAAAAAGTCGAGTCTCATTATTTTCACCGTCCAGTGTGCCCGCCCATTATCATCAGTCTGCTTATGTCTTTTGATTCGTGGGTCGCGTTAAATATTATTTTGAGTTTGTCTGTTAAAATCATGTTTGTTGAATCAGAAAGGAATTTTTGAAAAAAAAAAAAATCAAACAAATGAAAGAAAATTGGAAAAAAAAAGCTTGTCTATTGAGTCGGTCTAGTGTCGTAGTTTAAATTTGTCTATTACTTTGATATAAAAAAAAATAAATAAAAAAAAATCCAAGCTCGCCTTTGTTTGGGATTACATGTCATTTGTGATTTTCTTCTAATTTTGATCAAGGCGCATAAGCAGTCTTTCGGGGATACGATCGGTACACTCAGCTTACGCCGTTAACCGTTTCGGGATGACGCATAACAACCTTAGGCTGCAATCTATGATTCTTTTTGTGCTAACCTGATTTGTTTCAGTAGTTTGGAGTTGGAGATTTGGTACGGAATCCTGGCATCGACCCATCCGTACAGAACTAAATCAAAGGGACCTGTGACTTCACCCCTAGCCATGCCATCTGATGGAGAGAGGTTCGAGACCGGTGCCCAGGAACTCTTGGCACTGGAAAATGAGAGATTGACTGGGGAGGTTAATACTTTGAAACAACTCGTTGCCGACATGCATCACGCATTGACCACAGGACGGGCACCTCCTCCTATTCCAACCGACCTAGATGGGGTTGTGCCGACAGCGGTACAACGAGCACCGGGCACATCTACGGCAGTTGAGGATCCCACTTATCCTACTGGTCTTGCCCCTGTCCGTGGCGTAACAAATGAAGTTGAAGTGCGTCTTCATGCACCACCTCCACTAGAGGGACAATATGGCCCACCTCCAGCACAAGTTCCTGTTTTTCAGGGCCCAGCTAGGCCAGTCACGGCCAGGTGCAACAATGACCCACATCTTCAAGTTGGGGACCAACACTATGATCCCCCTCATGAATCCAATTTCCGGCAAAGTGGTCCATATAATCAGGGTTTCCATCACGAGTCTCAAGTTGAGCTCGATCGGTTGGAAAAAATGGACGAGAGCGAGGTTTTGCGCAAAGTGAAGGGTTTAGAACAAGCTGTGAGAATTATGCAGGGATATGGAGATAATTTCAACAATTCTTTCAAGGATCTCTGCCCTTTCCCTGAATTGCAATTGCCAGAGGGATTCACGGTGCCAAAGTTCGATCTATACAGTGGGCAAGGAGATCCAAGAGTTCATATGAAGACCTACTGCAACAAAATGAGAGGGGTCAAGAAAGACAAGCTGTTGATAGCCTACTTTTCTGAAAGCTTGGGGGGTGCAGCTGCTGAATGGTTCATGAGGCAGGATGTAACTAAATGGTTGGCATTTGATGACATGGCGCAGGCATTCTACGACCAGTACAAGTACCACATTGAAGTTTTGCCAGATCGATCCTCTTTGGATGCGATAAAAAAGAAGCCAAGTGAAAGCTTTAGGGAGTACGCCCTCAGATGGCGCGAGCAGGCCGCTCGAGTGAGCCCCGCAATACCAGACGACGACATGGTCCGTTTGTTCATCGAGGCGCAGGATGAGGCGTTCTATGGTGCATTGATCGCTGCCTTTGGGAAACCGTTTAGTGAAGTCGTCAAGATGGGAGAAATGATTGAAAGAGGAATCAAGGCAGGCAAGATTGTCAGCCAAACAGCTTTGCGAGCCCAGGAAGAAGCCTTGGGGAAGAAGAATCAAGATGATGTAGCCATGGTGGGTTCGGGTTCACAAAAGTGGAGCGAGGAAAGATACAATCAAACCCACTCATACCAAGCTCCATGAGTACACCCTCCACAACACTACTACACCCCAAAAAATCCACAGTATCCCGTCCCTCCACCCCAATACTTAATCCAAACAGCACAGCCATATGCTCCAATATCATCTTATCCGCAATGGCGTGCTCCAGCCCCACATACTATATATTCTATTCACCAAGCTCCACATAACCAATTCCAGCCTCCACCGAACCTTCCCCACCGACCAAGAGGTCCTCCAGGCTTTCGCCCAAAGGTTGAGTATAAAAAGGTGCATCAAGTGAAAAAGAATGAGTTTACGCCAATTGGAGAATCGTATGCCGAACTTTTTCAGAAGTTGCAAGATTTGGACATACTGAAACCGATCAATGGAGGAATGTATCCTAGGGATAGGATTGACGACTCTCGTCAATGTGCTTACCATTCAGGTGCACCGGGGCATGACACTGAGGATTGCCATTTTCTCAAGAAGGATATCCAAGCTTTGATTGATAACGGTCGGATTCAAGTTGAGGGTTCAGATGTACCATATATAGATCGGAACTCACTGTCTGTCTGTGATGATGTGCATATGGTGGGTATGGTGGATGTAGAAGATTTGAGAGCCGAATCTGCAATGCCGATAGTACCTGTTGGTGATGTGTCAATTTGGGGCCAACAAAATGCTAGTGACAATGAACTGTGTTCCAGAGATTGTGCTTGGGGTGGCAGACAAAGTAAGGGTTGAAGAAATGAAGAGGATGAACATGTGTCTTGAGAAGCCAATTCCATATCTTACCGGGTCATTCATCAGTCCCCAAGAGTGAAGTCTACCCCGATAAGGGTTGGAGAAAGTGAAGAAAAGCAGAAGATGTTGCCAGATTCAGGGAATTTCTTTGATATCAGCATGGTGTGTCCTTGTGAAGGGCTCAACAATGCATGAAAAGCAGGGAACTGGTCCTGACTTGCAATTGAGTGACTGTGAAATGTTCTAGCTTGCTTTGCTAATCTTTCTGTGTACTTGGTTATTTAAGGGTTGTAACCCAAGTGCATTATTTTGTTTATTTTGATGTTCAAACCCTTCTATCTTTAATTCAATAAAAAGCGAGATCTTTCTCTCGTCTCGTTATTTCTCTTATTTTCTTTCTCGGTCTTGTTTTCTTAGTATTCTGTCTTATGTTTTGTCGGCCTCAATAACATGACATGCGTGCGGAATTTACGTCTTGATCTAAACACATGGTCTGACATTGTGAGCTATCTGAGTAGTAACGAGAGACAAAAGAGGGAGCGAAATAAGTTGGAAATTAATCTGTAGTTATCCGATAAGGGAGATCGGTGAGAAGTTCAAGCTCGTGCACGGTCGCTTCGACCGAAGTTGAAACACCAGTTTTGAGAACCATCGTCGAAGTAGAGGTCGAGGACACGTGTGGATCAATCCAGGTCAATTGATTGAACCATTATTTGTGTGAGGCATTCTCGGTTCGGGATGACGAACGGCTTTCGTTTCTTCTACCCAAACACTATATCCTTTTGTAAGTCCTTTTTTTTAGCCTTGTTTTGGTTTTTCTTTGGCCTACCCTCATTTGGAATCAATGTGCTTGAAATTAGAAAAAATGAAAAAAAAAAGAAGAAAAAAAAGATTGAAAAAGAAACAACAAAATCTACCTCAGTGGTAGAGCTACGTCTGACCTGATTCCTCTCAAAAGGATACGTAGGCAACCATTCGGGTGCGGTCATAACAGGGGAAAGTTCATTTTTCCCTGTTCCTCGTTGACGCAAAAGCTTGCCTCCAAGTTTGCGGCCAATATCAAAAGAAAATCAAATCCCCAATGTATACTAAACTGGGGCAGAAGTTTGTTTTTATTTTATTTTAAAAAAATAAAATAAAATAAAAATAAACTTCTATGTTTTTGTACCATCTATTCATATGTTTCATGAGATATCAGTCTCGAAACCGAGAAAGAAACTCAAAGCGCCCTAGTTTATCCTAAACTGGGGCAAAAGTTTAAGTTCATTTTTTTTTTTAAAAAAGAAAGGGAGAAAGTCAATTCCTTTTGCTTTCTTTGTTTTCATCTCGGGGGAAAGTCTCAACATCCCCTATGTTTGCATATCAGAAAATTCAAAAGATAATTCCTCGTGGTTTTCAATAAATTGGGGCCTCAGTTAGTTATTATTTTAAAAAGAAATGATTCCAAAGGTTGTAATATTTTACCAAGTCGTTTCATGAGATGCTTTCATACCGCTCTTCAAAACGAAGAAAAAATCAATAAATAAAAAGAGAAAAGAAAAAAAAAGAAGAAGGAATCCCCAATTTGCCTAAACTGGGGAAAAGTTTGGTTTATTTTTCAAAAGCGGTGATTTCAAATCTTGTGATGCTCATTCTAGTCGTCTCATGAGATGTTTCTGAGTTTTTATGCTGAATCCTTTTCTTCATAGCCTAACCAAATCCAATGTTACAGTCCAAATAAAGACCTTTATGATCGATCATTGAGAATGTCAAGCCGAGTAAGGGTATCAAGGGATAAGTTCCATGCCGTAAAGTCGCATTCTTATAAGCCGACAATCGCATTTAGGAGCTGGGAGCACCAAGGTCATTAAAGGAGGAATTCTCTGGGGAATCAAGATAAATGCCAAAATTAAAGGAAGAAATGAAAGACGGGGTCGAGTAGCAAGGAGAGATGGGAGGTCGATTGGGGAAGAGCGAAAAATGAAAGAGAAAAAAAAAATGAAGTCTTGTCGGTGAAAATCTGAAAAGGCGCTGCAAGGCAATAGTGAGTTAAAAGAACAACGAGAGAGGCTAGTCGGTGAAAACCCCGAGGGGCACTACTAGTCGAATGAGGGTCATGGAATTCATCGTCAAGTTCGGTTTGAGCGAGGTTGTCAATCTGGGAGAGAGGTCAGGGTTAGACTGTGTGAACTAATCAAGAGTTGATTCTAATTGCATGTCATGTTTTACTAAGGTTTTCGTTTCACCTCCAAATAAGTTTTTTCTATCTACCAGGGACATCTTTCGTTCGATGTCTCCTTTTGAGTTCCTTCACTTTCCTTTTCATTTATTTCTTTCTCATTATTTTCGGACATTCAGAAAGGTTTGCAAAACTTGTCTACAAGTTTCAGTTGTACCAAGAAAGTCGGGAATGAGAGTCTGACACCGAGATTGTGGCATGAAGATCACCAGGGAATGCTTTGTTATTTCTACAAAGGTGTGACCAAAGGCCGAGTTGAGAATTTGGGTCGGAAAGTGTGAGAACACAACTACATCAAGTCAGTTGCTTGTCGGGGACAAACTTGAGAAACAGAAAAAGAAATAAAGAAAGAAATCTGGGACCATCTGAGCAGGGAGCGGTGGTTTTCAACTTTCATGACAAGAACCATTAGGATAATGGGATAGAATATTCAACTTTAAACACAAGACCCATTAGGATGATGGGATTCAAGTTTCAACGCAAAGCCCATTGGGATGATGGGATTCAATTTTCAGAAAAAAACAAGACCCATCAGAGTGATGGTTTATAATTTTCAACAAAAAGCAAGACCCATCAGAGTGATGGTTTTCAATTTCCAGAAGAAGCAGAACCCATCAGAGTGATGGTCTTTCAATTCAGCAAGAACAAGACCCATCAGAGTGATGGTTTATAATTTTCAACAAAAAGCAAGACCCATCAGAGTGATGGTTTTCAATTTCCAGAAGAAGCAGAACCCATCAGAGTGATGGTCTTTCAATTCAGCAAGAACAAGACCCATCAGAGTGATGGTTTTCAATTCAGCAAGAACAAGACCCATCAGAGTGATGGTTTTCAATTCAGAAAGAGCAAGATCCATCAGAGTGATGGTCTTTCAATTCAGCAAGAACAAGACCCATCAGAGTGATGGTCTTTCAATTCAGCAAGAACAAGACCCATCAGAGTGATGGTTTTCAATTCAGCAAGAGCAAGACCCATCAGAGTGATGGTCTTTCAATTCAGCATGAACAAGACCCGTCAGAGTGATTGGTTTAGCAAGACCCATCAGAGTGATGGTTTTTAATTTTCAGTCAGAGCAAGATCCATCAGAGTGAAGATCTTCAATTTCCAGTACAAGCAAAATCCATGAGAGTGATGGTCTTTCAATTCAGCATGAACAAGACCCGTCAGAGTGATGGTCTTTCAATTCAGCATGAACAAGACCCGTCAGAGTGATGGTTTAGCAAGACCCATCAGAGTGATGGTTTTCAATTCCCAGCATAAGCAAGACCCATCAGAGTGATGATTTTTCAATTTTCAGCAAAAGCAAGACCCATCGGGGTGATGGTTTTGCAATTAAGTAAAACAAACAAGACCCGTCAGAGTGATGGTTTTCAAATCAGCAGAAGCAAGACCCATCAGAGTGATGGTTTCCAATTTCCAGCACAAGCAAGACCCATCAGAGTGGTGGTTTCTAATTTTCAACAAAAAGCAAGACCCGCCAGAGTGGTGGTTCCAGTTTTATCTTTCAAGTCAAAGCCCGTCAAAGCGGCAATTTTATTCAAGTCAAAGTCCGTCAAAGCGGCAATTACTTTCAAGTCAAAGCCCGTCAAAGCGGCAATTTCAACATTCAAAGTCAAAGCCCGTCAAAGCGGCAATTTCAGTTTTCAAGTCAAGCCCGTCAAAGCGGCAATTTCAACTTCCAAGTCAAAGCCCGCCCGAGCGGCAATTTCAATTTTCAAGTCAAAGCCCGTCAAAGCGGCAATTTCAACTTTCAAAAGTCAAAGCCCGTCAAAGCGGCAATTTCAACTTTCAAGTCAAGCCCGCCCGAGCGGCAATTTCAAGTTTTCAAGACCTACTTTGGTAGTGGGAGCTTCGGACCAGTTTATCAGCTTGGGAAGCATGAAGGAGTTAGCTTAGGAATTGTAATTTTACATTTCAAATGTTGTATTTTCATTTTTCCTTCGTAAAGCAGTGACCACCAGCCAGCTAGCCAGCAACCAGCGACAGTGACCAGCAGCAACAACTCTAGTGTGTCAAAAGTATTTTGTGTCAGCCCTCAAGTAAGTCTAGGAGCGTCGAGTCAGTCCCACTTGGTTCGGAAAGTGTCTAGAGTTAGTCTGTGTAGGTCTAGAGAGTGCTTAGTGTTAGTCTAGAAGAGTCCAGTGTTTGTCTAAATGCGGTAGTCCCAGCTACCGCACGTGAGGAACTACACTGACCTGATTCCTTAGTCCGGGGATATGTAGGTAACCTTGTTCTCGGTTAGAACCGAAATTCAAGGCACGGTCACCATTTTGTAAAGGCATGCTCTCAGCTAGAACAGAAAAGCCAAAATTAGTTGTTGATTACGTCTTTGTCCGAAAACTCTTCATGTTCTCGAACAAAGAGGGGCAGCTGTAATCACCTAATTTTGGCACGATAATACAAAAATTGCTTAAAAATAGCCATTGATATTTCTATTGGACTTTTGTGTAATCTTTTCTAGATTTTTGTCATTTTATGTAGCCATTTACTTAAATAAAAAAAAATGCTATAAAAATTACATAAAATATTTTCTTGATCTTTGTCTATCTAATTGTTGTCGTGAGTTTATTTGTGTGATTAGAATTGTGTGAATTTTGGTGTAATTATTTAGTTTGTAATTTAATTAAGTATAGTTAAGCTATGGGTTAATTGCCATTGGGCTAATATCCAATTCATCTAATGAATAAATAGAAGCCCACATCTCACCCTTGACCCGAGCCCATGTACCCCTTATTCCCATTCTTCTTTTCCCAATTGGGATATTACACAAAAGACATAAAAAAACAAAGGGGATTTGCACAGAGCCACAGTCCACCGATCCCCACCACCGGAGACGACGGAAACCACCACTCCCCGGCAAAAAATTTACATCGCCTGACGCCTATTTATCTCCTCTCTTCATTTCCCAGGTCAATTTCCCATAAATCCAACTGGAACGGCGTAAATCGAGGTTCAAAGATTCGAATGAAACCCTTTTCCGGTGACCCATTTGTTTCTCCGTTGGGATTTTACGTGGTACGCACAGTTTCCCTTTCTCTTCTTTCCGTTATTTCCTTTTTCTAGCTGAAACGACCCCAAATGGGATCGTTTCCGTTAGAAGAAGAAGGTGACGGATCCGATGGTCTAAATATGGTATCGGGCTGTTCTGTTTTGAGTAGGTGTATCATGCTTGATGCGTGTGTGTGTGTGACTGTTTTGGTATGGAGTATTTGGTGGTGATGTTGCTGCGATGATGAGGATACGGTTTTGAGGCAGTAGGCTCGGCTCGAGCAGGGTCGTGTTGACGATTCATTTGGCTTGACGACCAGGCTATTTGGAGTTGAACTAATGGTGGTGATGGTGATTTAACACTAGGGTGGCAGTGGAGTTGATTGTTTGGCCATTGTTGTGTGTGTGAACTGTGATGGTGCTAATTTGGGGTCTGTGATGACGATGTTTCGATAGGGCGATGCACTGCAGTGGTGGCCCGTGATGGTGAGGTTTTGACTTGACGAGGCTCTGTGTGTGTGGTTGATTCTATGATGGTGCTGCAGTAGTGTTCTATGGTTAGTTGCGAGGGATGGATGTTAGGGTAGTATTTGTGTGTGCGATTGTGAGTTTGAAGTAAAGGGGTTGTGATGTTTCTGGTTATCTGTATTGGCATGTGTGATGACGCTAGCAAGGCTGCGAGCGTGGAGACGACTTAGCAGGGCATTCGCTCGATAGGCAATAGCGATGAAGCGAGGTGATGCTAGGCGTGGCAAGGGTGATATTGAACATAGTGAAGCAGCATCGTCGAGGCAGTTGAGGGAGGCAATGAGGGCTTAGCGAGGCCATGACTGTGAGGGGCTGTCGAGGCAACGCAGCTGATCCGAGGGCAGCAATGATGGTGGCGATGATCGAACTGCACAACAGCGACGACAAATGGCTAGGCGAGCAGTTTTGTTTATTGGCTTAACGGGTTAGAAGAAAATCCCCTCCCCTTGCCCCTTTTCCTCTGTCAGCTTATCTTAACTGCCATAGATTTAACTTAGCATGAAATTGAAGGCACATTGTAGTTTACATGAACTTATAGCTTCAGCTTATGCATGTGAGTTGCGAATGAATGTTGCTTCGTATGTTTAGCTTATTTAATCTTTGACAATTAATGGATGGAATCGTGTGTTCGCATCGATAAGAATCTGCGTGTAAAACAGTTGGTGCGCGAAAGTTTTGTTCCTGATTGTCCGTTCTAGTTTAAGTATGAAATGGTTTGTCTTTAAGTTATGTATGAATAGTAATTGCTTGGTTCTGAGTTCAAACATAGTAACTTGTCATTTGTTCCGATAAGAATGACGTGTGAGGTTGTTTCTTGACTGTGAAAGTAGACATGATGGGGGAATCACATGACCTGTGAGCATGAATATGTAATGTTTTGTTATTTATGTCGCATGTGAAGCTTGAGCAAATATCATGGAGAGTTTTTGTTTTGAGCGAAAGGCACAGCGAGTGTGCGAAATCACTTATGCACTGTTTTAAAAATTTAGGAGAGTTAATATGTTGTGTTATCTTACTTACCAGTGAGGGAGTGCATGAGATGTACAAAGTTTTGATTGTAGAACTGATTTAGAGTTGCTAGTTTGTCCATAAGCTTAGATGGGATTTGATTGTCTTGCAGCTTATTTGAAGTAGCTTGGTCTGTTTAGGAGCTTTGTTTCAGATTTGTTAAAATTGTTCTTAAGTGGACTTAGTCCACTCAATTTAGTTTGGTCATGGTGGTTTTGATTTGCTTAGATGGTTGGAATGACATAGGATTGATGATGTCAAAAGTTGAGTCAGGGAGGTACAAGGGTGGCAGCAGAGTGCTGCCCTTTTTTGGGTTCTGGTACAGCCTTGCATGCAAGGCAATTATGGGCTGAAATCTGATGAGTGAGGGGGAACATGGGCTAGTCTTTAGCACTAGTACATACCCACTTCCCTCTCTATTTCAAGGGAGTTTTCACTCTCTTTTAACAGAATACAAAAAAGAAAGAACAGAGAGGGAACAACAGAGAGATAAAAGCTAGAACATAGAAAAACTGAAAAGAACAGAATACAAAAAAGAAAGAACAGAGAGTGAAAGGAAGAACAGAGAGGGAACAACAGAGAGATAAAAGCTAGAACATAGAAAAACTGAAAAGAACAGAAAATCAAAAAAGAAAGAACAGAGAGTGAAAGGAAGAACAGAGAGGGAACAACAGAGAGATAAAAGCTAGAACATAGAAAAATTGAAAAAAACAGAACATAAAAGCAAGAAAGAACAGAGATTGAAAGGAAGAACAGAGAGGGAACAACGGAGATATAAAAAGCTGAAACAGAGAAGAGTGAGGCAATAGGAACAGAATATAAAAACTAAGAGTAGAAAAGGGGTCAAATCTGGGTGTTGAAAGGTAGTCTTTGGAGTTTAGTTTCAAGTTTAAAGGGTCTTAAGCTGTGCTTTGTTACTGGTTGTGGCTGCTGCTTCTTCACTTGCTGGGAACTAGCTGAAATTTTTATCTACATTATAGGTATTTTCCTTTCAAGCTTCCTACAAGTTTACTGCTATTGTTATGCTAGTTTGTTGAATGGAATAGTGGTATCTTTTCGAATCTAAAATTATGTTTGAATTATGTTGCATTGTTTCTTTTGTATAGTACCATGGATGACAAGTATTGTTATTTTTTGCTTGAGCTAATTACTTCAAAAGAGCATGTTAAACTTAGTCAAATTTGGATATGCGAGTTAAATTCTAGCACATCTTTGAAAGGCAAATGTGAAGGGTCTAATATATATATATTTTTGCAATTGTGTTCAAAGTGTTGATGTGTTAAAATCTTGACATAAGTGAAACAAATATAAAATGAGCCTGTTTCTGTAAGCAACTTCCGGAAAATAGATAGTACAAAAGAAAGCATGGCGTTAAAATTAAAATAGGGGGAAGAGGACATTTGGTGCAAACCTCTTCACAAAATAGACTACATGTGCAAATTTCTAGAAAGCCAAAACGAGCAGAAAGCTTGGTGCGTGAATAGGTTTGTCATTTAAGTAAAGTCCATGCTTTGTTCATTTATAGATAAGGCCACTCTTAGAGGACAAAGAGAAATTTGACAAATTGAACAACATTAATGTCACTAAAATAATTCTGACACTCGGTTACGCAAGTTCAAGTAGGCCGAAATAAGTTTAAACAAGTGTCAATCGTTCGTGGAACTTATTTAAGTCAAGAAATTTCGAACGGGTGAAGTGCCTGCGCGATTTAATTGATTTAAGTCGGAAGATTTCGAACGAGTGAAGTGCTCGCGCGATTATATCTCGATTTGAGTTCCCATTTGAGCGGGCAACTTAATTATCAAATCAAGCGTAAATAAACCAAGGCAAATAATATGAACGAATTCAACGAGTCAAAACGCGTCAATAAAAGCAACTGTGCTCGGCACAGGACTCGAGGGTGCCTAACACCTTCCCGAGAGTCAACCGAGATCCTTACCCGAAACTCTGACGCAGACCATTTACGAGTCATAGGTGTTCTAGGTACACCACTTTGGTGACTTGGCACACCTTTAACTTGTCAAGTGGCGACTCCGAAAATCTCTCAATTTTGTGTACCTATTTAACACCTAGTCACAGACCTTTTTTAAACTATAAGTTTTTTTTTCTCTTTTTTGAGTGAAAAAAGGTTAGCTGTCACGACTTTTTTTAACTTAAAAAAGAAAAATACTACAAGTATTTAAAAAGATATGTGACGGTGTTAAAGATACACGAATTATTTAAGAGATTTTCGGAGTCGCCACTTGACAAGTTAAAGGTGTGCCAAGTCACCTAAGTGGTGTACCTAAAACACCTATGACTCGTTTAGTGGTCTGCGTCAGATTTCCGGGTAAGGATCTCGATTGACTCGAGGGAAGGTGTTAGGCACCCTCGAGTCCTGTGCCAAGCACAGTTGCTTTTGTTGACACATTTCGACTCTTTTGAAATTGTTTATTATATTTGCCTTGATTTTGTTACGCTTCAATTTATTATTAATTTTTTACCGTTTGACAATTGAAAACTCCAATCGAATATAATCGCGCGAGAACTTCACTCATTCAAAATCTTTCGACTTAAATCAATTAAATCGCGCAGGTACTTCACCCGTTCGAAATCTCTTGACTTAAATGAGTTTCAAGTGAACAAAATGAGTTATTTAATTTTAATTAAACTTGATTCAGCCTACTTGAAATTGCCTAGTCGGGCATCTTTAAATAATGTCTGCTCGTGAATATCATTCGTTATAGTTGCCCTTTTTTACTTTTTTTTGTTTGGTTTTGACTCAACAATTATTTCTCATTACCATATATCGTCATATTCGTTTTGATTATTGCGTTATGTTACCAATATGTCACGAAACGTACTGCTTTGCAAACGAAACAAATAATTCCTTTAATTCTCTAACTAAGGCGTTCAAAAGACCAAACATTAAAGACAAACTCAAATCTTAATTGAATTTGAAAACTAACAGGTCTTACCAATATTACACTGCCCATTTTGTCTGGGTTTTTTTTCCTGCCATTCTTTCTTAATGAATTGGCACTTATAGACCTATCTTTACCTATTTTACTAAGATATGGTTTTACACAGAAACCTAAAATTTCCTATTGTTTGCATGCTTCACTGTTGCTTTCAATATTTCACGAGAGAAAAGTACAAAACCAAACCGGCCAGGAAAACGTACAGTGGCCAAAACATTGATAATGTTAGAGTTATTCCATCCTTATTTTTTTTTTAAAAAAAAAGAACAATCATAACAGTAGGAATATACTATGCTAAAACATGAGCAAAATGGCAGATAATAGCTCTTTGAGCTTGCTTCAGATCATTTCACAGGCATGAAACAATATGCTCTCAAAAGAGGAGATACAAAGGTAGAGAGTGCACCAACCTAGTGGAGGATTCCCTGGCAAAAATAAATAGCCACAAGTTTGGCCTACGAAATAACCAGAACTGAATCAAGAAGAAGAAGGCAGCAGCAACAGCGTACAGCAGCAACAGCGTACAACAACAGACCTCAAAACTTGAATCAAAATTGAATACTTAGACCCTCTTAGTATTCTTTACTTCCCTCATATGTTTCTTATATTTCTTTTCACTATTTCTTTCTAATTTTCAGATCCCTTTTTCTTGTGTTTTCTAAAGAGATAGTTGGTATGTAAGAGAGAGTTCCTGGTGTTCCTTTCAGATTGTTCCCCCTTTTGTTTCAGTTCAGTTCCTATGTGTGTGTTCTCTGTTGGAGTCTTTCAAGTGAGACTAAAACTCTCCAAAAATAGCCCAAAAGTGAAAGTGAAAAGCTTGGGTAAAAGTACAACCCATGTGAAGGTTTCACTCTTGTACTTCCATTGACTCAAATTTTTGACACTTATTTGACATCATCTCATTTACATCATGAAACCTATGTCATCTAAATATCTAGACTTGAACCCAAAAAAACTAACTAAATGGACTTGAATCCAATGGACCTAAAGTCCAGCCTCTCAAAATATCCCAGATTTCTTAGAGTCATTCCATGGCAGGTGAAGCTGCACCCTTTTGAGTTCAAAGATGGCACAAGATGAACCATTTTGAACTCTCAGACACTGTCTAACAGCCCCAGGCAATATCATTTGCTAATCACAGTAGACACACATTCCATATTCAACAAGAACTCATTGGAACAAAGCCAACAACAACAACTATTTTTTGGTGAAAACATCAGAGCAATTCATGCCTTGAACAAACAACTAGACCAAAACCATATCATAATAGAGCTAAAGCGAGCGAGCCGAAAAAAAAAAAACAGAGCAAACACACTAAACAAGACAAGCTGGACCAAATTTCATAGCTCGCAAATCACATTAACTTTGTTTAAACAAAGTAAACAGAGACAAGCAACTTTCATGCTTGAAGCAGGAAAAAAAAACAGAGAAGGAATAACAGCCTTACCACTCAACTATGGACCATAACAAAACTGATAAGGATCGGCCAAGTTTCATATTCACGGATGCGATTAAGAACATTTCCATCCAACGATTCCATAGTCAAGCAGGTGATCTTATGCTAAACGCAACAAGAAAATGGACAGATTTCAATGTTTAAAAGCAGGCACCAAAGGTTCAGATTCTTACTCAAAAATGACTAAACACCGGAAACTCACAGTAAACATACGACCTTTATTCTTTAAGCTGTAAGAAAACAACAACTGAAACAATGAACCAAGAGCGAACAACAGAGACATGATTTCCAAAAAGTTCTACATATGTTAATAGTCTATGCTAAAACTATACTAACACATTAAAGTTTCTTAGCTAAACATCTAAAATACAATAAAGTAAAGGAAGAAAAAGTACTAAAGGTTCTGCTTTTACCCCGCGAGCCTAACAACATTATAAAAAATGTTCAGCTTTACCATAGTCCAGCGCAGCTTCAAGACATCACAGCTTCCTATAGCGAGCCTTGCTAAAGCATCGCCAAGCTGCTGCCAATCAAATAACGATCGCTCCCATTGTATCACAAATCACACAACTGCTTCATCTTTGACCCGAACTCCGCTACCTCAAACTGCCTCACCAACTCACTACCACCATCGTTTCAAACATCGAGACATCCAAACCAATGAACATCGACGCGAAACAGCCCTGCTACTGCCTCGCTCATTACTGTTACGCTAGCAACGGATCACCATTGCCTAGCCAAGCTTGTTTCACTGCCATACCAACGAGCGTCCACACCACCACGGCCTACTCACAATCAACCACCACTGCCATTTCAAACCCACAACTCACCACCACAGCTCCCAAACCAAACTCATCACAGTATCGCTACCTCACCATCACTGAAACAGCCCCGACGCCTTAGCCTTGCTAGAGCCATAGCACTACCAATGTTCACCCCCCACAGTTTCAATCGAGCTATAGCAAAACTGCCTCCACATTGCCCATTACAACAGCGTCAGCGCCACTACATCTCCCATCACAGCCTCACTAGCAGCATCACACACACGCAAATCATTTCAAACAACAATCATAGCTGCTGAATTTCCAAACTCTTCTTGTTTTAATCGAATCGACCTCGTTCGGGGTCGACTTAATTAGAACGAGAGGAGGATGGAGAAAGGGGGTCGAAAAATATGACCAAAGAAGATATTTTTTTCTCAAATTTTAATTCAAGATTTTGGCCTAAGGAGACTATTCTTGTCCAAATCGGGATCCATACAGTGAAGGAGGACGAAAAACAAACCTGGACATGTCAAATTCCACCGGAAAAAGTTATGTGGTGTCGGGGTTCCGACTTTCAAACCCCAATCCACAACGATTGATTGGTTTCTTTGGGAAAATAATGGTAGCACTGGATAGAGGAGACAAATGGGAGTATGGGTGTATTTTTTTTGCATTTTTCTGGTGGCCGGAGGCCGGTGGTTCGACGGCGGGAGGGGGTGGTTCAGGCGAGAAAAGAGACAATAGAGAGAGGTCTGATGAGTTTTGGAGAAAATGCCAATAATGGCAATTTTTGCTTTTATATGATGGGGATGGGCCGGGTTTAGCTAGTGGGTTGGGCTAAGCATTGGGCTGCATCTTTATTGTTTATGGACTATTTTTTTTTTGAATTTCTAGCAGCCCAATAACCATTCAACTAGACTACATTAATTCTCTTTTGAACTAATTAAATCAAGTAATTGACATACAAAATATTACAAGAAACAATTAGTCAATCAATATTTTTGGGATTCTTTTCGATATTTTTTCTCTTAATAATTACAAAATGGCAAAAATAAAGATAAAATCTAGATTAAAAAACATGCAAAAATCCTAGGGAAATTTGTAACCATTTAGATATTTTTTTTTGAATTTGGTGCCAAAATTAGGTGATTACAGCTGCCCCTCTTTGTTCGAGAACACGAAGAGTTTTCGGACAAAGAAGTAATCGACAACTAATTTTGGCTTTTCGGTTCTAGCCGAGAGCGTGCTCTGCAAAATGGTGACCGCACCCTGAACTTCGGTTCTAACCGAGAACAAGGTTACCTACATATCCCTGGACTAAGGAATCAGGTCAGTGTAGTTCCTTACGTGCGGTAGCTAGGACTACCGCATTCAAACAGACATTAGACTCTTCTAGACTCACTAAGACAAACTAGAGACTCTTCTAGACACACTTGGGGCTGACCCGACGCTCCTAGACTTACCCGGACTGACACAAGACACTTTTGACACACTAGAGTTGTTGCTGCTGGTCACTGTCGCTAGTTGCTGGCTAGCTGGCTGATGGTCACTTCTTTACAAAGGAAAAATGAAAATACAACATTTGAAATGTAAAATTACAATTCCTAAGCTAACTTCTTCATGCTTCCCAAGCTGATAAACTGGTCCGAAGCTCTCACTACCAAAGTAGGTCTTGAAAAACTTGAAATTGCCGCTCGGGCGGGCTTGACTTGAAAGTTGAATTTGCCGCTCGAGCGGGCTTTTGACTTGAAAGTTGAAATTGCCGCTCGGGCGGGCTTTTGACTTGAAAGTTGAAATTGCTGCTCGGGCGGGCTTTGACTTGAGAAATTGCCGCTTTGACGGGCTTTGACTTGAAAGTTGAATTTGCCGCTTTGACGGGCTTTGAATTGAATGAAATTGCCGCTTTGACGTGCTTTGACTTGAAAGTTGAATTTGCCGCTTTGACAGGCTTTGAATTGAATGAAATTGCCGCTTTGACGGGCTTTGACTTTAATGTTGAAATTGCCGCTTTGACGGGCTTTGACTTGAAAGTTGAAATTGCCGCTTTGACGGGCTTTGACTTGAAAGTTGAAATTGCCGCTTTGACGGGCTTTGACTTGAATGAAATTGCCGCTTTGACGGGCTTTGACTTTAATGTTGAAATTGCCGCTTTGACGGGCTTTGACTTGAAAGTTGAAGTTGCCGCTTTGACGGGCTTTGACTTGAATGAAATTGCCGCTTTGACGGGCTTTGACTTGAATGTTGAAATTGCCGCTTTGACGGGCTTTGACTTGAAAGATAAAACTGGAACCACCACTCTGGCGGGTCTTGCTTTTGCTGAATTGAAAACCATCACTCTGAAGGGTCTTGCTTCTTTACAGAAACGGATTCCCTCATTCTTCAGGTGGGTGCCTCTACTTTCTCTAAACTACTCCCTCATTCTCCAGGTGGGTGCCTTGACTTCTCCAAATTACTCCCTCATTCTCCAGGTGGGTGCCTCGACTTTCTCTAAACTACTCCTTCACCAGATTACTCCCTCATTCTCCAGGTGGGTGCCTCGACTTTCTCTAAACTACTCCCTCATTCTCCAGGTGGGTGCCTCGACTTCCCTAAACTACACCCTCATTCTCCAGGTGGGTGCCTCGACTTTCCAAATTACTCCCTCATTCTCCAGGTAGGTGCCTCGACTTTCTCTAAACTACTCCCTCATTCTCCAGGTGGGTGCCTCGACTTTCTCTAAACTACTCCCTCATTCTCCAGGTGGGTGCCTCAGCTTTCTCTAAACTACTCCCTCATTCTCCAGGTGGGTGCCTCGACTTTCTCTAAACTACTCCCTCATTCTCCATGTGGGTTCCTCAACTTTCCAAATTACTCCCTCATTCTCCAGGTAGGTGCCTCGACTTTCTCTAAACTACTCCCTCATTCTCCAGGTGGGTGCCTCGACTTTCTCTAAACTACTCCCTCATTCTCCAGGTGGGTGCCTCAGCTTTCTTTAAACTACTCCCTCATTCTCCACAAGCTGATGAACTGGTCTGAAGCTCCAACTAATCCAGTGGGTCTTGAAAACTTGAAATTGCTGCTCGGGTGAGCTTTTAGCTTGAAAGTTGAAATTACTGAAACTTGAAATTGCCCCTCGGGCGGGCTTTGACTGTTGAAAGCTTGAAATTGCTGCTTGACAAGCTTTGACTTGAATGAAATTTCTCAAACTTGAAATTGCCGCTCTGGCGGGCTTTGACTGTTGAAAGCTTGAAATTGCTGCTTGGCAGGCTTTGACTTGAATGAAATTTCTGAAACTTGAAATTGTCGCTCGAGCGGGCTTTGACTGTTGAAAGCTTGAAATTGCTGCTTGGTAGGCTTTGACTTGAATGAAATTTCTGAAACATGAAATTGCCGCTCGGGCGGGCTTTGACTGTTGAAAGCTTGAAATTGCTGCTTGGCAGGCTTTGATTTGAAATTTAACTGCATCTTGAAATCTGCATATCCTTTGATGATCTCCTTCATGGTACACTCCTTGGTGTGGCATACTTTGTGTCGATGTGAAACATTGGGCTCCAATTATCAAGGTTGGTCCTGACTTGCTCTAGTACGACTATGAAACTTGTAAGCGACCTTTGCAAAACTTTCTATTGCTCGAAAAGAAATTAGAAAATAAGATAAAAGGTGAAGGGAAGAAATTCAAGAGGAGACATTGAATGAAAGATTTCTCCAGAAAAAAAAAAAAAAAAAAACTTATCAAAGGTGAAACGACGACCTTTTTAAACATGACATGTATGTGGAATCAACTCTTGACTAGTTCACACGGCCATAACCCTAACCTTACTCCCAGTTTGACAATCTTCTCAACTCGAGCTTGATGACGAATTCCACGACCCTCAGTCGACTAGTAGTGCCCCTCGGGGTTTTCACTAACTAGCCTCTCTCTTTGTTCTTTTAGCTCACTATTGCCTTGCAGCGTATTTTCAGGTTTTCACCGACAAGACTTCATTTTCATTTCTTTTTTTTTTCTTTTTTTTTTCATTTCTTTCTTTTTTTTTTCGCTCTTTCCCAATCGACCCCCCATCTTTCCTTGCTGCTCGACCCCGTCTTTCCTTTCTTTCTTCAATTTCGGTCTTTATCTTGATTCCCCAGAGAATTTCTCCTTTAATGACCTTGGTGCTCCCAGCTCCTAAATGCGATTGTCGGCTTACAAGAATGCGACTTTACAGCGTGGAACTTATCCCTTGACACCTTACTCGGCTTGACATTCTCAATGATCGGTCAGAAGGATCTTTATTTGGACTGTAACATTGGATTTGGTTAGGCTATGAAGAAAGGGGGTTCAGCATAAAAGCTCATAAACATCTCATGAGACGATCAGATGAATATCACAAACTATGAAATCACCGCTTTTGAAAATAAAACAAACTTATCTCCCCAGTTTAGGCAAATTGGGGATTATTTCTCTTTCTTTTTTTTTTTTTTTTGTGTGTTTTTCTCTTTAGTTTGAAAATCGGTATGAAAGCATCTCATGAAATGACTTGGTGAATGATACAACCCTTGGAATCATTTTCCTTTAAAATAACAAAAAACTGTAGCCCCAATTTATTGAAAAACCGAGGAATTATCTTTTGAGTTTTCTGATATGCAAACATAGGGGATATTGAGACCTTCCCCCGAGATGAACAAAGAAAGAAAAAGGAATTGACTTTCTTCTTTTCCTTTTTTTTTTTTAAAAAAAAACTAAACTTCTGCCCCAGTTTAGGATAAACTGGGCGTTTTGAGTTTCTTCCTCGATTTTGAGACTGATATCTAATGAAACATATGAATAGATGGTACAACAACATAGAAGTTTGTTTTTATTTTATTTTATTTTTTTAAAAAAATAAAAACAAACTTCTGCCCCAGTTTATCATACATTGGGGATTTGAATTTTTTTTGACATTGGCCGCAAACTTGGAGGCAAGTTTTTGCGTCAATATGAGACAGGGGAAAAATGAACTTTCCCCTGTTATGACCGCACCCGAAAGGTTGCCTACGTATCCTTTTGAGAGGAATCAGGTCAGACGTAGCTCTACCATTTAGGTAGATTTTGTTTTGTTTTCTTTTGATTTTTTTTTTCTTTTCTTTTCTTTAATCACATCAAATTGATTCCAAGGGAGGGTAGGCCAAAGAAAACAACAAAAGAACTGACAAAAGATATAGTGTTTGGGTAGAAGAAACGAAAGCCGTTCGTCATCCCGACCCGAGAATGCCTCGCACAAATAATGATTCAATCAATTGAGCTGGACTGATCCACACGTATCCTCGACTTTTGCTTCATTGATGGTTCTCAAACTGGTATTTCACCTTCGGTCGAAGCGACCGTGCACGATTTTGAACTTCTCACTGATCTCCCTTATTGGATGACTACCGATTATTTCCAACTTATTTTGCTCCCTCTTTTATCCCACTTTACTATTCAGATAGCTCACAATGCCAGAGCACGTGTTTAGATCAAGATGTAAATTCCGCACGCATATAATGTTCTAAAGGTCGACAAAACATAAAACAGAAAACTAAGGAGGTAAGAACAGAAAACATAAAAGACCGAATATTAGGAAGAGATGGATCTCGCTTTCATTGAATTGAAGATAGAAGGGTTTGAACATCAAAACAAGAAAAATAATGCACTTGGATTACAACCCTTAAATAACCAAGTGCACAGAAAGATTAGCAAAACAAGCTACAATATTTCACAGTCACTCAATTGCAAGTCAGGGCTAGTTTCCCTGTGTTAAGCATTGTCAAGCCCTTCACCAAAATGTACCATGCCGATTCCAAAGAAATTCCCTGAATCTGGCAACATCTTCTGCTTTTCCTCATTTTCAGCAACTTCCATCAGGGTAGACTTCACTTATTTGGGATTGATGAATGACCCAGTAAGATATGGGATTGACTTCTCAAGAGACATGTTCGTCTTCTTCATTTCTTCAACCCTTACTCTGTCTGCTAACCCTGGCACAATTTCAGGAACACAGTTCACTGTCACTAGCATTTGCTTAGCCCTAATTGACACATCACCAACAGGTACTGTCGGCATTGTAGATTCAGCTCTCAAATATTCTCCATATACCATTCCCACCATATACACATCATCATGGACAGGCAATGAGTTCTGGTTGATATCTGGCGCATCTAAGTCCTCGACTTGGATCTGACCATTATCTATCAGAGCTTGGATCGCCTTCTTGAGACTACGACAATCATCTGTGTCGTGCCCTGGCATGTCTGAGTGGTAAGCACATTGACGAGTATGGTCTACCTTCACCATTGGGAGGACATTTCCAGCGATTGGCTTCAGCATATTCAAGTTCTTGAGCTTTTGGAAAAGGCTGGAGTAAGATTCTCCAATTGGCGTAAGCCTGTTCCTTTCTTCCTTACGCAGCTTCTGATGATAAGCACTTGGGCGGAAAACAGGAGACCTCTCTGGCCGGTAAGAAAGATTTGATGGAGCTTGAAAATGATTATGCGGAGCTTGGTGAGTGGGATATGTAGGTTGTGGGGCAGGAGCACGCCATTGCGGATAGAAAGGTGCCGGAGCATATGGCTGTGCTAGATGGACTGAGTATTGTGGTGGAAGAGTGGAGTATTGTGGATTTTGTGGAGGGTGGTAGGGTTGTGGAGGACGTATTTGTGGAGCTTGGTATGAGTGGGTTTGATAGTATCTTTTCTCGCTCCCTTTCTGTGAACCCGAACCTACCATGGCCACATCATCTCGATTCTTCTTCCCCAAAGCACTTGACTGGGCCTGTACCACTTGGGTGGTTCCCCTTAATGCTGTCTGGCTCACAATCTTACCAGTTTTAACTCCTCTCTCAATCATTTCGCCTATTTTGACAACCTCGTTAAACGGCTTTCCCCAGGCAGGGATCAATGCACCATAAAACTCCTCATCTTGAGCTTCGATGAATAAACGAACCATGTCATCATCGGAGATTGCAGGGCTCATCCGAGCGGCCTGTTCACGCCATCTGAGGGCATATTCCCTGAAGCTTTCACTCGACTTCTTTTTTATCGCATCCAGAGAGGATCGATCTGGCAAAACCTCAATGTGGTACTTGTACTGGTCATAGAATGCCTGCGCCATGTCATCAAATGCCAACCATTTAGTTATATCCTGCTTCATGAACCATTCGGCAGCTGCACCCCCCAAGCTTTCGAAAAAGTATGCTATCAACAGTTTGTCTTTCCTGACCCCTCTCATTTTGTTGCAGTAGGTCTTCATATGAACTCTTGGATCTCCTTGCCCAGTGTATAGATCGAACTTTGGCACCGTGAATCCCTCTGGCAATTGCAATTCGGGGTAGGGGCAAAGATCCTTGAAAGAAATGTTGGTATGATCTCCATAACCCTGAATGATCCTTACTGCTTGTTCTAGGCCCTTCACCCTTCTCAGAACCTCGCTCTCATCAAGCTTTCCTGATCGATCAACCTCAACTTGAGACTCGTGATGGAAACCCTGATTATATGGACCACTTTGCCGAAAATTGGATTCATGGGGCGGATCATAGTGTTGGTCCCCAACCTGAAGATGTGGGTCACTGTTGCACCTGGCCGTGACTGGCCTAGCTGGGCCCTGAAAAATTGGCACTTGTGATGGAGGTGGGCCATACTGTCCTTCTGGTGGCGGTGGTGCATGAGGACGCACTTCAGTTTCATTTGGTACGCCACGGACAGGGGCAAGACCAGTAGGATAAGTAGGATCCTCAACTGCTATAGATGTGCCCGGTGCTCGTTGTACCGCTGTTGGAACAACCCCATCTAGGTTTGTTGGAATAGGAGGAGGTGCCCGTACTGTGGTCAGTGCGTGATACATGTCGGCCACGAGTTGTTTCAAAGTATTAACCTCCCCAGTCAATCTCTCATTTTCCAGTGCCAAGAGTTCCTGGGCACCGGTCTCGGATCTCTCTCCATCAGATGGCATGGCTACGGGTGAAGTCACAGGTCCTTTTTGATTTATTTCTGTACGGATGGGTCGATGCCAGGATTCCGTACCAAATCTCCAACTCCAAACTATTCAAACAAATCAGGTTAGCACCAAAGAAGCACATATTGCAAGCCTAAGGTTGTTATGCGTCATCCCGAAACGGTTAACGGCGTAAGCCGAGTGTACCGATCGTATCCCCGAAAGATTTCTTATGTGCCTTGATCAAAATTAGAACAAAATTGTAAATGATATGTAATCCGAAACAAAGGCGAGCTTGGATTTTTTTTTTTTTTTTTTCGAATATCCCTTACTCAAAGTAATAGACAAGTTAAAAAACGACACTTGACCGACTCAAAAGACAAGCTTTAATTAATTTTTTTTCTTTTGTTTGATTACTTTTTATTCCTTTCTGACACAACGAACATGATTTTAGTAACGACACGAGACGGACTCAAAATATATTTAATACTATCCGTGAGTCAAAAATATAAAAATAGACTGATGATAATGGGCGAGTCCACCCGGACTGTGAAAATAACGAGAGTCGACATTCGAGTAGAGTCAGACTATTACAGGAGGAACAAACAAATACTCTTCAAGTAATCGTAATTGATTGTCCTTACTCTAATCTTGACCTTAACAAACACATGAATTAAGGAGAGATTTGTTTTTTTTTTTAAATAAAAAATTGTGACCCAACTCGAAATTCGAGCATAACTTAAGACCAGATTTCAAAAAATTATTTTTTATTTGAAAAGTGACTCCAAAGTCCGACATTGCGACAACGCAAAAATAGACACGAAAAATTGATTTTTTTGTAATAAACTCATCGATCTAACTTGAAAATTAATCTTAGAGTCTTTACAAAACCTGGCCATTATAACGGCGTAAACCCCGATAAATTATTTCAAAACTTGGTCTCAGATACAAACTCAACACAAAAGAGTCCCAAAATTTCGCCATTATAACGGCGCAAAACTATGACACATTATTTTCTAACACTTGGGACCAAGCCCGGACGTAAAATGAGACTAAAAAGAAGATTGAAAAATTTTCGCCATTATAACGGCGTAAAAGGGCAACTAAACAAAAATATTTCGAGACACGGGACTAAACCCAATTTTCTATCATTTTCAACCTCTTTTTTTTTTTTTTTTTTCAAAATTTGGCTCTCGTCCCTCGGTGATCGGTCAGCATAACAACCCTTCGACTAAACAAATGCAACACATAATATGTCCATGATGTATCTTTCCGGGACACGGGCCCCACTATGACACGAGGGAGTCAGCCTAGACGAGTGCGGTACCGGTGTACCGCACCTCACTAAGTCTAATAGCATGCAAATAAATCGGCCTAGATAAAAGCACAGGTTCAACTCTAGGTGACTCCATGGGTTCATGTTCTACAGTTTCTGGAAATTTGGAAGTGCCTTGGGGGTACCGGTCGACAACGTCTAACGGCCTAACCCAACGCACCTCCTCCTAAGAAGGGTTAACTTTTTGTGTCCTGAGACACGACAGAAATTCCAGACGCCGAAGCGAAACTGGCGTGCATGTGTGCAGTGTTCCAGAAGACTCAGAGGTGTACGAGAGAAGGCAGTTGTGTATATGCAGTTCAAACATATCAAAGCAGTAACATTCAAGGCAATATATACAAATAATATTCAAAAGCCCAAAGCGACAAATTTAAAGCCTGAGACTCTCAGTTTTCACTTTCCTCCCCAGCGGAGTTGCCAAGCTGTCATGACCTTTTTTAACTTAAAAAGGAAAAATACTACAAGTATTTAAAAAGATTTGTGACGGTGTTAAAGGTACACGAATTATTTAAGAGATTTTCGGAGTCGCCACTTGACAAGTTAAAGGTGTGCCAAGTCACCTAAGTGGTGTACCTAGAACACCTATGACTCGTTTAGTGGTCTGCGTCAGAGTTCCGGGTAAGGATCTCGGTGACTCGAGGGAAGGTGTTAGGCACCCTCAAGTCCTGTGCCGAGCACAGTTGCTTTTGTTGACACATTTCGACTCTTTGAAATTATTTATTATATTTGCCTTGATTTTGTTACGCTTCAATTTATTATTAATTTTTTATCGTTTGACAATTGAAAACTCCAATCGAATATAATCGCGCGAGAACTTCACTCGTTCGAAATCTTTCGGCTTAAATCAATTAAATCGCGCAGGTACTTCACTCGTTCGAAATCTCTTGACTTAAATGAGTTCAAGTGAACAAATGAGTTATTTAATTTTAATTGAACTTGATTCAGCCTACTTGAAATTGCCTAGTCGGGTATCTTTAAATAATGTCTGCTCGTGAATATCATTCGTTATAGTGCCCTTTTTTACTTTTTTTTGTTGGTTTTGACTCAACAATTATTTCTCATTACCATATATCATATTCGTTTTGATTATTGCGTTATGTTACCAATATGTCACGAAACGTACTGCTTTGCAAACGAAACAAATAATTCCTTTAATTCTCTAACTAAGGCATTCAAAAGACCAAACATTAAAGACAAACTCAAATCTTAATTGAATTTGAAAATTAACAGGTCTTACCAATATTACACTGCCCATTTTGTCTGGGTTTTTTTCCTGCCATTCTTTCTTAATGAATTGGCACTTATAGACCTATCTTTACCTATTTTACTAAGATATGGTTTTACACAGAAACCTAAAATTTCCTATTGTTTGCATGCTTCACTGTTGCTTTCAATATTTCACGAGAGAAAAGTACAAAACCAAACCGGCCAGGAAAACGTACAGTGGCCAAAACATTGATAATGTTAGAGTTATTCCATCCTTATTTTTTTTTTTAAAAAAAAAAGAACAATCATAACAGTAGGAATATACTATGCTAAAACATGAGCAAAATGGCAGATAATAGCTCTTTGAGCTTGCTTCAGATCATTTCACAGGCATGAAACAATATGCTCTCAAAAGAGGAGATACAAAGGTAGAGAGTGCACCAACCTAGTGGAGGATTCCCTGGCAAAAATAAATAGCCACAAGTTTGGCCTACGAAATAACCAGAACTGAATCAAGAAGAAGAAGGCAGCAGCAACAGCGTACAGCAGCAACAGCGTACAACAACAGACCTCAAAACTTGAATCAAAATTGAATACTTAGACCCTCTTAGTATTCTTTACTTCCCTCATGTTTCTTATATTTCTTTTCACTATTTCTTTCTAATTTTAGATCCCTTTTTCTTGTGTTATCTAAAGAGATAGTTGGTATGTAAGAGAGAGTTCCTGGTGTTCCTTTCAGATTGTTCCCCCTTTGGTTTCAGTTCAGTTCCTATGTGTGTGTTCTCTGTTGGAGTCCTTCAAGTGAAGTAAAACTCTCCATAAATAGCCCAAAAGTGAAAGTGAAAAGCTTGGGTAAAAGTACAACCCATGTGAAGGTTTCACTCTTGTACTTCCATTGACTCAAATTTTTTACACTATTTGACATCATCTCATTTACATCATGAAACCCATGTCATCTAAATATCTAGACTTGAACCCAAACAAACTAATTAAATGGACTTGAATCCAATGGACCTAAAGTCCAGCCTCTCAAAATATCCCAGATTTCTTAGACTCATTCCATGGCAGGTGAAGCTGCACCCTTTTGAGTTCAAAGATGGCACAAGATGAACCATTTTGAACTCTCAGACACTGTCTAACAGCCCCAGGCAATATCATTTGCTAATCACAGTAGACACACATTCCATATTCAACAAGAACTCATTGGAACAAAGCCAACAACAACAACTATTTTTTGGTGAAAACATCAGAGCAATTCATGCCTTGAACAAACAACTAGACCAAAACCATATCAGAATAGAGCTAAAGCGAGCGAGCCGAAAAAAAAACAGAGCAAACACACTAAACAAGACAAGCTGGACCAAATTTCATAGCTCGCAAATCACATTAACTTTGTTTAAACAAAGTAAACAGAGACA